>JBBMOC010000043.1:1266333-1693079 GCA_037975185.1 Centropyge bicolor
GGGGGGGGGGGGGGGGGGAGATGGAGAGAGAGAGGGGAGTGCAGAGAAAGGACAATAAGACAATAATTCGTTCTCCGCTCTAAAACATGTAGATGCATGTCATGTACAAACACACAGACTCCAAAAGCTGCTTTTTTCACTTTTACTCCCACCATCTCTCTCCCCAAATTTTACATCAAGTCCTCCTGCCAAATGGAGAAAAACACTATCACCCATTACCACCCCTGCACTACTCCACCCTCCTTGAATATTTGAGAGGCGCTTGTCTGCCATTTGTCACTTTGACTGGTGATATAGTAGCTGATAGTGGCATTAATGTGCTGCTGCTGCAGATAGTCCTCACAGGGAAACAGAAACTCTGAATTTATTCACCCACCGCCTCAATTTTGACAATGGTTGCCAAATATTCTACATCAGTCCTTTTTCTCTCTGCGTCATTAAATCACAAAGACAATGCTTTTTGCACCAGCTAATACTTTACTGTTAATGTGACAAAAATCAGAAGTGTATTAGAAATGTTATATCCGTATTTCAAATAACTTACTGAATCAAATTTTTCAAAATCAGCACGTGCTGGAATTCATGTTATTATTGTTATGGTTTTTTTTGCATTTACTCTTGCTCAATACAAACTGTCCTCTTCTGTTCACACAATATAACTTTTTATTTTAACAAAACCTACATCTGTACTCTGCAGCATTTTTTTATTCTTTTACCACTTGATGCTACAGCTTCTTTTCATCTCATCTAACGTCATTCAAGTGTGCTATAGTTGAAAGGGTTTTTAATTATATTTTATGCAACTTTATGTTCATAAATCACAGAGCAATGCAAAGACAAAGAGGCATGCTTCATCTGTAGTACTGACAAACAAGTGCCTTCTTGAGTTAACTTTAAACAAATTACCAAATCCTACTTTGATTTCTCAGCAGTGTCTATAAAGTAAAATAAAATAATATAAAATAAAGCTGTGCATAATGAATAACACCTTGAAGTGTACATTGAACAATTTGAATTGGAAATGTAATTTGTGGAAGAAGAATCAGATGCGCAACAGGACATGTACACATTATTTATTCTGAGGCAGTTGGTAAAGGTTTGACATTAGAGCTATATTGACACAAGTGCTGACACACACCACCTAATGCTCAAAAAGTCCTTGGATGTGAGCTATGTAAACAGGTGAAGCATTGTCAACAATAGTAAACTCACATTATAGTCTTTGTTCTTTACCATTGAAATCTGTCTAGTGAAAGTGAGTCTAAATGGTCCACAAGCTAAAGACTGCAAGATTTGATTTAACAAAGATTAAATTTCAAAAAGTTCTCACCACAGGAAATGAAAAGAAGAAATTAAAGGAGTGATCACAAATCTGGGGCCAGATAGGTTGAAGCTTTTCAGCCTTTTTTCTCTGCATGATGAGGTGTGTATTTTCAATTACCTCACAAAATGTCCCTCCAGTCCGGCATGCCTGTTCTGGAAAAAAAAAACAGAAAAAAAAAAACAGTTTGATTTACTGTATGTATGAGTTCATTAATTAAGCCTCATTTTGGCAAACTGTGTTAGATGGTGGGTGAGTGCCAAATCAGAGAACAGAGGGCCTGGCCATTTAATGCAGAACATTAATAATAACAGGGGAGGAAGCAAGGGGGAATTAAAATGAAAGAATTCTGCACCCAACCTCCCACTTTAATTGCAAATTTAAATTTCCTATAATGGATTCTGACATCTCAAGTCACCAAAATCCATCATTCTGAAGGGTATTATTCCTCAATTAACCTGTCACCCCCACCACCACCACCACCCCGCGTCTTTCTGCAGGGCTTCAAAGAGAAATGAAGAATTCTAATTACTTTCAAATATAAAGCAGATTGATAATCCACCCTTCTTTCACACACATACACAAAGTCCTACAATCTGTAAATTTGAGCTAGCTCTCAGCAGATGGATGCTAGCTCTCAGCAGAACTGTCCAGTGAGGACATTTAGGAAGTTGAGTCCGGGGTTTATCAGCTGGGACAGAAACAGTGCTCACAGTTTTCTTATGAGGAAAACGAAAGTGTATTAACACAATATCTATTTATTGAAGCACTGAAGTTTGCAAATCAGCTTCTCTCAAGTTCAACTGCTACAAAGAGCACAATCACCAACACTCAGATCCACTATGACTATGACAGTTGCAGCTGCATTTTTTTCTTTTAACAGCTGAAGGCACATCCACCACAGCTGCTGCTTTCTTATGAGCAGCCAGCAGAACCACAGCTGAGTGTATGCATGCTTTCAGAACAGCATCTCTGTGACGGCAGTGACTATGTTAAACTCTCAACATTGTGCAGGTGGCCCCCCACCTATTTTCTAATTCCCAAAGAAAATAAATTGATCATTGAGTTTTTTTTGTTGGGTTAAAACAATTATTCAGGGCTGTACATGAGGACTGATATGCCAGTTTTGTATGATGGGATAAATGAGGCTGCTAGTAACAGAGAGTGGGCTGATCTTTGTGTGATGGCCTTTCAGGCTGTGCAAAGTGCCGTGGGTGAGCTGTGCAGAGGAGAACTAGTTGTCTATTAGCACAAAAGGGGGCAAAGGATTTGCCAAAATGAGGATAATTCTGATCCCATAAATGTGTATGTCACCCAAAAATAGCTTAACTACGTCATTCATTCTGTCCCTGGTAGGAGCAGTTCATGTTTATGAATCTTTCCAACATTTGAGTGATTGAAAGGCAGCTATGTTTAAAGTTGTATAAACTCTTTCAAATGTAACCAAAGGTTTTATGACTAAAATAAAGTTGCAACATCTATTTATCTGTCATGTGGGCCTGGGCTCAGTCCTTGCACCAAGTTCACTTTAGTTAATAGGTTAAGTGAACAAAGTAATTGAAAATGAAGAATGTTATGAGCCTTTTAATATGTATTTGTTTTGTCTGATAAATATTTAATTCATGTTTTTTACTAACAGGCCTCTATTTTGAGAATCACTGTACGATCTAGGAAATGTCAGGGATTAAAGCTATGTTTTGGGGTGTGTTTGGCAACAGTTCAACTCTTGTATTGCCACTATACAGTTTCTCAAAATTCCAATGCAGCAAACACATACAAGCCTGAATGTCAGGAATGCTGGCATCCATGCATTTGTGTGCACTTCTCTTTTTTTTTCACTGGACACCATCCACGTCCCCTAAGACCAGGGAGGTGGACGGGAGACAACTGTATTTTAAAAGTATCTTGACCTGAAGAGAGATGTTCAAACCAATTTTCTAACCAATAAATCACCATGTAAACAAAGCAAGTGGTGGAAAAACAGCATTTCAACAGAGGGCACCAACAGAGGGCACTTACACACTGTGTAAGGAGTTGTGTGAACAAATTAGGTACAAAACGAGAGCTTCGCTTTCGCGCATCTTGTAATCGAGTGGGACTCGCAAAGTCACCTGCCTTATCCCTCCATCTTATTTGTTGTTGACCAGCCACAGACAAAAACCATTTGCCTCCTCATCACCACCATCAATGACAGAAACCCTTGATGTTTTATCTCCTGCTGATCCCTGAAACATTGTTGATGGCTTGAGCATTCACAATTTGATTAATAAATAGGTACAGCCGAACATGTTCACACATTTAAGCAGTGTCACTTGTTGCTCTGTTTTCTTACATGCATTGACATACAGCCTATATTGTATGTGAAAGTGACTTCACGGTTGGACAGTAAATGCATCTTATGTACAAGTGACCATTAGTATAGCACAACACCACATGGAGGTAATTGCACAGTAATAGCAGGGTTTGTGAAAAGAGCGTCTAAGTTCAGACTTCACATTGCTGAGGGAACTGCTCATGATTTTGATGGCCTGTGAGAACAAACTGTTTGCTTTGTTGTGTGGTGGTTTATCGCACCTGCCACAGGGAGACAGTTAGTCAATTTGTGGTCTGGATATCAGGCTCCTATGATGGTTTTCTCTACCCACTTCTTAATTCAAAAGGCCTGGGGGTTGCACAGGCATTCCTGAATTTGCTGTTGAAACCTAGCCTTGTCTTAATTGGTGGGTGATCCAAGGAGGATTGTAAGTGCTACTGTACACCTCTTTGGTTTCTCAGCTGGAGAGACGTCCTCTGCTTGGCCTTTTTCATGTTGGAATCTATATTGCTGTGATATTGACTGATTACAAACATAATCCGTGACCAAGGATGTTGAGTATGGTAAGTATGTCACTTTTCTGTGTCTCACATAAAGTCGATGACCATTGTGTCATCTGCAAACCTCTTGCAGCTTATATATCTAATCCCAGGAGTTTGACAGATAGGTGCAGTTGGAAAGGGAGAAGAGTAGTGGCACACATCCCTGGCGAGAGCTGAGGATTTTCCCAGCTTCACCTGCCGCTCCCTTGGCTCTCGAGCAGATCTGTGTGTGACAGGAACCATTTGGACAACACAGGGTTGCAGACAGGACAATGAGACGTATCTTGGCCTGGTGCTTTCTTTGTGTTTTGCCTCTGAAAGATCTGACGAGCCATCGTAAAGATCCGCGGTGCATGATGAGGAAGGAGGCTGGTGCTGTTGGCTGAGGGGTGACATGTAAGCCTACAGTTCCTGCAGAAGCTTGATGCTTGTCCACACTGTCGCAGGAACATTGTCAAAGCATACAGGGTTTTGAGTCCATTACTGATGTGTGTCCCTGTTTAGATTCTGTAATGCTACTTTCCCTGTGATTGTGTTGTAAGCTACATGTTGCATACGGCACTTGTGCGCTGATACTTTAATTTTTAGCTCTCACTACCACAAGAAGATTAAACAACATCAATTCAAAAAAGTTACTTGACATTGCTTCCTTTCAGCCTTTCCACCACATTTCTCAGTGTAAACATCCATAAAGTTGTTGGTGGGGACAAAGCAGACTGTGCTTTACGGCAGTACACTCCTTACTGGGGCAGTGGAGTTGACATACTGACGTTGGACTGAGATTCAGAGGTAACTTTTATATGTTAATAAATAAAAAATATTGTTTCTAATGAACATAACAGGATAAAAACAGGACTGTTTCTATTGTATCCTGAGAAAGACCCATATCTATTAATCTCGACAAGGCTTTCCAAACCAATGTGATTTTTAAAGGCCTTCAACTCCCAAAAATGTTGAATACGACATGATTATTTTGGGTGAGTGTGTTCCTATTTGAATTGTTAATTACTTCCTCTTAAGAAGACAGTATGTGCTCATATTGTATGTCACACACACTGGAGTACACAGCTCTAGTTCATTGCTTGTACGCTATTCTTTTAGTTTCCAGCTCTCACATGGACAAGAGATAAGACAACCATTCAAAAGGTACCTTGACCTTACTTGCTTTTAGCATGTTAACCCACCTAATACCACAATTGCTGATTTTTTTTTAGTGTAAAGAGCCATTAAGAGCAAATCAGAGGGAAGAACCATCTCTAACTGTGTCCTTTGTGACACTCTTTTTCCTGTTGGGGCAGTGATGCTAACACACCGATTTCTCCTCTAATTAGACTCATAGTTAAGTTTTACATGATAATAAATCAACATAATTGTACACAATGAACATGTTGAGATAAAAACAGGCCTGGTTCTTATCCCAAGAATTTCCTGGCTCTATTAATCTGCATTGTTCGCCAAACTATTATATATTTCAAAAGACTTCTACCCTCTTAAATGTCACCAAAAAAGTATTTTGGGTGATCTGACTTCTAAACCCATCCCAGACATAGGGAAGAATGTGACAATAAGAGGAATAGAGGCAGTAATAAATGTCAACATTGTGAAGACCAAAAAGCATGCAGGGAGCTGTGAGCATGTAGAAAAATAAATAAAATAATAATAATAAGTCATCTGCCTGCTGGCATAATGCACTTCTAGCTGGCAGACATGTAGCTGTTGACTGTTCTGTACTTTTGTAATCATTCAAATTTAATTAAAGGCTTAAGGAGAAAATGGCCCGAGCTGATGGTATAATGAGTTGCCAAGGGACATCTTTTTAATAATCTTAGTTTGTAACAAAGATGTTGCCAAGTCATAGTCGCATTATGAGCCTTGCATGGCCACTTTTACAGGCCAGATAATTCACACCGGCCCCAAGGAGTGCACTTCTTTCCACAAGAGCTTCTGACTAAACTGATGATTTCATTTGACCCATCAGTAATAATTAATATCAAGAAACATAAGATATTTATAAACAAGCTGCCATTATCATTCTTATATCAAACTGTAATTTTCTTCTTTCTTCAGGAACAGGATTTATCCCTTATTTCCAAAGATGTGCGTCAGAGGCCACTGTTAAAGCTTCATAAGTTCTAGTTTCTATTTAATAAGTCAAGTACCTCTTGACCTCACTCCAGATTCATAAAAAACAAGTTCTCTGCCCTCAAAAATATGTCTAGGTAGCACTTACGACACACTTTAAATGTAGACTGTATCAAAATGACCCAATTACTTATTACTTAACTAATCTTGTATGATAATTCATCAGCATGTGAACAAACCAGATCCACTATATCTTCTAAAATATGACACTGGTGCCTGTGATGCCATCGCAAAGAAAAGGCCAAAAAGGGTTGCTACCCAATCAACACATGCAGAAAACCATCTGTTCCAAAAATTGTCCTCTGAGTGATGATTTCAGTCCATCCTGACAAACACCAACTGTCAGCTCAACAAATTCCCCCCACAAAACTTTGCAATCCACCCACGTTCTCTTTCCCACCTTCTGCTACAAAAACTGTCATACATATTACTATTTAATGCTTATAAATTAAACGCTCAAGAATTATTGAGCCTTGAGCAAGTCTTTGTACTGTACATAATAAACCGATTTGCTTGGAATTATTCTCATGATCTAATAAAAATATTATACAGATGCAGTGAAATAATTGATTTTTTATGTAGCTCAGTGAATTACCAAAATAGATTTCACAGCCATGCAGTAAGTATTAAATAATGACTAATTTCCCTCTAAAAGCAAATCTCAGAAAAAATTCTCACATGGTGCAGTTCATAACAACTATAAGTGATAAAAGTTTATCGTTAGCAAAATCCTCATTTCTGGGCATTTATGTCTGCACTGAAGATGAACACAAAAAGTTTCTGAAATTACATCATTGAGTGGCTTACATAATCTTTATCACAGTTAAATATGTATTTCTTAAATCATCTATGGAAGTTGTTTTATTTGTTTTTAATATTAACCTTAATTTTTCAATCATTAATATGCCTTTCACACACAACCTTGATTCCAAACAAAATGGGATGCTGAGTAAAACATGAATAACATACAGTGTGATGATTTGTTGCTTCTCAACTGAAAACAGCACAAAGACAATATTTTTAATGTTTGACCTCATCAGCATTGTTTTTTGTAAATATCTGCCTTTGATGGCAGCAACATGTTTCAAACAAGTTGGGACAGGGGCAACAAATACTGTGAAAGTTGTGGAATGATCCAAAAACAGCTGTTTGGATCATTCCACAGGTAAACAGCTTCATTAGTAAAGGTGATAGCATAGTAGACAGTTAGGTGGGTCGACCTCCATTAAGTAAGTGACAGACAGACAGACAGACAGAGTAATTTATTAATCGCTTTGGGAGGTTCCCTCCGGGAAATTGGCATCTCCATTGCTTCTCGTATATTGCACTGTTTAAATATAGAATACAATATAGAAAATAAAAAAATATAAAATCTAAAAATAGACACAATAAATTAGGCAGTAGAGATAGCAGGAATTTGAATCAAAAGTAGGCACTTGTAGGAGAACTAAAGAAAATATGCATATGTGTATGTGTGTACCTGAGTGTGTACATAGTGATAGCAGCAGTGGGTATGGTATGCTAATGGTAATGGTAGAGTGCATATAGTAATACAATATAATATAATATAGCATGTAATAGTAGTATGATATAGCATATACAATGTATAACATGCAAGAGTATGACATACATGTACATGTATAATATAATAATATAGTAGTGTAATGTGATATATACTACACTCTACTACATATAATAGTAATAGTAGTAATATACTACTAGTTAGTTATCAAAATATAATGTAGTATAATAATAATAATAATAATAATAATAATAATAGTATATCAACCAGGAGAGACGAGTATGCGAAGGAAGATAATTTATTACAACAAAAGACATTGATGGTGATATTGATAACAGAACTTGACAGAGAGTCTTTGGCGTTTTGGACTCTGGGGGAGACGACTTGATTGAAGATTCTCTATCCGAGTCGACGCAGGATAAATCCCCCCCAGAGTCCTGGCACTGGTGGTGGTGGTAATTGGAGAAGCTGAGAAGCTGGATGGGTGATTCGATTTCAATTCACTTCGATCTTATTTGAATAGCGCCAAATCACAACAAAAGTCATCTCAAGGCACTTTACATACAGACCACACTCTTTAAGAGTTACTGACAGAGACCCAACATTTCCCATCATGAGCAAGCACTTGGCGATGGTGGCGAGGAAAACTTCCTTTTAACAGGCAGAAACCTCGGACAGAACCAAGCTCAGTGATGGACAGCCATCTGCAGCGACTGGTTGGGTTGGAGAGAGACTCTGCAGCTTCGGTGACGCATGTGCTCGTAGATGTGGAAAGGGTGACTGCCTCCTGAGCCCAGACAGGGATCTGATTCCATGGGAGAGGGTGAAGAAGATGACGATACTTCCAAGGCGAGGCGGTGATGGGGAGGTGGAGGGGCAAGCAGATCACCGGCACGAAAGAGCTAGGGCAGAGAAAGATCATATTTTAAAAGAAGAGCACGAAGATGATAGGTTAACAATGAGGGTGTGGCACCGTGCTATTGGGTGGAAGCGAACAGCTGGATTGACAGCTGATTACAGGTGACCGCCCCAAGCACTAACAGCGGGAAATGAGCCTGAGCATGCGCAGTAGGAAAGATGAGGAACAGCTTGTGAATGGAAGCGTTAATGTCTTCCTGGCTGAACTTGCGCTACAGCTTCATATAATATATAGTATATAATAGTATACTACACTGTGCTATATAACATCAACAACAACAGTGTCAGAAATAATAGCAGTAGTAGTAGTAATAATAATAATAACAGTAATAGTAATAATAATATAGCAGCAGCGACAGATTTACATTTACATTCTATATTCCACGATGTAGTACTGCTCACACATTGAAACAGTCCAGTTATATTGCCCGTGATGGGGTCATATTGCACATGAGTTAAGAGTCCAGTTTATTGCACAGTGTATAGTCTATAGTCCCTCTGTTCTTCTGTTGTTCGAGTTGAACAGGGACAAAAGAGTTCTTCAGTCTGTTAGTCCTGTACCTGGGGAGGAGCAGCCTCTCGCTGAACAGGCTTCTCTGGCTGCTGGTGACAGTGTGCAGAGGGTGACTGGCATTGTCCAGGATGACCAACAGTTTGTTGGCAATCCTCTTCTCCGCCACTGTTGCCAGAGGGTCCAGCTTCATCCCGACCACTGAGCTGGCCCGCCTGATCAGCTTCTCCAGCCTGGAGAGGTCTGCTTTTGTTGTGCTCCCTCCCCAGCACACAACAGCATAAGAAAGAACGCTGGCCACCACAGACTGATAAAACATCCACAGGAGCTTCCTGCAGATGTTAAAAGCCCTCAGCCTTCTCAGGAAGTACATCCTACTTTGAGCTTTTTTGTACAGCCTCCTTGCATTGCTCGACCAGTCCAGCTTGTTGTCCAGCCACAACCCAAGATATTTGTACTCCTGCACCACCTCCACCTCCTCTGCTCCCAGCAGAACTGGTCGATGACCAGCTCCTTAGTTCTGGAGGTGTTGAGCTGCAAGTTGTTGTTGTGGCACTATGCAACAAAGTCCCTCACCAGGCTCCGGTGCTCCTCCTCATCATCATCCCCGATACAACCCATGATGGCTGTGTCATCCGCGAACTTCTGGATGTGACACAACTCCGAGTTGTAACAGAAGTCCGCAGTGTAGAGAGTGAAGAGGATAGGGGACAGCACAGTCCCCTGTGGAGCGCCAATGCTGCTGATCACAGTGTCAGACGTGATGTCCTTTGGCCTGACGTACAAAACAAGCAAGGTGACCATGGCTTTGAATTCTCAAGTGTTTTTGCCTGAGGTTTACCCAGTTGAGTGCTTGTGTTGAGCGCTTTAGCTCTCTTTGGAAACCTCTCATCCATGGTTTTAACGTTCATCAGGAGTGGGGAGGCCATGGGGTTACAAGCTATCCCTGCTTCCTTTTACATAAACTCTGAATTGCATGAAGCTTGGATAATCTCCAGATTCATCTAACTCCTCCACAACAATACGGCTCCATCTGCGCACCATCCACTCAGGCAGCTTTTTAAGAAGTTTGTGATTTTCCTCACAATCATTCAGGATGGACAGTCCTTTAACATGGGGAATAGCCTCAGCACACCCTTGTAGAAAGTCGGCAAACTCTGAGTGCTGCTGGGTCATCTGCAGAAATCTTAGGCCACTTCATGAGCTTGTCTCTGAAGGCCCTTTGGACAATGAACGGACTTCCATACCTATCTTGTAGAACTGCCCATGCACCTTGATAAGCATCAGCGGAGTTGCGGTAGAAAAATCCTTCTACCGACTTCCGTGCCTCACCTGCAAGATAGCTCTTTAGATAAAGCATTTTTTCACTAACTGGGAGGGGCTTCTGGTCAATAAGAGCATTAAAGGAGATCTTCCAGTCAATGAACTTTAAAGGGTCACCAGTAAACATTGTTGGTTCTGGGACCGGGAGGCGACTCAATGTGAATGAGCTTGTAATGGCCTGCACCAAACTGACCTCCTCCTGAGTTGTTGGTACTTCAGGTGGTGCAGGATGAGGCTGGAACGGCATAGCTCGTGGATTAAGTGGGGTTTTGCATTCAGTGTTTTGGCGGTCAGGTGGGATTCCAAAGTTGCTCCCCTTCTCACAACTTTCTAGGCCATCAAAGTTGTTGTAAACTCTCACACGAGCTGCTGCTACCTTCACTTTGTTGTCTGCTTGTAGCTGTTGTAACCTTGTTTTTTTCCTCTTCTAGCTCTAATTTAATTTCAGCCTCTTTGTTTAATTTCTGCTAGCATTTGTGCTTCCTTGAGTTTCCATTCACTCTCCAGTTTATTTACCTTTGCTTGTTGTGCATGTAGCTGTTGCACAGCCTTTGCATGTTCTTGTTTAGCAGCAAGGTCTGCTTCTGCATCTGCACGTCTGCTAGAGAACCGGGAGGTGGCATTCGAGTGACCGTCTGATTCTTGTGAAATCACAGTTTCGGTTTCTGTGTTTCCAAAGACAGATTCATACTCATCCTTATTTAGTACCATGCTCACCCTTTCCTTCTCAAGACGATCATTGAAGGCTTCAGCTATATTCTCTAGTCGTCTACTGGTAAGGTCACAAATCTCAGCTGTCAGAGTGCCACATGCATCCATTCTCTTGACGATATCTTGATTGGAGGTATGGTTGCGCCGAATTGCCTCATAATGTTGGCGTACTATATCATGTTTGGATTTTATGTTCCTTTGACTTTCTTCAAGGTCCTCAGCTGAGCAGAAAGTCTTGAGTCTTGTCCTAATCTCTTTTGCCGTTTTCTTCCAGGAATCATAGACTTTACGGAATGCTCTTTCATCTTTCTTTGCTTGCTGTCCACGCAGTTCTAGGCCCTTTTCTGTTAAACGTTGCTCACGGGAGCTGGCCCTCACCTGTTGTGCCTCTGGGGGATTGTCTGTTTCTTTAACTGATGATTGCATCTTGTTGGTTTTTTGTGCCTGTTCGTACTGTAAAGCCTTAAAATGTTTTATGTCTGTACTCTAATAAGGTGAGAAGTGACTTTAAATTATCTTCAAACGATATTATTACCACTCACATCAGACATTTACACTTTGAGGGCACGCCAAGGTAAGTAAACAGACAATACAAAATGTCAACAAGAATGCTGGTAATACTCTACTATCAGACAATTCTCAAAATACTGTGAAGTTCAGGAATTAAGGCTCTTGACATAACATTAGCCTTAGCTGCGCACTTGAGGCTCAAGCATTTACACAGTTACAATTTGTTAATATTCATTGTCCATTGTCATGACTTAGCTGAGCCGTTAGCTTTAAATCTTCTTACCACATCCACTTTAATCTTGAGTGCAGATCTGTAGTTGATTCCAACGTCCACTTGGCAAAAGTCTCTTACTGCAACAGTGGCGTCCAAACGTTGGTGTGAAGAGCGTCAGGTTATCTGGAATCTGCTGCTGGGTGATGTGGGTAGAGTATGGTGGATGACTCAGATGTAAGGAGAGTGTCACTCTCTCTCAGATGTAGCGACGAGTGTCGCTCACAGATGTAGCTACGAGTTTCACTCTCAAATGTAGCGACGAGTTTCACTGTAGCAGCCCTTGGCAATCAATAACGATAGCAGAGAGTCTCCAAAACGGGTGCAGTTATTTTAATTGGTCATCCTTTCCAAACACCTTCAAGCACCGTGAAACTATAAATAAAACAAAAGTATAAACACAAATGTCAGGGTATCACAAAACACCAGTGCAAATAAATTCGTAATATTTACAGCGTAATATTTACATTAAAAAGTGCATACACAAAGCATTAGAGCAATGAACTTGAAATAAAGAGGTACACGATCAAAGAAAAATATAAATGCTCCGCAAATTAACACAAACATAACCAAAGGATACTACTTGCGTGCTAAAGTAGCAATAGCATTTGTGAGAACAACAATAATGAATTAAACAATTCCTAGTTTGCGCTGACGTACCTCGCTCCGCTCACCAAGGGTGCAAACATTTCAAAACATATAGCGTCTTCTCTTGTACACACAGCTCTTCGGTCAACCAAAACTTCACAATGATGCACTAAACAAGCAAAAAAGCATCCACAGAACAGTATGCATTAGTCATATCGTATGCAATAATTAAATTAAAGTGACCGATTACAAGAGTTTGACATACCATAATAATCTGTACGTGAGGCGTGCTAGCGAGACCGCGTGGAGCATTGCCTTTTATTTACTTTACAAGTTCCGGGGCGCACACCTTTGACCCGGTCACGTGAGTGACTGACCGCGCATGACTGACCGATTGGCTGCCAGTTACAGGGAAAATGCGTGATGCCTCTGTGTAGACTGTTCTTACAGCTCGCATTGATAACAGGAGGTAAGTAAATGAGCTGAAAGAGTTCAGTCTAAAACTTATTGAGCTTTTGTTTCAGAGATAATTTATGGTGAGTGTTTATGAATAGTTCACATCAGGCCGCTCATTTAAAAAAAAAAAAAAATCATCTTTCTAGCTTATGCCCACTGCAGTAACTAACCTTGACCTTGCCATGTAAAGAAGGTCACATTATTTTAAGGATTGTTTGAGAGATGTTAACATTGCAAAAGTCATCCAAATTTTAACCAGGGTAATTTGTGATTCATTTAACTCGCACAATGCTGTCCTATTATGAATTCACTAATAAAAAAAACCCTAATGATTAGTTTTCTAATGATGACAGTGTCACAGTCCTATTCAAGTATCACAGTAAAGTATGACAGTGTTATAGTGAGCCAGTTTGCACAATTGACCCTTTTTCACTTTACAAGTCAGAACGTCAATAATCCATGGTTTTAGTATTGTGCAATCTGATTCACTAACATGGCGTACTGGGACACTTAATGGAATTGAGCTATACTTTTTTTTTATTATATGCTATGTTATTTGTTTATGTTTTCATGCTCAGACATATGAGATGTTAATGTAAACTTGTTTGCATTGACAGGACATCAGTTATACCTTGGCACTAACTCAGCGGCCAGAAAAGATGTGAAACACCCTGGAGGAGCTTAAGATGGTCTGCCAAGTGGGTCTTTAGCATGTTGACCATTATGCCATACCCACATGGATGATCCACCACTTGGATGCTTCACAGGTAACCTCACGTTAGGCGCACTGCACCACTTCACCTGCAGTTTATCAAGATTAAAGATTAGAAACCAGGCTTAGTTTAGAAAAGCACAAACAGGCATTTAAATACACTGTTCTCTAACACAGATTCTTTGTTGTTTATGTTGACAAGAGAGAAAATGAAACTTTAATGGCCTGGTGGGGAAATTTATAGTTGTTAAACCTGCTAAGAGCAAAAAAAAATTACAGCAAAGATATCAATGAAAAAATTATAAATTAAGAAGAAAGCTTAAGGGTTTTATATTAATGTGTGTGTTGTGTTTTTACAACTTTTTTTTGCTATAAGTCAAAATGTCTGCTGTGATAATGATATGCACCAGGACTGTAAAACCATCCATTTAAAAATGGATTTGCTAAACACACTATGTCATCACAGCTTTGTTTTTAAAATTCAACAATTTATTCACATCACAAAATTAGAATAGTATAAAGTTAGTTTACTAAACTTATGGCCTTCTTCATGATGGTTCTAGACTTTTTCAAGGTTACAAGCTAGTATGCTGTTGGTAGCACCAATTCTGTTCATCTGCACACCTTCCTGTCTATCTGTCAGTACTATTCTCTCTCTTTTTCTCTCTCTCTTTCTCTCTCTCTCTCTCTCTCTCTCTCTCTCTCTCTCTGCGGGATCACTCTTATCCAATCCCAAATATATTACTTGGTCCTCACTGAGATAAGGTATACTGGGGGATGTTAGTGTATCCATATGAATTAAATGGACGGCAGCTCTATCAAGATCATCCAGCAGGTCAAGGCTACTCTGCAAGAGGATATGATGTAGCCAAACAGATTTTTTTTCACACAGCATCTCCTTTACGCCATCCTGAGTCATTACCAGCCACCCACACTGAAGGAATAAAAACACCCCCACCTTTGTTGACTACATATCATCTGCAGATATATATATATTTTGGCTGGTTCGGGCTAGTAATCAAATCAACCCCTTTGATTTCACTGTTGTGCTAAAAATTTAAAATTTTCACTGCTGACCTTTTAAAGCATGTCCAAACAGATTACAGCTGATTTGTGTAAATCATATATATGGGTTTCTTTTACAATGGTTCTTGTTCTTAAATTGTATAATGATGCATCAATGTTCCAATTAGCTCTTGGAACTGACTCTGTGCATAACCCAGCGGCCAGTGCAGATCAGACTGCTTATCATGTGTAGACAGCCACATACCACACAGTTAGAAATGCCCATAAGCAAACCTAAATTCACTCTCTGAATTTCAGTTCTTCGGAGTGAGAATTTGTTTATGAACCTTTAAAAAAAACTGTGCCATACTTAAGATTAAGTGTTGCTGGTAAAGGGGACACACCAAGACTTGCATCATAGAGTAAGCAGCTCTTGGTAGGTCCCAGCACACAATTGAAAACAATGACATGAATAGAACAAACACAGAGGTGGATTCAGATGTGTTATTACAACCGTTTATTGCAGTGGATTCAGGTTCTCAGGACTGTTGAGTCAAACAGAGATTCTTTGCATTACATGGCCTTCTCAGTTTGACAAAATTGCTGCAATTGACATTTGAATAGTATAGTATTTTGTTTGGTGTTTTTTATGTTTTCATGTTCAGATGTGTGGCATGTTGTTTGCATTGACAGGACATCAGTGATACCCTGACACTCACCAGAAAAAATGTGAAACACCTTGGAGGAGCTCAAGTGGGTCTTTAGCACGTTGACCATTATGCAGTAACCGCATGGATGATCCCCCACATGGACGCTTCACAGGTAACCTCAGATAGACACACTGCACCACTTCACCCTTGGTTTATCAAAAAAGATTAGAAACCAGACTCAGTTCTGAAAAACACAAACCCAGACTTTTCTGTACACAGTGCTCTAACAGGGATTCTTTGTTGCTCATGTTGATAAGAGAGAGGATGAAACTTTAATGACCTGGTGGGGAAAAAAGATCACAGTAAAAGGGTTTCATTTTACCATTTGTGTATTGGTTTAACAACAATTTTGACACTGACCATATTTGAATGGATGACTGAAAGTATACATTTTCAAGACAAGATTCTTCTTCCTCAGTGATTAAATCTCACAGCATTGGATCTTTTACTAAATGCATATGAAACATGCAAGTATCCATTTAATATATATACTGCATATAGGTTAAGAAACATGACTGTTTAATGACATTAACTTAATAAATAAACTTCTTTATTGCCACTTCTTGCTAAGCAATGTAAAGTATGGGTAAAGGTGAAGAAGATGGAGGTTGTAAAGGGAGCCATGTGAACTTCCTTTTTTGTTTGTGATTCTGTTTTTTTGCCACAGAACTGTTCAAAGTCAATGTGGCTCTGTTATTGTTGCAGTTATTATTTTGCCAGTGTGACCATACAGGCTTTGATTTTGTTTCTGGGGTATTGCTGACTACCTTCATGGGGCTATGAGCATAGAAGGAGATGCTGCCTTTCAGACGTGAAACTTTATTAACCTAGCACATGGTTTACTAAAAGGTAGTGTGTCTTGAAAGCATGACAGTTTCATCAGTGTTGTTTCAAGAATTAGCATGTCTACATCAAAAAGCTTTTTGCCATTAAGGAGAATTCATTAAATATTTTAGCTGTAAGGAAAATGTCCCTTTTACCAAGTGCTTATCTGAAAAAGCTAGAAATATTAAATGTTAGTGATGGCATAAAAAGTAATTTCATTTTCCTGTGTGTGCTTTTAGTCTCTCTAAGTTTATTACTAATTCATTTTTTCTCTTCAACATTTCACAATATGATGTTTTATCGTAATCATCTCCACTAGAGAATAATAAAAATGATGAGGATGAGCAGATCCCTCGCCTTTCTCAGTCTGCATATGATATCAGTAGCTTTAGGATTTGGTGATTTATTCACTGTGACCTCTTTTCTCTTTTCCATATTCTTCCCCTGATTACAGCTTTTCAGTAAACTTGTCACAGAGTTGCTTGGAATCTTTGTCCTCATTGTGTAGTTTGAGGCAAAACAATGATTCATTTAAAATTTGACCTTCCAAATGCAATTATATTGATCCTAAAATCTCTTGTCACACCTTGATTACAGACAGGTGATTTTTCCTTCAGCTTAAAATTAGTCTTCTGAACAGTTGCTTGCATCAGTGATGATTTGGGTGTGTCACAGTAAAGGGAGCAAATACTAAAACAGTCATTTATACTTGTACCCAATATTTGTACCCAGAAGTTTGTTGTTAATTTTTTTTTTAACTCTGGTAGTGCTATGGAACATTTTTATTATTATTTTTTTTTTTTATGAGGAGTGTCCCTGGTTTTTATGACTTGAAGCGCAGCAATGCACCAACAAAAGGCAAGGAAGAAGAGACTGCAAGCTAGTAAACATGACGGTATGAAAATGCAGAATAAGAAATATTTTTAAAAATCAACCTTGCAAATATTTTATGAGCAAAGGCATTTATTCAGCACTGTTTGACCTAAAGGATGACACAGAAACACACAGTTGTGGTGAGTAACACTGAATAGAAACAATGAATATAAATAAAAAATATTGTTTGTTTACAAGAATATTCCACAGGACACCTTTAATTGTTAATCATTGTAATCATCAAATGAATCAGTACCATTTAAGAGGCATACTATTAACATATTGTACTTCATTACCATCTGTACCTCTTTCTTACTGAAGAGGAGATTACCTTTTCTTAACATACATTGTAAATAACATGATATCCCAAACTTATTTTTAACCTGTACTCCCTTCTGTCTTTTATGATCTTAAGGCAGGATGTCTGAAATATTGCACCCATACAAAACAGAGATAGTTAGTACATTCATTATCTCTCTTTTTTTTGTCAGTAATTGTGTGTTTGTGAAGCCAGTTGGAGGAGATGGGATGGATGAGTGAGAGATGGCTGAGATGAGAAGCTGTCTGTTTGTGGTCAGAGGATGTGGTAGACTGCTTGTGTTGGGTGATACTTGATCTGATGTTAATGTGCTGCTGTGTGTGTGGGAGGGAGTGAGTTGAAAGAGGCAGAGGGGAAGATGGGCAGATAATCCCGTCTGCCTGATGAGATTGAATGCTGGGATTGATTGATCGCCTAATCATAGGAGGAAATGGGCCTGAAAATGAATGGGACTCTGCCCTTGGCTTGCTGTGGAGCTGGGTGGTTGGGTTTGAGGGGATGTTAGCTGCAGAAAGACATGGCCTTAATGTGCATGGGACCTGATTTCATTTGTGTCTGATATACAGTTATATGATCCTGGCTAAATGATCAAATAAAAAAGGAAGAGGGGGAAGAGCGGAGGGGATGTAAATCAAGCTTTATTGCTTGAATATTACTTTTTCATCTCATCTGAAATGGATGCTTTGAGAAAAGAGCAGAATAAAAATTCATCATGAATTTAGAATTGATGGAACTGTGTGTAGGTACAGATACCCACTGAACTGGATCTACTTGATTGGCCAGTAATAAGTATTGGATAATGATTATTCTGTATGTCAGTGTTTGGTGTGCAGTGGTTTTGCTTGGCCAGAGGATTTATTTTGTCAAATTGCTCACAGCAGTGTTGGAGAATTTAAAAAGGTCTAACAGATAATATGCTCCTGCTGTCACTGAGACTCTGTCCTCACTGCCATGTACTTGCTCAAATGATGGCAAGGCTACTTAAAAGAGGAGCTGGCCATGGTGTCACTCCTGGGGAGCCCAATATGCACTCTCCCATCTCGCAGGCACGAGGAGGACTCCTACTCCCAGTATATTAGAATGGGCAAATTAGCTCTGTGTTTGAGGGTCCTTGCTTTTTATGTTGGGTCCACAGTTCAGAGTGAATACTGCCAGAACATATCGCCTTGTACAATGATTGAAGTGGTGGACTCAGCCTGGCATCAAGGCACAATCAAACCAATAGCTTTGCCTTGTTGTTTAAGTTAGGTGTGCTAACTGTCACTTTGAGTTTGTCTCTATTTCCATGCATCAAATAGATGCTTTGAAAAGCAAATACCTCTCAGTCTTAGGAGTATTTATCACAATTTTCTACCTCATTGTTGACAGAGCAAGACTAATTTTTATGACACTAAATATAACTTAACATAAACCCAATATGATAAACATTTCCTTCAGAAAGTAAAACATTCCTGCACAGGAATTAGCACCAGAGCATGATCAGTGTTTGAAAGATGTTACCTTGGTTGGTTGCAGACACCATGTGACTTTAAAAGTTAAAGTTAAAGCTCTTAACATCTGCATAACTTTACATCTTAATCTTAATCTTTCTGTACAGCCTCATTTCCTTATGTATCTTTTTAGATTATGTATGTTTTAGTTTGCCTTTTTTTTTTTTTTTTTAGCTTTGTCATAATAGTATGTTTCTTTCTTCCTATCTATGAGGTGTATCTGTTGATTATTAGTGGGAAGCTGCTGCTACATGCATTGGTTCCTTATTGAATTGGACTGGATAAATGTTGTCATCTGATCTACCCATGGCATTTAACTGACAGAATGTGGGACCCACACGACTGCCACCCCAACACTGCTAACAAGAATCAAATCAAGTAGTCAAGCCAAGAGACATTGCTATAGTCTTGAAAGGACAGTTTAGACATACTAGTTAAGTAGAGAGAAGAAATGCTGAACCAGCAGAAGCAAACTTAGCCAATAATTTCGACTAGTGAATTCTCCTGGTACCTTAAGTATGTATGAAGATTTTTTTTCTCTACCACTTGGGGGCAGTGGACTAAGCCAGAATCTCAAGTTAATATGACTCATCTTAGTTTTGGTGTCCGCCAGCTGTGACTGACTCATTTTGGCTCTTTGTAAATGTAAAATCGTATTAGTGTGACGAACACCCTTCACAGTAAATGTCAGGGTTAAATTAAAAAACAAAAAGTCTAAATTCTAACGAAATTATTCACACTTTTAATGCTATCAAACAAGCAAGCGAGACATTTATAATTGTGTGTTTGTTTATCTATACGTAATACTCTGTGTTAATATCGCCAGGATCCTTTAGGCAGACGTAATGTTTGTTGAGGCCTCCCTCTCTGTCTCCCTCTAGTGTGCAAGCTGTATTTGTTGGTGACTGAGTAGAAGGTTGTTGTGTTCCAGAGCTTGAAGCCTGAGTCTGGGATGACTGAGGGTGAAATGAGCAGCTCATGCAAAGAAGTGGAGGCACTGTGGGCTAAATGATCAATGACATTGATCAGCCAGTCAATCCTGGAGTCTATATTCTTCTCTGTTTACACTCTCCCATTGCCACTGTGTTAAACTGAGCGTGCACTAAGCAGCCACCTTAGGGACCCTCTAAAAGCCGGCCTCACACCAACCATTGATTGACATGTCGATTATCTTGGAAGCTGTTGTCAGCACAGTTGTTAGCCATCTTAAACATTAATTATGATGGGGATCTGTTGCCTCAAGTTACACTCCTGACTAAGTGAAAGAGACATTACTTTTCAAGCTACCACTTTATATGAAATGAAACATATAAAAAATTTAAACAAGAGACAGCCAAACAGCTATCTGTGATGCATAAGGACTACTGCTTTATGATAGCTGAAGATAGTTTGTCAATGTGCAATCTCTTGTTGACTGTGACTGTGAAGTAAATCTCCCTTCAGCATTTTAAGAAATTTACTTATTTGCACAGCTCACAATAGCACACTGAGTGATTTTCTATCCATTTTTGTAAGCATTAGGGTTTTAGAAATATCTTTTGTAAGCAAATTCCCTCTTTCTTTGTCTCCATATGGTGTTAAAATCAAGAACTCACAGATTTCATCTTCATTTAGCTGAATAAGTCTGTCCTTTTCATCAGGCTGCTCATTCATAACATCTCTGCACAAAAGACGAGAACGCACGCACACACTCACAGAGTTATGTCATTTGGAGACCCATCCATACAATAAGGAAGTGCTAAACGGATGACACATGCATTAGCTTGCTGAATTTTGGCATTGTTTTAACAGGAGACAAGTTAACACATTACAGAGATGTTTTGTGATTGCCCATTTTTATATATTGACAAATTGATTAAATTTCTGTTGTCTTTGTTGGTTTTCTGTTTGTGTAGGGATTGTTGGCATTATCATTTTTGAGGATTTGTCAAGTATTGATGTCTAGTCATGCCCTTGCTGAGTGTAATCAACACCAGATCATGTTGTATGTGTATATGTGTTTGTGTAAAAATAAATGCATTAAGTGTGCAGAGTCTACCACATGCCCCGACCTCCCGGCATCAACCGCAAACCTGTTTCTTCTTTTATGCCTCATTTACTGCCTGTAAACAGTTTGCGTAAAGCAGTTTATAGATAATTTCTACAAGTTTCTTGAGCTCTCCTAAATATGTGCTTAACTTATACAAACTCTCCACTTTAATAGACACCCAGTAATAGGTTGACATTGGCCTGGCTGCAAGGACCAGTGCCTCTGAAAGTGGTTGCACCCCAGTAATGCTGATGTTCAACCTTCTGCATGATGCTCTCCAAGTGGCAGCCTCAACCTGACACAAAGTCTTTGTTCATGGTTCCTCTTTTTTTGGTCATCACTCTTTTTACCTTAAGCTCCTTCTTGCTGCTGCCAGCCTCCACGGGCCTCTTTTGGTTGGTCAACACATTAAAAATTGTGCTGCCTCTTTACAAGATTGTCTTTAATCTTTTGCCTCTTCCATGTCACCTCGAAACGTGTGGAGGCTGATATGATAATGATGTGGACCTGTCCAGGGTATTAGAGTTAAGCCGGCTGATTAGGCTGCACATCGATTAGTCTATCACTCAGCACTGGCCTGGTTTGAGCATCTGGGAGAGAGGTGGGCTGGATGGTGTGGGTGAGGGAGGATTGACAGCCCTTCTGGAGAAATGACCTCACTTAAAGTGAATCTCAGACGTACACACAGCATAAAATTTAAGCATGTACAGTAGGTAGACAAACAGTTTTTTTTCCCTTCTCACTGAGTAAGCCAATTTTAAACAAATGTAGTTCATGTTTGTCGAGTTATTTCTCCTTTATATCAATGCCTGCCCAAACTCGACCTGGCATTGAGGACAACAGAGGACGCTGTACAACTCATATAATTTCTTCTGTTTCCTTTTTTTAAGCAACAGTTGTTCAGCCATAATAGCAAAGGTTGATAACCTTAAAGGATAAAGAAAGTAGAATGTTAAACAATGAAATCACTTGATATTAATCAGCAGGCCTGCATAATGATAAAAGAAATGAACTGAAACAATTCCTCTTATTTTGGGAAAGTAGATTGACCTAATTTCATCACTAAATGATCCTGAATAAACCCCTAAAGAAACAATAACCAAACACCAAGCAAAATTCACCAGTGGCGTCTCTGTAGCCATCTAAGCATTGATTGAGATTTTCAGTGCTCCTTGTTGCCTTGTCTCCCTCTGCTGCATGCTCTCTGGACAAAAAGGCCTCCCCTGTGCAAGTGACCTCCTAATGAGCCTTTCCTTCCTCCGTCTACCTGCATGCACTGTATCCACCGCTGCCCTCTGGTGCTCTTTAAAATCAATAAGTCTATTTAAGTAAATAAACCTATGAAAATAATCCGAATTAACAAAAAGAAAAATCACCACATGACTCAACAATGTTTTTGGAACTTTAACTACTATGTAACATGTATTACCTTGTAGTGCAACCTTTAAACACTAAATTTCTCTAGTGGCAGAAAAAAACAAATTTACCGAATGAATTACTTGCATTATACAAAAAAAAAAAAAAAAAATTAATGTCATGTTTAACAAGAAGAAACAGTCATTTTAATCGTGGATAAATGGTTCAATGCTTTGGCACAAAACTCTCTCACAAAAGTGACTGTGGATCAGAGGTTGGTCTCTACAATATACATATAACCTACGTGTTACACATTAATGTGGAAAAGGGGAAAGAGACAGGGGTGCAGTGCACAAAGAATGAGGGAGAGGAGAGAAAGAGGAGAGAAACCTGGGGAAAAGGAGTGATGCAGCGGGAGAGACAGAGCAGCCAAGGAAAGGTTAGGACCCTTGCCTTGCCTTGCCTGAACACTGAGGCTTTTAGTCCCACAACAAAGTCATTAAGGTTCACAGCTACAGAAGAGGCCAATTAAAGGCAGAACGTATGCATAAGTCTGGAGAAAGGCATCATTTGCTGCAGGAAACCAGGCCTTTTATTGGACCAGTGGGAGCCCTCCTTTGTGCACCCAGGGAATCAGAGGGCCTGAGATGTTTATACTTCAAATGATTCACTTTCACTAAGAAATAAGCCAGTGTTGAATAGCAGGGACATAGCCTCTATCGGCCAAAGCCCAATGAAAATTATAGAATTTTTTCACCTCTGATAGTGTTTATGTCCCATGCAAGACTGTATATTGAAAAAGCACATTCAAACAAATATTAAAAACTTGCCACCTGCTAAAAAGCCCTGCAGGCCATTTGCATCAAAAACTAAAACAAAAACTCTAATAAATACACGCGATATTATTGTCAGTGGGACTTAGTCAACAATCGTCTCCCATTATTAGCTGTTAAACCCATATCCCATCCCTCTTGTAAGTCCTTACAGACAAAACTGCACACTGTATAGAAATCCTCCATTATCCCTCACAAAGCTCCATTTTACTCCAATTAGCCGCTAAATCTATCTGTTTGGTGATTTAATGCAGGGATCGAGTGAGGGGCAAGGCCTTAATCTTGACTTCCTTGTTTACTGAAATAATTGATATTATCAGATTCTTGGTGATTAATGGGCTTACTAAAGAATACCAGGGCTCAGCAGCTTTGTCTAAATGCAAAGCTCAAGAATCATATTACGTATTTCCCTGGAGTCAACTAATTACTGTGTTGAGTTAGGCTTGCTGTGAAGTAAAGGGTAGAATGAGATGGGAACACATAAGAAGTGTTAATCTTCTATCGGGCTAAATTTTCCACTGGTAGCGTTGGTACAACCAACTCTCGATTGGCCACACCAGTAGATTATTTGGTCGCTCAGTCCTAGTATTTCTTCCGTCTTGTTGACAATGTAGGGCAACATAGTGCTGTAAATTTAGTGTCTGTCCTCCATTCTGTTGTTGGGATACATGCAATGCTTTTGAAATGATAGTAAACTAATTTCATATCCTTGGCCATGCGCCTAAAAATTAGAGCTAGCCTTAGCTAACATGACTATTGTTAAGCCTAGCCAATGTACCCGGTCTGACTAATCTGTAAGCGAAATTTAGAACCAGCAAAACAAAAAATAGTTATGTTATTTTTAGCATGTAACTGTGGGGTATCTCTACCTCATCAGGGTGATCCCAGATTGGGCAAGTTGCATGAATACAACCACATGAAATCAAAACTCACACACTCCTGTGTGGCTCCTGTGGAACGCTTTAGTCACAGCACCTGTATCTTATGTATGTATGTTATATTTAGTATTTTATATAGGGCTAGAGTAACTTGAGTAATTCAAATTTTAAATGAATAATGGCAAACACTGACTGTTACATGGTTACACTGAGGAGAGCGTGACGGTGGTGACTTCAGGTTGAAAAGGAAAATAGGAAAGATTGAGATTGCTTCTTGAGCAGGTAATAGGAGTTTAATTAATAGATAAAAACTGTGTATAAATTGCACCAAGTTCAGCAGACCAACATGGGTTGCAGATGCAGTTTCCCAAAGAGTAGAGTCTCCTGAGAACTATTAATAATGAAACAACATGCTGGTTTGTACAGATTCACATATCATGAAAGTGGCTTTTTAGTTGCTGTACAGACCTTTTACCTGTCTGCTCGGCTTACACTAATGCAGGAGTTTGTAAAATGCACAGTGGGAGCACTTTCTGCCCTTGTGGAGGGCTTTTTCGTTACTGGTGAACACTGGTGTTTAGTGTGTAGAGTACAACATGTGTGGGGCTGTAGAGATTATCTGTTAGAAGTTCTACCACAGCCAGAGTGGCACTCCAGTGCCCAGCTTGCTGACTTGCAGCGCTGAGCTTGCTGGCTTTTATTTCTCTATGATGGACTGTTCTAGAATCTTAACATTCGGTTTTCAGTTTAGGGTTTGGCGTGGCACCTGATGGGTCTTTCTTGTCACAGTGTCAGAATATATGAGATTTTCTCAACCGTATTGCAAGTTAGAAAAGAAGGAAAGGCTGAAATGGCTAAATAATTTATCTGAGTATTGTAGAAAGGTAGAGGTGAGAATGTTTTTACTTTATTTCAGAATACAACAGGTACCACTGTGTCCATATCATGCCAGCCCTCGGAGGTAACTGAACTGTCTGTCTGCCATTATTTGCAATCCTGATTGATACAGTAGCTCTTTCTCTTACCCCCTCCATTCCACACTGCAACCGTGGTTTGCTGCCTCTTTATTTCTGTCTCCTTTTGGTTCCTTTTCCTCTTTTGCTCAGCTTCTATCGCTTTCCTTTGTGTCTCTCTGCAGACTGTGAGCTGATATCATCCTTTGAAAGGGTAATGATCCCACTGTGTTGAGATTATGTATGTGTGCTGCACAGTGTAATGGCCTGGCTTTTTATTGCCTGCCGCATACTAATCCCACAACTGAAGGAATGAGATGACACCTGCAGGGAGCTGTGTGCGAGCTGCAGCCTCACATGAAAGAATGGCTATTAAAAATGATCAAAGAAATTACTGCACTCGGCTGCACAACACTGCTCTCACGCCTGGCTAGGTGTACATCCCTCTGCCCCAATATGCACACGCACTGGAATGCACACACATACACAGACACACATGCATACATGAACTCACACTAATTAGTATCTCCCTCTGATGGATATTTTCCAAGTGATCCTCTGTGGAAATGTCCTGCGCATAGTTGCCTTAGGCTCTCTGCAGATGATGCACCCACGCTTGCAGATAGGAAATGGAGGACATGCATGAGCTCAAAATGATAGTCTGTTCTCCATATCCCAACCACAAATTATTCATGGACATTTTACCGCCAGTGTTTTCCAACTGAATTTTTATCAGAGTTTTTCTTCAGGGGTCTTTTGTTATATTAAGAAATGATTTTGAACTTTATTCATTGCATTTTCTTTTACATGTTTGCTGTGTTAATGACAAATGGAGTTTGCTCTTTAGGAATACAATCATAAGAACATTTGAGATTCTCTGTCTGCTTTGAAATACATTTTAACAATTAGCAGAGTGGTGAGGATTTGCAGTATTTTTGAGTTAATTTTCTCTTACCAGGGTTTCTGATATTGACCCTGTTACACTGCAACATTGCATGCTGCTATGCTGAACTATCTTTGAGTCTTCCACTCCCTCCATCTGTTCATGTCACCGTTCACTTGCCCTCTGTCCCTGTTTGTGTGTGTTTTTTCTCCCAATTGTGCGTCTGTCCGTCTCTGCCCTCTGCACTGGGTGCAGCACCTTGGCTGTAAGTCCATTCTGGGAGGTGACACAGTGTGAGCCAGGCGTCTGCTCTTATCAGTAGGCCCTCTGTGCTGGTGAGCAGGTGACATTTTTCTGCAGTCAGTGCACTGCCCCTCATAACAAATTCCCTCTTTGAACTAGCAAACACTGATAAATGCAGTTTATTTCCTGTAGAACCTGGAATAGTATCTCCTTCACTTTGTTAAATGTCTTGTCTGAAATGGCAGCCACAACTTAATGTGCTATTAGAATCAACACCTGCAGAAATAATAGGAGGGGTTTCATTTATGGCAAAGGGGAGTATAGGAGTTGAGAAATATCGCCTGAGGACATGCAGAAAGAACCGAATTCTCATTGTTAATGGTTATTGCAGTATATATTTTTTTCTGCATAGAACATAGGCTCACCAACGCGGAGACAATATGGTTATCACAGGGATCCATTTTACTAAGAGATTCCTTTTTCACTACTCCTCCTTTCTCCCCCTAAGCCCCTCCCTTTCTCTCCCTCAGCGGTCCATTTTAGAACCATGCGGCTGCATGGTTTGGTGGGTAATTTCACTGCCTTTTCATGTGTCGGAGGGCGAGGAATCCTCCTCCATTAGGTAGTGTCATCTTGTGATGTATGATGTATGCACAGAAAGGCAATCTGATGTTTATTCATGACTTTCAAGGCAATGCCTCAGCTAAGCCCTCTGATTTCCTTTTAAGGAACAAAACTACGTGAGATTGAGACTTCAGTTTAAAGGCACACAGACCATCCTGCAGCACTTCTTCTATGCTTCTCTTCCTCTCTCTCTCTAGCTCTCTCTCCCCCCCCTCTCTCACACACATACTCTCTCTCTCATCTCACCCACAGCTCTTTTTTATCTCTTTTAAATTCTCCCTCGATATTTTTTCTGTCAGATTTAATTTATTTGACCCTTAGAAAAAAGATCACATGCAGTTATTTCCTTCTGATTTTGCCTGGCTGTCTCCACATCTTGCCTCTGTACTTAACTAAGGACTTTGATGAAGAGATGAATTTAGATCGTTTTTATAGTAGGCTGGCACGTTAATGAGACACCACCACTGCGAGACTAAAAGGCCCTCTGGTCACACGTGATACACACACACACATCCAGGCACACACACTGTATACATAAATATGTTGTGTATGTGAAACAGAACTATGGTCATATTGACTTCTGCTTACTTGCTGTATGTCTTCCACACTTGTTCAGTTCACTTATGCTATTGACTATGCAAACAATCCAGTGTTAGAGAAAATCTGCAGTAATCACAACTGCAAATCAACAGCTTGTTTGTAATTTTGTCTCCATGTCCAGTGTGTTATAAAGTAACCATAATTCAAAAAGCTTGTCCCTATTTGTCTTGTAGATGACTTTTTAATGGTAATAAAGCCACATCTATCCATCATACTAGCACAAGTCCATGCAGGCCTTTGATGGGACTCCTCCTATGAACAAATGGTATCTATTAATATTCTCAATGACCAACCTTCCAACAGCACATGTATCATAATAGATGAGGGACCTACTGCTGGAGTTGTCTCGAACATGTACATTTATGATAGCCAGTCATGCAGGGTAGGTGTATGTTTGTTTTTGAATGTTGTTAGGCTGAAATCCTGTCAAGGCTCCAGGCTGTAGTGCCACCTGTCAAGTGTTGTATGGCTTCTGCCTGCACGTTTTTAGCAAATTGATACCTGGATGCCTGGTATCACGACTCCACACACAGAGAAGGAGGAGATGCAATATGTAAACTAGGAAAACTCTACGAGTGAGACCTGTTTACTTAGCTTTCCATGTGTCTTTTAACATGAGCCATGGAAAGATCCCTCCTCCATCATCCGAAGTTTGATTTGAATAGCTGGATTCAGTGTGATCCAGGTATTTTTTGGGGATGCTTTGGAGCATGAGTGAGGCAAATGACTGCATTTTGTATTTAACGTTTGTAATACTGTGCTAATAACCATATTCTCTTGCCTTGAGTGGTGCATATTCTAACCTTATATGATAAATAATGCAAATGTAGCAACCTCTGAAAATGCCAGTGAAAATGAGGTAGAGGGGAGGGAGAGGGCAAGGGAGCGAAGGAGTAGAGAGTGGAGAATGAGAGAGCAGGAGCTAGCATAACTAACTGATTGTTGTGCTGTCAAATTGATTTGCATGAAAAAGGCCGGCCTAATTGCAACACTTAGCTGCAACATACTGATAATACAGAGCAGGATTATAAAAGGACATGGAGGAGCTTTTATTAAGAAGGATTTCCTGGGTGTCTTTGAGAGATGCACCACCACCTTCTGTTTCTGTGGGGGCCATTCAAAACAGCATGTCTGTCACCTTGTCCTTTCTGACATGACATATCCATCATGCAGATGCATATACATTGCTGCCTCAGCATCCATTACCATATAAATCAATCCTACTTTTTTATACTGACTTAATATTTCAACCTAATAAGTTTGAACAAAAAATATAATTAAGTAAGGCAGGTTCCTTACAGAAACGGTGCACAAACTCCCTGCAAGGATGAAATTACCCTTATAAATAGATGCTGGCTTTTGGCATTGAGGTATATAAGGTGGTAGAATAAAGAATTCTCTTAGTCCAAGAGGCTTTTTTCTCAGAGGTCTGATTTTTACCTGAGATTTTTATTTTGAATATACACAAAGCATTATTCACTTACATCCTGTTTTGCATACAGTCCCTTCCTTCCTTTCGTCTTTCAAATTACAATTAGATTCTAAGGGATGTGACATCAACACTGTTGTCAAATATGAATGCCCTGGCAATCACTGAAATACAATGTTAAAGTAACAGAAGCCCTGAATATATAATTTAAAACCTTTTAAAGCCATAATAACTGACTTAGATATTTTTCAGCAGAGCAAAGAACAAAAGATAGTGGGCTTGCTGTTACATTGACCTGTTCTGAGAGAATATAAAGAGTTACCTGCTTTGAAAGGGTAAGGGTGTGGAAAAACCACAAATTTGTGAGTGGTGGTTTAGCACAGGTCTTCCTGATGCTGCCAAAGGCAGTACTTCCTTTTCTTCCCTTTATTTCTTTTCTTTAATAATAAATGATGGATGTTTCAAATTACGAAACAGTGCTGGGAAAATCCAATTTAGTCCTGGGCCTTGTAGGAGGGGTATAAAGAAGAGTTCTGTATCAAAGGCCCTTGTTTTGCTTTAATATTTGCAGTGGGGCCACTATTGAATGATGTAATGTGCCATGTGATAATGGGTCTTATGTGCTTTTAACAAATCATCTAGCTCCTACCCGTAAATGCATCTTGCAGAGAGTTGCTGGCGGTCTTTCCTCAGCAGACATTGATTTAAAGATTATATTTTTGGCACTTTTCGCCTTCATCAGACAGCAGAGGTTGAAGTAGACAGAAATAAGGGGAGAGAGAAGGGTCTGACACGCAAATCGGACGCCGACTGAAATTGAACCAGTGACGTTGTGAAGGTCACATGGCCGTTGGCACGCACAGTAACCATCTGGCTAAAAAAGGCAGTCCCAGACATTGATTTATACCCTATTTCTCATGAACTATATAAGTTTTTTCTTTTTTGCATTGGATTGTTTATTTGTGTTATGTATGTGTCTGGCTGAAGATAGGAGCAGTAAGTGCATCTAAATCTCCCATTAGGTCCCTACTTTTACTATAATTTGTGTATTGCATACAGTTGACCTTCAGGATTTCTAAAACACTGGGCCTCAGAAAAGAACATTTTCCTATTCTTATCCTAAAAATAATTTTCTTGCTTTGGTTTGCTCAAACGAGCATTCCAAGTTGAACAAACCCTCTTAACTGCCCAAACTTGTTCTAAATTGCTTGTTCCAGCATGCTGCCTGTTTGTGAGTAAGTACTCATGAGATGTGATCGTCAGCATAGTCATTGCTCATAAATTACAATATAAGGGTGCATGATGTGTTGTAGCTGTGGGCAAATTTCACAAAAATGTTTTATTTACATTTAAACATGCCAGTAATCGATTTCAGTGAACCAGCATACACAATAATGTGGTCTTGAAACTGGCACAACTAAATGAAATGAAGCCATTAGTACTCTTAGTAGCCACACCTCTGTTTGACAAGTCAACACGTCCTCTGTGAGAAAAGCTTATTGATGTGTAGTGACAACACCCATTGTGAAATCATTTACTCTCATTATATTGATATAGTTGTAAATTAATTGATCAATAATAAATATTATGTTTTACTGGTTACTTTAAGACCTTCTTGGGGCATTAGGGCTTTCAAGTGATGTAATACTGCATGCTGTTTTGCTGCCATAATGGAGGTCTGCACCTCTTGACAACAACATATGAGAACAGCATATTGACTCTACAGCTGCAACAGTATCAAATAGACGAAGACATTATGCTTGCTGTTCAGGTGCTTTAAGTTGTGAGAGCACTGATGTGGGAACACAGAAGTTTCCATGTTCTTTATTTTAACAAAATAAAAAGCATGATTTTGTGTTTATTTACTTATTTATTTATTTTTACATTTCATCATCCTCCATAATAATACAAATATTGGCATAGCAACAATAACAACTCAACAGAAAATTTCCACCTACAAAGTAAATAACACCACATAAGTGGATTGTTCCAAGTTATCTTGTAAAGACTGTAAATACATCTGGACTTGAAGACAAAACTGTTGCCCTTGTAAATCATTTCTGAGGCATACAAAAATCCATATTATTTCCAATTACTTTTAGCTAGAGTACTACCTCTCCCTATCAGGTCTGATTTGTAGTAATTATACGTGTGCAGCCAGTTCTCGATGACTGACCAAGCTGCTGCTGCTGGGAAATATGTGGTGCAACTGACAAGCCTCTATTTTCTTTTGAGGGATTTATTTTGTCATTGCGTATTGAAATGTAGCCTAATTGTTTTGATTCAGTCATGCTTTGGGTTTCAGAAGATTTCATTGACTTGCTTGGTGCTTCTGACTCTTTGAAGAGCATTCCTCCTATTTTATTTTCTGCTCATTTTAAAGATATAGTTAAGTCATATGTTTCTAAATCTAAAACCATGCAGTTGATAATATTCATGGTCAATTTATAGCAAGAGAACACTTTTGATTCCATAATACTTTATCTTAGGTGTTAGGAATGTTAAGGTGTTCATTTCATTCCTCCATTAGCTATGACTTATTCTGTTTAATTCAATATATCATCTAAGTATACATAGTGTTACAGTTATATATTCTAACACAGACACTTGTTCAGTAACCAGAGTTTTGTCCTTCAGGGACATCAGTGTTTCCTGTCACTGCTGTGCATCAGAGAGTCGTTTCTCCCCAGCTAGAAGACATCTAGTTAATTTCAAGTGTTTAGATCTCTTTACTCTTTCTTATCTCAGTTCCTTGTCTCTGTCTTCTGGATGTTTGTCTTGTTAATTTCTTTCATTCTCTCCTCACTGCTACTTTAGTTACAGTAGATTCTGGTACATACTATATGTCTCTGTGGTGTCCCAGTCTACATCACTCTTATGTGCCAGCGTTTGTAATGCTCTTCTCTTGACACAGTGTTTCTGTTTTTCATCAAGTTCATCACTTAAGTCCACCCGTACAGCTGTCTCTGCCACACCCCCATTATGTTCTTCCACAATGTGTCATTCCCGCATAACATTGGACTTGGCAATTCTTACTTTTCCTTTGTTTAGCATATTACAATTGAAATTAATTATATTAAGTAAAATAACTTATTGATCTATAAAGAGTCTGATAAATTGAGAAAGTAAAAGTTTTTGACACTTTCTGCTTACCTTTATTCTCTTATTACAGCAATCCCACCTGTCTCATGTTTTTCATCCCATTCTCAGTCAGTTCTTAAGTTAGAACCTTTGTGCTCACAGTATGACATGTCTTTGTAAAAGGTACATGTTGGCTAAATGCTGCTTCAATTAATGATCATTGGTGTCATATTCAAAGTAGCTCACTGAAGCTCACTCATGCTAAATGCTGCTCTGTAACCCAGTTTTACATAATTTTATGTCTTCCATGTAGCTTGCTGTGTATATATATATTTAGTTCCGTCTCATCTTCTCCCATCTTTACCCTATCCTACTCTTACCCTTGCACATCATCACTTTCCCTCTTGTCCCTTTTTTCTCATCCTCCATGTCCTCTTCACTGTGACTAGTGCGATGGTAGGCAGGCAAGACTATAGCACTGTGACTAATCCAACATAACCAAAGAGCTTTAGCCATAGTAAGTCTGGCTTTTCAGTTGCTGCAGAGATTGGCTAACATTCCTGTGCACTACATTGAGGAATATAAGGAGAAATGGGCATTTCATCTTAATGAACCTTTCCCTCAGTGTCGACACACAAGAAGAAGGCAAATCTATAAAAAGTTCTAAGAAGTAAAAGGCATTAAAGGCTGTTAGCTCTAAAAGGCACATTTCCTCCTTTTGTTCTGGCCCTGATCGAGGTAATTCTCCAGATTTGCACTGAAAACACTGCTTAATATCTTTGGCTTGTGGGAATAAAAATGAAAATGGGTCTCAAGGTCCTTATTACAAGCCTCTTGTGTCAATCATTTTCAAACAAGGCCTTCGTCTGCAGTATTTCTGTTCCTTCCATCCTTCCTTTCCAGCATTATATAATACTGGACACACTGAATGTGAGGAGCAGGCACTGAAGATGAACTCCTCTGACCAGGTCTAGTGAGTTACATGGACAGAACAAACTTTAGATATTTTGACAAGTTAACATAAAACAGATAAGCAACTTTGCAATCCTTGTGCCAACTTGTTAACAAAAAGAGTTATAGTTCATCTGTTAACATAATAATAAACAACTGCATAAGACACTGCATAAGTAGAGCCATGCAAACTTTTTTTTGGCCTGTCACAGCTGCTGTTAACGTGATTGCAGTTTGTGAGGATTGTCTCCCTGCATTGAATATTCATGTGTGCAATTTTTTTTTATGTGAAAAGAATAGACAAAGGACAGCTCCATGCAATAATTGTTTGTTGTATTTAATCCAAGATTTTGTATCAATGAGTTGACTAATACCTACAGCACTTAAACAGCTGCAGATGTAGGTCCTCTTGCTTCACAAATCCAAAGATCTTTTGAGCAGTTCTCATAACCTTAGCGGGAGGATTTGCCAAAAAGTCTTGAAGAAATGTCTTTTTCTTTCCAATTAAGTCTGTCATTGCCCTTTAGCAGTAAAATGTGGAGGCAGCAGAATTTTTCCACAGCCAGCAGAGGTCATGTTCATGTGTGCTTGCCTGTCTCTATTCTTATGAGTGCTTCTTGCCTTTTTCTCATCACATTCACAGCCTCAACTCCTTTTTGAGTGGGTGGGACAGGGGAGATTTCAACCAGACAGGTTGTCTCTTGACAGTACTGTAAATTGTGAGTAACATGTAATTTCTAGAGGTTCTCAGTGTCACAGGCTCATAGTGTTTCAGCAGGACTTAGTATTATTAGATCAGTGTGGCATGTGTGACAGGGAACATATCGTTCTAGATAGTACTGTAGCTGTCTATCCAACATGCTGAGCTCTGGGAGATCATCTTGGCAGCCATCGTGCATCAGGACGATGCTATCAAAGCAGAGAGAGCCAGGGGAGTAATGGGGGTGAGCCAAGTAAAATCAGCATATTCTATTGCAGACAGATTAATGGATGGAAGAAAACTGGGGTTAGAGAGCAACTTGCAGGTTTGAGAATCCAGTGAATCAGCGTGTAGGGCAATGATGTAACAAGATATTAAAAAAATATATACATATATTTACACTACAGTGACTCCTGGAGGCATTTTTGTTAGAGAATTTTTCTTCTGCATCTGAAAAATCATACCGGACGTGATGTAGCATAAAAGATAGAGGTCAGGTTTAACAATAAGAAATGAATGGATCTCAATGCTAGTTTTGAGGTGAGAGAGTTAAAGAGTTAAATAAATGCATTGTGGACCAAGGAATTAAAGTAGATACTAATGCTGAGTGTTCAGCAGGTGTCTAAACTCAGAATTTATTGCTTTAAAATCATATCCTTGATCTTCTCTATGTAAAGTTGACTTTACCAATTTGAACTGTTGAAGAGAACAGCTAAAAATAACTTTACTATGTAGATAAATAGTAAATTTGAGAAAATATTTAAACTTTTTCTGTTTTTCTATTACAAGTTGTCCATCTGTCATTACTACTTACATCATACTGATCATGGCAATAATAAATGTATCAGGTTTAATTCTAAATATTGTGTTCTAATCACCAGGCTCTACTGCTATACAGTTTAAAGGCAGGTTGCCCACAGGGCCTATGGCATTCTGGGTAGGCACATTACTAAGCCCTTATAACATTTTATGCAGTTAAGATCATATATTGAACAGATACAACATTAATGTTAAGACCTGTTTGCTGCAGTACCAAGACGAATAACAAACCTGTGTACATTCAAACTATTGCTTTATCCTTTGTTTATATAGGTAGAAGAAAAAATACTGATTGACTCATTTAAAACTAAAAAGCACACTTTCAGCTAAAGCTGTAAAATCCTCAGTATTTTATCAGAAAATGTTTTAATCAGCATCTAGCTTTATATCAAAATACACGCTGAAAATCATTTTTCAACTGATTACCAAAGTGCAATAAGTACATAAGCAATAAGTAAACTTAAAATTTTCAAAATGCTCTCTTGCAGTGTTAAGAAAACTTTAAAAACAAAACAACAAAAAATAGCCACTCGATCCTTTGCCCCTGGCCCAATTGTTTGCCAAGATTTCATCATAATCTCTCTTACCAGATTATCAAGATATCTCACAAATAAACAAGAGAATTTTATTTAGCAGAGGACAATGTGGATATGAATTGTAAGACTGATCTTACTTTGCCTTGATTTGCAATCATCTTGACCTGAAAACTGTGAACCAAAACATCAGTTCTGGCCTCACACTAATGTCCTTTGGTAAATAGTGAATGCAGTGCAAGCTATAGGCCAACTGCCTCATCCTTGGTGATCTCCTGGCAGGATGCTGAAAGTGGGGCAGGTGCACTTCTTTCACTGACCTGGAGTATTCCTCTGTCAGAGACTCCATGAGGGCCGATGCACGTGCTGGGGAAAGGAAACAAATGTTTATATTACACACCTCACCATCACAGCAACTTCTCAGCTGCCATTATGGTTGAAACACAGGGCTGCCAAGAGAAGCCTACAGAGAAGGCAGATTATGCTGTTCACAATTGTACATATGCGGATAAGCTCAGAAGTAGAGACAAGACATAGGTAATTTGTAAAACCTATTTTTTCTTGTATCATGTAAAGTGATGAGGCAACACTGCCACCCTGTGACTGAAAAATGCTGTTGATGTAGCTGTTGACAGGATGGAACATTTAAACACAATAAATACTTAGTTCCAGTTTATTAGGTACATCAAAAATAGTGTTGTCCAATACAACAGCCCTGCAATCAGTTCAATCTACATAACGTTTATAATGTTTTTGTTCACGTGTTTTCCTTCTTTCCTTCTTTGAAAATTACTGTTGGGCTGAAACAGCAGGTGTAAAAATATTCATACATGATGGGGCTGGAGAATTTAACACAGTTATCTTACATATTTTTTGTACATAATTACCTGTGGTTTATTTAAGTGCAAAAATAACAATGCAAGTAGTTCTCGGCAGTCTGGGGCATTTATCACCACAGTATTTTATGGTTGAGGGCACCGGGACCAAAATAAACCAAGTAACAACTAGGGGTGGTTAATCTGTCCGATTTCCCGATTCGATTTGGTTTTGATTATGGAGGTCCCGATTCGATTACCAACCGATTTTTGATTATTAACGATTCTCGATTACCGATTATTTTTCTTTGGTAACAGTAACCCAAAATACACTACAAAATTATTGCATCATTAAAAAAACAGTCAGTTGCTGAATTACTTAACGTCTCATTTACTGAGTAACAACTCAAAGCACTTTCTGTGTAGTGTAGTTGTAACTTCTGAATTATTTGTTTTAACTTAAAACAAATGTCCACATTTGCAAATTAATGTCCACATTTTGAGTTGAGTTTTGTCCTGTAGAACAACAAAACAGCTTAGGAACTCTGTGTGTTCACAGCTCTGTAATGCCTTGCATCTTCATGAAAACAAATGGCAAAACTTGTTGTAGCTTTACTGGCTGATATACTGTAGAACACAGAAATTAACACATTGTGTTTTAACTGATCAAGTTATACTAAACAACAATCAGTGTCTAGAATGACAAGATTCTTTGCACTTCTTATTTTCCCATAAACCTGGATGTAGTGACCGTGACGTCACCTGTAGATTTCAGAAGCGCACAAATGAAGCAAATCGTTACATCACCTAACTCTGGTCAATGCAAATATGGACAAAGAAGTGGAGCAAGGGCGTAGTGGAATGAAGCCTGCTTAATGAAACATGCTTACCGAGCTGGCCGGCTAACCCCGTGGTACTGCCCGGCTTCGGCACCAGTTACTGTACTTTAAAAAGCCAGCGTACTGCTCACTCGCTCTAGTTGCCGCACGCACTCGAGGGACTGGGGGCGCACGCGTGACGTTCAACTTCTTTTGACCGCGGGATATCATTTTCACAAAATAAAATAATGCCAAATAAAATATCGATTTTTGAAAATTTAATAATCGATTCATACTCGTCCATAACATAATCGCGATTAATCGATAATCAATTTTTTTTCACCACCCCTAGTAACAACCAGCTCCACTGGAGATTTGATTACTAGTCTTATTCAGCCACATACTGTACAAGGTATGTTATACCTGGTTCTAGCGTGCCATGTCCATAGATGTTCTGAACATGCTTTGCCACTTGGCCTCCATCACATCTGGATCTCTATTAGACTGAAAGTCCACTACAGATGGTTAATGATGGCTGGCCTCCACAGCTGCAGGTCCTCTCTCTCCGTCGCAACAGTATCCAAACATTTCTTTTGACCTGTTTAAAAGCAAAAAAGGTTATAAAAGGAAATGTGATTATAACAACAGCCAACCTAAACGAAACAGCAACAGCCCTGCCTTAACATCTACATGTATGAACCTTACAGTGCTCAGTTTTTGCTGATACTCAATCTGAAATGTTTTATTTCAGTTGTATGTTAAATATTGAGGTCATAGCCAAAGCAGTGTAATATTTTGCCCTCCTACATTATGCAAATGCTTTTCATTTGTTTGCTAAAGAACATGTACAGCTAATGCTAGACATAAGTGTAATGTTACGCTACCTGATGAACAGTGGAAAGGTTTGAGGTTACACTGATCCACAGTGAAACACAGTTGGTGGTTGAGCAGATATTGGAGAGGAGAACACCTCTTGTCCTGGGTCTATAAGCACTGCAGCACTGGGTTTAGGTGTATCTCAAACCTATGCACTTAGTAAACTCCTCGCTCTGGCATAGCTGTCAACATTTGCTCACAACACCTTTACGTAAAACAGCAATTCAGCAAATGGACACCCTTATTTGGATTTATTTAAACATGCTCCAGATCTTCCTATAGTTTGATACATTTACATTATTGTTTGACAACATAGTGCCAACATGCACACATTGTAGTCATCAAAGTTTATTTTCACTACAGAGCTTCTTCATCAGCCTAAAACAAATAATTTGAAATCTTGTGTGGAAACCCTGAGTGGAGCTAACTTTGAGTTTGTCCATCAGACAGTGAGTAGACATCATCACTTGACTTTACCAAGGCAAAGATCTCATCTGTGGTCCAGGCATGAAGTGACACTACAGAGCTCAAATGTAAAGTAGCATGCTTTATAAGTTGCTCCTTTTAATATACAGTATATCAAAGCAGGCACTATAACTATTAAAGTGTGTGTGGTGGGTGATGATATAGTCTGCATTACAAAGCTGGGGTGTAAGAGTGGTGGTGTTAACTGTCTGCTGGCGTAATGAGAGAGTGAGCTGTCAGAGACATGCATGTAATGGCTCCCTTGCCAGCCGCCCAGTTCAGGCCCTGTGGGACACTGCGCAGACACACCACCACTCTCTTTCACTCCCCCTCCTCTGTCTCTGTCTTGTCCTCCCTCCCCCCCTCACTTCCGTTCCCTCTCTCCTTTGTTAAGCTCTGACCTGGACAAGGTGTATGGCAGGCCTCTCATATCTTTTGTCTCTTTCCATTGCGCAGACAGTAAATTGCACACATGCCAACAATCGCATACACACATACAGAATCTCACTGAGCATGCAGGACTCAGGAGGGGCATTTAGTGACTACATCCCCTAGGATGGCCTACTCTATTCAGTATACAGTGAGTTTCTCATGGGCAGTCAAGTCTGCCCGCAATGAAACAGGCAGACTGGCAGCGGCTTCTCAGTAGACCAGGCAGAATAGTCACACCCTGATGGTACATCTTTATCTCTCTGACAGCCGTAGTATGCTTTAAGCACTGCTCTGTTAGACGAGGGAGTTCACAGTCAACTTCCTACTGGACATGTCCTTCAAGTGCAAGGTCATTTTACTCTTGTAGTTTCACTAACAAAAGCGGGCTTTGCAGGTTTCATGTTAAATTCTGATAGTGGTGAAGGCATGAAAAATGGGGCTGCTAAATATTCCCTCACTAGTTATGTAGTGTTCTTGGCTAAAAGGTGTTGCTCATGGGCAGTGCTGCAGTCACACCTGTATTCTCAAAGACAGGATTTCACAAATCGCACATTCACTCTCCGTCTGCGCTTTCTCCTTCTCCTCTTCCAATCCATAAGCATTCATCCCTGGAGGCTTGCCGTTATGACAGTTCTTTCATCAGCCATTACTGCTGGTGTTAATGGCATCCTCATGCTGACTTTAAAGACTGATTATCATATTGTGTAGGTTGATTGACAGTTGACCTTCACACTAGTTTATGGAGAGCCGGCTAGATACGGTGGTTCACCTCGATTGCCTCAGTGACAGCGTATTAATACTAATCTGGTAGAATTACCAGGAACCAATTAATCTGTAGACCTCACACAAGACGGTGGTTAAAGAGATAGTGCTGCTTCATAGCTTGTATAGTCACAAATGCCCAGTCCTGCATGCTCAGTGAGATTCTGTATGTGTATATGTGAATGTTGGCACACACATACAGTAGGTGCATGGATTTCACTACAGGAGTGGTTAATTCCCACCAACTCCATGTCTGTGTGATAAACCAAAGGTGAGGCATCATGGCTGTGCGACTGCTTAGGTGAGGTTACACTGACCCAGCGTGGTATACAGTTGAGTTATTAATGCAAGAAATGAGGCAGGCAGAAAACCTGTGCTGTGAACCATCATGAAACCTAACTGTACTGTACATTAATCAGACATCTGCTGATATTATCTGCTGGGGAGAATTTGTGAATAAATTAATCAGGGGCTAAGAATTTGTTCATTTAGTCATATGTTTTTAATGGACGTTTAAAAATATAATTTCAGTGATTGGTCTGACAAAGGCATTATGGTAATAAAGAAAATGTCTTCTTAAAAGATATTACGTATGTATGAAGTAAACTTGTTTTATGCAGCTCAGTATATGAAACTATGTAATCAATTAAGCCCAGTAGTGGTTCCCTTTTTACGGACTTAACTGACTTAATTTGATGTTATTTTAAACTCTAGTCAAAGCCTTTACGTTTCAGTCAGACTGAGTTACAGGTACAGTAATTGTAGATAAAAAGACATAAAAACATCTACAAATATTTCTATTTATTGTGAATGAATTGTAAATTTCTCTATCACTTTGGTTAAGAATTGGAACAAAGATACAGAATATAGATGGGAAATTGTCAAAGTGTGGATGTTTCCACAAAAAGTAAATGTGTCTCCTGATGAATTGATAATGTATGGACCATATCATCCCTACTGACCTAGTGATTTTCCTCCTGATTTACTGTTATCAGTTTTCTCCCTGTCAATGGCAGAGCTCGTCACTTGAGATTCTGTTTCCTTTTCAAATTGACCTCTGTGGATATCAGCGATAATTAAACATTTTCATATGAGGGTGAGGAAATAAGGGCTGTGTTTGTTCAGCAAGAGATAACATTCTCAGACAGTAACCAAAGCATGGCAGAACAGCCCGGCAATATTACCTCACGCTGAGCTGCATAATAAAGAGGACCCGCATGCATATTAATATCAGCGCTCTGCATAATGTCTACATCTTATGACAGGCTCAGAAATACACAGACGCCTCACTGGTGTTGCTGAACCTTTCCTATGCTTCACCATGGTTATTTGCGTCCACATTCCCTCATGTAAGGCGGGATCTCCCCTCACCCCAGTCTCACCCACGTCAGCTCCTCTGGCCCTGGCTGCCAGCCTCTTTCCCACACTCCACCAGTCTTGCACACTTACACTCCTCCTTAGAAACGCATGGTGGAGGTGTGTGATGCCAAACGAGTTCCTCGTTACCTCCCTCCCGCCCGGTTGGTAGAAGCTTTTGGAAGAACTACAGCGACATCTGCATGTGCCATGGTTACAAAGCGCCAGGCTCATACCCACCCACTTCACTGGGCTTCCCCTGCCAGCCTGCTCCCCGTCTGCCCCTCCTCTTCGCACCTGCGGCAATCATTTCTCAAATTACTAAACATGGCTAATTGTGTGAGGCGTGAAGCTCACTTCATTTGAATATTCTGGCTTGGGGGGGATTTGCCTTGCATAGGGGAAGAATTAAGCAAGGATGTCTGGAAAAGGGATCCGCAATTAGATACAGTGGTCTCTGTGGAGTAAAATTTTTCCACTGAATTGTTTTCCTTGCTGTTAATGTTGTACTTCACTGGGGTATTATTTTGGTATGAGAGCTGATTTCGTTCAGTTAAGAACTGAATTTTAAAATTTGGCTTCGTTCTCTCTCTCTTTTTTTTTTTTAATGTTTTGTTTGAAAATCCCAGCAATCTAAATCCTCTTTAGGAATGTCATTCTCCTGGAAAATGTATTAAGAAAGAGGCTTTTTGCCCTCTTCTTTAAATCAATTTTTTAAAATCTTGAAATTAGACTGATGTAGGAGGACGCAGAATGATCCCAATTGAACTTTTAAAGTGCTGTAATGGGTCACCGTGTGTTTCTCTTTAATCACGATATCTTCTGGTATGCTGTGGATTTTTTATTCTTTTGCAAGTTCATAAAATGTTCAAAATGTTGAATTTTACAGTATGTACTCTGTGTGTGTGAGAGAGATGATGATGATGAGCTTAATTTATCACTAATTAATCCAAATATAATGGGCCTGGTTTAATGCGAGATCAGGTTTGGGATAGGTGATTAGGTTTATTTTGGGGTATGTTCATGTGAGGAATAACTTGAACCACTTTTTCTTGTGTTGGAAGATCATGGAAAAAGACAGAGTAGTAGAGCCTCAATTATTCAGTCAGAAGGTTTTTAGTCCTCAGTCATTTAGCCTGCACCCAGTTTGACTCACACCTGCTGCCAGCAGTCACCTGCAATGCTCTGCCCACATTTGTATAACATTTTACACCCTTACATGAACTCTCACAAACTTAACGATGAATTGTTCGTTAAACAGATTTTTTGTATTCATGATTCAGCTGGTCACATGCAAATATTTCATGAAGTCTGAAATCGCGATAATTTCTGTTCCATTCACAATTCCACAAACATCCATTAGTTCTACGTGGACAGACATTCACTGTATGTGAGATGGCTCCTTGCACAGATTGTAAGGTGCTCAATTAATCCGTGTTGGAAAGGTTGAGCGCACTGACTTTTTTAATTAATGTTGAATTAAACGAATTGGCAGGTTGCCAGAAACCAGGCACACAGCTTTGAAGATTGTCATCGCATAATGAGTCGCTTTTTTTTTCTCTATATTTTATGCTTTTCTGTTTCCAGTCCCTCACTCTCCGCTGCCATTTGCCCATATGCCTTAGTGATTTAATGATATGCAAATGAAATATGCATAAAACCATTCTGCTGTAGGATGATTAAGCACAGAGGACATTAGCCAGTGCCCGCCACAGTGTCTGTTGTCTCCTCTGCATTCCGCTTCGGCCAGGCGCCAACAACACCACTCTAATAAAAGATCAATGCTGCTAATGCACTAATCATTTAAATAACACAAATAATATCCCATTTGAGAGAAATTAGATTCCAGGAAGGATTCTTCTCGCTCCAGTTTTGTAAGATCCAGAACCAGGAAAGGCAGATGTCTTCAAATGTGAGAGTTGGTGCTCTAGAGAGCAGGCAGAGAGCAAAGAGACCAGGTTTTTCCAAGAGGGAGCACATGAACATCACTGGCAATGCAGGAGCTTTTCTCTGCTTGTTTGTGAGTACTGTGGCATTATTTGACTACTGGCATATAACGAAGGAAGAAAAATATCCCCGTTCTTGCTTTGCCTCTCTCTCTCTCTCTCTCATACACACACACACTCTCCACCCCCCTTTCCGTTCTGCTCTCTCGTGCAAGCCCTCTTTTTTTTTTTTGTAATCCATTTGTGTAATGAAGACGCTGCACAATTAACATCCCCCATGGAATTAAATAAAAGGGTGATTATCCAAAGTTCATTAGCTCCGAAAGATTAGAATATCTGCATGTTTCCCCGTGATGAATATGGAAAAAAATACGGCACCAATTACAAATTAATTTGTTAATTTGTTAATCGTATTTGTTGCGATCGCGATTATCACATTTGAGATGCCCAAAAAGATGCCATCTTTCAAGCGATCCCTCCTCAGCGGTGGTACAACCAGATTCAGACATCTTGGTAGTGCCAAGGTTGGGTAGCAAGCACAAAGATGTTATAATCCCTCCCTTTGGATGACTTCCTTAATTATTCATATTGCACAACCATGCTTCTTGTCAAAAAAAAATCCAGGAAAAAAATGAAACAATAATTGTTGGAGTGCCAGTGGATGAAAATCCTTGCATTGCTAATTACTGTTATAATTCCGACTGTGCATATTAACAATGAAACGAACTTAATGAAAGCCTCCGTTGTGTGTCTTTGCCGCGATGCCCATCCTTGGCTCTGTGCCCGATGCCAGCAGACCTCGCGGGAACCACAGAATCGTTCCTCCGGACCCAGAGAGTACCCCAAACCGCAACTCAAACCAGTTGTTAAATCAGCGTTGCATCTGTTTGTGTTAGTTTAGCGCAGGAGGGAAAATCCTGAAAGGGTGGAGTTTGCTCATTTCTTTTGGATGGTTGGCAGAAGGGGGCAAAAAAGTCGTAGAGATGTGGGGTGTGGGTGTGGAGGATGTAATGAGTTCCCACGGCCTCACTACCCCCAGTTTGGTTGCAGGCAGGCCGGCACCTCCCCCTCAGTTTCACTCTCTTGAACTCAGGTTGCCTCCTTGTTCCTGTGCCTTCTGTACCCATTCTTCTCAGTTTTTGTCTTGTCCATGCCACCTCTCTCACTTGGCTCTAATGCTGCTGGATACTATATTCAACCTATAGAAATTCAGATCCACGATGATTGCTGTGAATATAGATGAATCACATAAAATGCCCGCATTCCCCTGCTATTGCCTGGCTTGCTGCATATGTAAAAAAAAAAAACCCAAAACATCCTGATCTTTTGATAACTTTTTAAAATGTTTCTGCTCCAAGACGTTGCTCTTATCACAGAAGAAAAGTCATGTTGAGGAATACAGAACGTGTGGTTAATTTCGATCAGAACAAATTCAAATGCAAAGTTAATGAATTCCTGTCTGTCCACTGATTATAATTTGTTTTGACACTTCATTGGTATGCATCCTCATGTTTGCATTTTTTGTCTCCCTTTTGTATCTGTGACATTGTAAACAGATGCTTTTGAGCTTCAGGCACAGTCCCTCAGGTCCATTCTTCCCCCCTCCTCCTCTTGTAGGCAGGCTGGCAGTGTGATTGGCAGATTGGCAGCGTCTGTTGCAGCAGTGCCTATGGTAGATGTTCAGTGTGGCTGCTAGCCAGCACAGTAAGAATTGGCAGTTTACACAGGGGAAAATGGGGTAAAGGGGGGAAGGGAGTTGGCACAAAAAGAGGCACTCGCTTCACACCCTCTGCTAATAGTTGAACAGTTCGCCACTTTTGTCTTGCTTCATCTTGTTTTTTGTTGTTGTTTTATCCCCATTAAGGATTCTTTTGTTGATAATTCAAGTCGTTCCTTTGATTGAGTGTCACCCTAATTAACGAAGCTCTAATTGGCCATATCAGGAGCTGTAATGTCTCTGTTTGTTCTTTTCTCTTTTGTTTTTGGCAACTGATACGTGAAGGGTATCCGATTGTGTCGATTTGGCTTAATTGTGGTATATCTCCCTTGTCCTTCGCCAGTTTTCGTGCCATGTGATGCCATCACATTCCCGCCGGTAAACCACTTGAGACCCACAAGTGCCAAATTATTGCTCCTTAGGTATCCTCCAACCGATGACTTTAACCAAAGTCCATAAATGCCAACTGTGAGATGGAAATGGCGTCTGTCATCGCCCGTATATTCCAAGGGTAAGTCCTTAACTGCTAACGAATGAGTTGGCATGGCGTCTCCTGCCCAGATGGCTGGCTGGCTGCCTGGCACAGAGAGCTGTGCCTCAGATGGTTAGAGAGAGAGCAAGAAGGAGCGAATGGGAGGAGCTTCCTTTTGTGCCACCGCCACACCCCCCAGTCATCACCAGAACAACAAAACAGCCCAAAGTTTCTCTTGTTTTTGTATTACAATTTCCATCTTCCATTAATCCCATGTGGTACTGCCTCCGTTTCCTGCTCTTGTCCATGTGGCACCCATCGCTGTAGGTTCACTTCCTGTCTCACGGCTTATGCCATACACAATTTTGCTGTATTTTAGGATTTTGGATATCCACTATTGTTTTTCCTGTATTTCCATCATGGTGCCATGCAGCAACATCTAAGTCCATTTGAATAGTAGCTCCAAAGATTCATTCAGGTGTAGGTCCCATCTGGAAGTCCTGGTCAGCCGATGTTGTCCTCCACGGCGGTGCTGAAGCAAGGATGAATGTTTGTCTGAAGACCCGTATCTTCAGTCCAACTTCTAATATTTACAAGACAACCATCATCCATAAAAGAGAAAAAAACAAGATAAAAGAAAATCTCAAAGCATGTGACGCTACCAAAATGACGACAGGACCCTTCTGTCTCCCAGACTACATCTAACCATCTACCCTAGAGAGCGAACAGAAGTCTGCCTTGGTGCTACCACTGAATAGATGGCACTGTGCCAACTTCTCTCTGCCATCAACCGCATTCGCTCCTTGTTTCCCTTATTTGCCCATCCCCTTTCTCTCTCAGTCCCTCTCTTACCCACCCTCCTCCTCTCCCTAGTTTTCCTTCCACATGCCCAGGACACCCGCCTTCCATCTCCCTTTTTTTTTATATGGGCTTGACATTAATTAACGTTTGGGTTAATTGATTCTAAAAGCTGATGATTTCTTCTAACAGTCCTCGTAAGTCGGCGGCTAGCTGCCTTGCGCCCTGCTGCATAACCTCGGTGCCTGGCATCAGCTGTGCATTGGTCCTGGATAGAGAAACAGAGAGCCTCGGTCCACAACCAGCTGCCCTAGTGTAGTGCAACAAAATCAGGGTGAGCTGTGCCTGCATGTGCCACAGTACACGGTGAAGAATTTGACGGACGCTGATGGAAGTTGACGTTTTGCTGGCTGATCCCACCGCACAATGTTGTCCTGGCATTTTGAAAATAATATTCTACTACCTTCAGTTCTTTTTTTCTTTATGTACTTACTCTCCCTCCCTCCCTTCCAGATCTTCACACTCCTCCTTTCTGCCTTGCACTGTTTGTAATTGTCTTTAATTGCATCACGATCACTTACCCTGTTCTTTTAAGCATTTGAGACCATCTGCTTTACTGTTACTGTTGTGGGATATGGAGAAGAAGCGTAACAAACGGGTTGCAAACGAATGACTCGTCTATTTGGACAATTATGGTAAAGCTCTGTATATACGTGCGGTAATTATCTTCTCTCTCATTAGCCGTTTCGTCAGTAGCGCATATTTGATTAAATAATTACAGTATCTTGGCCACATCTGCGTTTTCTCTTTCGTAGATTTTTACTCTTGCTGTTTGGTATGCATGATGAGGTTAAAAGCAGGAGAAAATAATTTAATTATTTAATCTCTCCCCCCCCCTTTTTTTCTGAGGAGAGTATGCACACTGCTGTTAATTAGCGGTGCTGCAGCTTGCTTAATAGTCGAGGTAGAATTGAGTAATTAAGAGAGAAATTTACAGGCACTCGCAAATACTGCGCAGCATACTTCATCCGATGGCTCTATCAATTCTTACACATTTTTGTGTTCGACACTAGTGTGACTGTAATTAAAGGTGATTTGAAGACAGGAATTATCCTCCTCTTTGGAGTTGTTCTCAGTCTGGTATTTTAGGGATTGAGTGGGAAAGGACTACATAGGGTTCAAACAAGCTATTCTTTCTTGTTTCACGCTCTTTTGTTTTTTTCATTATTAAATAAAAAGCAGCAACTGGGCAATTGAGGCAACAAGAGGAATCCATTATGCAAATTGACCAGTATTTGCATAATGTCTTATGCCAGGAATATGCAAATGAACCGTATAATTTATGAGCGCCTGTGTCTGTCTCATAGTGTTCCCATAACTTACAAAGAGTTTTTTTTTCCTTCTCCTCTCTCCTCCTATCCAAGCTGGCACGACATGCACCACTCTCACAGACCAGACCCACACCAAACAAGCACACCCACAAAAAGGGGTTGCTGGCTGGGTACTATGACTGGGTGGGAAAAACTTGTCTGGCAGACTGATGAGGGATAAGGAGGCAGGGAAGGGGCGGGGACGGGTGGTATGGGAGAAATGTGTAGGGGGGCACGTAAATCCCTCTACAAAGGCTCAGTGGCAGATGCTAATTCTCCAAAACAACTGCGAAACTAAATAAAATGAGAGACAAAAAACAAAGGCGGAAGATTTCGACTGGGCGGAGCGACAGCGATTTCTGACTTTTCTTTTTTGTCTCGTTGTGAGCGCGTTGGTTCTGCGCTCTTTCCCTTTTCTTTGATGCCCGTTTTTGAGATTTTTTTTTTTCTGTCATTGGAGCTGGCAGCTTTTTCCTCTTGTGGAGGATTTCCTCATGAGTCAGTTGGATGAAGGCAGCTGAGTGCTGGGTGGGATGGAGAGGAGAGAGAGGCTGTATCTCAAGGCATGCGTGTGTGGGCTCCAGTCAGTCTCCACCAGTACCCTGGGATGCCACCACTCAGCCCAGCCAAGCTCAGCACTGAGCATCCAGGCTGTATCCAGGGAGACTAGGACCAGACACATCCTGATGTGTGATATAAATTGCACAGTTGTTTGGGCTTCTCATTCCCCAGCAGGATTCTGTTTGCTGCTATTATTCCATTACGACTCGTTTGTGATGATTGGCCTGCTTTGCATACTTGATGTGAGGCTAATGGCTAAAGAGACAATTCTACATTGTTCCGGAGAGAAAAAAAAGCCACAGGGGACTGCGTTGGAGAAAAGGCTTCCACCACTGCACTCCAATTCATTGAGGACATGAATGTTGACCAAAAAAAAAAACTTGTTTGTTTTTTTCTGAATTTGTCCTGAGGGCCTGTTGTCACAGAAATTCCAGTCTTCATGTCTTCGTTTTTTTTTTTCACCTTGTGCTGGAAGTCGGAACTCTCTACATTTCCAGACGCTTGGACACTGCCGAGCTTGTGTTTGTAAAATGGTGTTTGTGCCAAGACCGCCCCATTGCACACAAACACAGCGAGTGTGCCCACCTCCCCCTGAGCCTGAAGGGGCATCTGTTCCCTCCTTGTTGGACAGTGACTGTATAGCAGCAGACGTGTATATATGTGTGTGTGTGTGTGTGCGTAATGGCACATGTGTGCTTATGAGGAGCAGAAGGAGACAAAGGAAATTGCATTATGTAAGTCGGCATGATGGGTCTCTCCTTTATTGAACGCATGCTCACACACATGTGCTGAAATAAGTGGAGTGTGTCACCATCTCTGTTGCTGTATCAGGACTTTGGATTAGAAGAAGGAAAGAGGACTATCTCATGGAAATACAGACCCTTCTCCAGTATTCTGTAATTTCACCTTTTAACTGTGGTTCTTTCTCTCGCACTTGATTGCGGTTGGTGTTGCTAATTCCGCCTCGGACCTTTCTTAATTAGAATGCCAAGATCATTATCGAACGCTGTTTTATATCGTCAAGTTTCCCGGTGTGCATTTTTTATTCTCGTGTGTTTCCTTGTGTATAATGATGCACTGAAATTGCCAAGATTAATTTTCTGTATGCATGGTATTCATACGAGCAATTATTTTCTGGAATTAGCATTCAACTGGCAGCTTATTATACCGCTCAAACCTCTCATCATCTTTAATGAATGACTCATTTAAATGTGGAATAGTTGTACTTTGAAGGCTGTTACTGAATATGCATTAGAAATTTCACATTCAGGTTCTGATAATTGCGCAAATTGTTTTTTCTGATATGCATTTTTGTATGTGAACTAAAGTTATACATTACACTTTGGTTTGCTGTGGTATAAAGGTTAAGTTAAAATGTCGCTGTTTATTTAGCCCGTGTTTGGATATGCCTATGATTTACATTAAATACTTTTGTATTTTAGTTTTTTCCTCTTAATAACATTTATGCTACTACTACCACGACTACTGCTACTAGTATTAATAACAATAATGATTACAGGAGAACATAATAAAATGTGTGAACAAATGCAGAAGTAAGATTCAAATAACTCCATGGTTCCTTGAACATTGTAGAATTTAGGATGATTCTAGCTAAGATATGGGCCCAAGTTAAGGAGTGAAACAAGAGATAATCAGGAACAATAAATACAAAGTAAATGTAAATACAGAAAGCAATGAATTTCGTTTGCTAAAATAATAAAGGTTGTTGTTTCAACACACAGCAGTTTTAAATGTCATGGTAGTTGAGCATTGCATTTAATTCTGACAAATTTTTGGTAGTCATAGAAGGAAAACTTGAATAAGCCTCCTTTAGGTTCATCAGAGGCATATTTTGTTTTCATTCTGCAAATTTAAACACTTAATTTAACTTTAGTTTGAAGTTATGATTAAGTTGTGAGAAACTCATTGCTGCTTGATATCTTATTGGACTTTCAAATGTATGGTTAAGCTTTAGATTTGTACATGTTTGTTTGTATATGGTTTGTGTACATATGTGTGTTTGCAGTTAGTGTATGTGTGCATATGTTTTGTTCTTTTTTTATGATATGTACTGTACTCCAGACCAAAGTAATAATGACAAAGATTTGGCATTAAGAGTTGCGAGTTTCCAAAGACGATGTTGACCTGAGCAATTAAGAACAAAAATATGTATCCAAAGCGTTTCTCAGAACTTAATTCTCTACAGTGCCTATAAAACATCACTTAAAACACTCATTGCCAGTCAAATCAGCATTCTGCTTTCATGACAAACAGAAAAGAGGGAAATAATCAATCCATACTATTCATGTCGATCCGTGTGACCTCTGTGCACATCACATCAAGAAAATACTGGAGTGGCTAATGTTAGCTAATGCTGTGATGCATGCACAGGTATCACTGGAACTGTTTTCCCTTTGCAGCCAATGTACAAACTGCCACCGATGCCACCTGCCTTGAGCTGACGTATCTTGATTATGTAACACAAGATCCTACGGTTTCACTAAACTCGAATGGCATCCGTGAGGTTCAGAGTCATTATGTTATCATTACTTTATTCACTAATCATCATTCTGTTTTTTAAGATCCCTACATCTAAATTCTAGCCAACCTGGTGGGCTGGTGGGCTGAGCCAAAGAGAAACATATTGATTGTGCTATACAACTTTATTGAAGATTAGAATGGACACTGTTCTTTTCTGTCATCTCATTGAGTGTAGTTTATCTCTAGAATTAGTTGTTAATTCTTTAAAATATGCTTATAATGGGAACTGTAACAACCTTCTTTTTGAAGTTTTTGATCTTGTGTTGTATGAATGGGATACTGTGAGGATTGTTCATAGATATGTTTCATACAGTTTTTGTGTCACAATTACAGATATATTAGGTGACCTTTGGGTGCATGATTACTCTGCTATGTGGATCAGTGAAACCCTCCGCTGTTTGACCTCAACTATTTTTTGTTTTTTGTTTTTTTGTTTTTGTTTTTTTTCCGGGGGGGGGTCAGAATGTTGTCACATTATCTGTTATCTATTGTTTTACTCATTTGTTGTGTAATAATTTCTGCCAGATTTTGCCATTATGGTTAAAAACCACATGTAGTTTCGAATGCTAGAATTGGTCTTATAAGAAAACAAGGTATATTTTGAAGCCTCCCCCCCTCATACATGGCTTCAAGTAGGGTCTGCAGACAAACATGTAGAAAATAATAGTTACTTGGATTTAACAGTCGAGCTGCACAGTTCTGAGTAACTGTAACCCTCTAACGATCTTCGTTTATGATCCCATTAAGGCTCTGTTTTTTTTTGTATTTGTTAATGCTTCTAATCTTTTGAAATGATCATTAGCATCATGATGTTGTTTATGAACATTCACCATGATTAGCTTGAGTGAATGAATTTTGTAGTACAGTAGCAGTGTATATTATTTCATATTATACGCATGATGATACGTGATATAAAGGAAATGATTGTATATTGAGGGACAGGTATAAATGAGTAGCAAGCCGAGATTGCTGTCCTCCCCGCAAGCTCACTTTACATCCATTGCACCCCTTGACCCCTCAGCACACATTAGTAGGTAAGGATTTATTTCAGCACAAGATGTTCCCATAAAAGTGGCAATCTTGTTCCACTCCCATGAAGGTTTTAGCATTCTGGGTAACAGCATCTGAAATCACAGAGACGCAAATGGGTCTATCCATAAATACAGTACATCTATGAGTAATGGAGCCAGCCTATGTAACAGCACACAGAGTTAAAAATGCCTGTGCTCTCTGTGTAATGATATAATTGCTCTTCTTCCACATTGAGTAAACGCTCCATTTTGGTTGTAAGAAAATTTCGGATCTGATGGGAATTGAAAAGCTATGTGTTTATAATGTAATTGTGTTATGTCAGAGTGAGTTTTGTTTGTGTAACATGTGAGTATATAGTCACCTGGCAGATGTTGACTTGATAGTTGTGTGTGTAAATGTTTCACAGTATTTTTGCTGAATCTCACCCTTCACAGCTTTATTAAAGCCCAAATTCTGCTTAAGTGATGGATTTACAAGACACTCATCGTGTTTCTTAACATTAATTTTAGTGTGCTAATGCTCTCTCTCTCTCTCTTTTACTTCCTTTCTCTCTCTCTCTCTCTCTCTCTCTCTCTCTCTCTCTCTCTCTCTCTATCTCTATCTCATACACACGCAAACATATGATCTCTGGTTGTCTGATTGTAATGTTGATAATCTGTCCAGAAAAAACCTTGACTTAGAAGATTTAAACAATTTATCTTTATCTTGATTAAGAACAGTATGAAAGTGTTTTTTCTGTCAATTTACAATGTTTATTTGCAATAAAACTAGGTTGAGGATGATTGAATAATTCTGATTTTTCTTTTATCACAATATTGAGCAGAATAATATTGACGATCATTTTAGCCATAATTGTGTCAAAATGAAAAACAAGAGACTAGAATGGATCTGCCACATCATCCGACTTGCACTTTTTCCTGAGAAAGGAGGCTGTTGGAGAGAGAGAGTACATTACACTGACCGACCCTCCTTTAATTGCACTCCACAATCCTCTTTACTTTTCACTGTCAGCTCTGCTAAAGCTTTCAGCACTACACTCTACTGAAGCTCAAACTGTGTATATACTGTATTAAGGCCAACAAATATAGGAATGTTGGTAGTATGTAGAATACATTTCAGTGTTTCCTATTAAAACATCAACCATGGAAAATATGTAAGATTTAATTCATAGCTTGATTAATTTTTCTTCGAACATTTGCTTTATATGAGTGCACCTTTGGCATTTCTACAAACACAATAATAATTTTGACTTCTGATCCTCACTCAGCACTCAGAAGCAGACCCTAGGATCATACATACTGTATTATATTGATGATACTAATAACATAGTAGTTATGAAATTGCTTTTGTGAAGCAATTTAAAGAGAAACTGAGACCAATTCAGCTCTTGACTCCTCTGGGCAGGTGGAAAGCTCAAAAGTCTTTATTCCTACCTGAAGTTGCCTTTAAACTATTATTATTATTAAACATTATTATGTATTTTTATTGCATCTGCAGTGCGTTTCTAATCCTCTTCCAGACACTTGCTGGCCACACTCACTTTTCTTTCCTCTATTATAGACTGAACTCTTGTAAAGGCCATACTTTGCCTCCAGAACAGTGCACTGGGCATGCTGCATGGTCTCAGTAAGCTATAAAGGGTCACTTTTTCTGTTCACTTGTTCTGTTGCAACTTAAAACTGAACAGGGGCATTCCTCTTCTAGAGTTTGTCTGTGGTAGCATCAAGGAGATGCACAAAACGTCTCAAAACACCCAACAGTCCTTTCCAGGTAATGCAGGGTGCAGTTAAATGGTTTAAGAAGAGGCAGTCGCTTAACATCAGCAGAACTAAGGACCTCCATTGACTGTTCTGACAACCCAGAGACATGTACAAGAGAGAGCAGAGTAGACATGAATAGCTTAAGTCTTTCTTCGTCTGAAACAGATGACATATCCTGTCAAATGTGGCCAGTGGACTGTTCTTGTCAGTGGACTGCTGGTAGAGATACCATGATATGGATGGCAGGCCAGATGAACATCTGGACAGTTGATTTGGACGCTGAAGGAGTAGCAGAGGGGAAGATGAGAACTAAACTGAATTCCATCATAGTCCACTCTTCCCATTTCAAACATTTTCAGCCTACAGCTCATTGCCAGGTCAGAGCTTCATGTGCCGTTTTTTGGCAGCAGAATACACCTACCCAGTTGTTTCTGTGAACTAGGAGAATGCTGTGGCAGGGCAAATGCATGGATACAAACTTGATTTAAACCAAGCGGCAACCTCTCGTGCTGAATAATGAAGCCAACATGAAAGTGCAAATAGTTGCAGTTCCTCGAATAAACACTAGGGGCAGGCTCCAAAAGGGAGTCAATTACATTTGACCCCCATGATAAAATGTCTGACTTTAGGGCAGAAGAAAACATGTTTATAGCCTGGTACTAAAAATGGCTCTAGTCTCTTTAGTTAGGGCCCAAGCCCACTAAAGGGGCGAAGGCCCTATTGTTTTCTTAAGGATTTTTTTTCTTTTTTTTTTTTCTTGCCCCACTTTAAACCCAAATTGCGGGCCTTGAACTTGAGATAAACGCAAACGCTCCTAGCCACAAAATTCAGTCCTGGCGAAAAAATGAATGAATCCAGTGTTTGCACTAAAATAGGTACTTCATAGCTTTAAAATGCAGCCCCTCCAGCTACTTTGAGCTACGGCCCTGAAAATTGGCGTGCAGAACAAGCATTGTAAGGCCTACGAAAAAGTTCCTTACGACCATCGTGAATTCCGAACAGGAAGTTTGGAAATTAACGTTGAAATTCTGATTTTAGCGATTTTCGCGCTACGTATTTGAACGAACCCGTCCTAGGGTTTTAATCGGATTGACTCCAAATTTGGAGGGTGTGTACGAGACGCGTTGACGATGAAAAGTTATTAAAATAATTTGCGTAGGTCAATGGCCGTGGCCGCGAGGGCCCGATCATGGCCGCTTGCGGCTTTAATTGATTTTCTACTTCATGACAACTGTACGGGGAGTGAATTTTTTTTATAACACACCAGCTCTGTGAGCAAGTTTCATTAAATTGGCTTCATTCAGCTTCGCCCTCACACCACTGCTTTGTCCATATTTGTATTAAACGGAGTTAGGCAATGTCCCCACTGGCAAGATGGCTGCCTGCTATGATTTGCTTCATTTTTGCTCTTCAGAAATCTATGTGTGATGTCATGGACACTATCCATGTTTTATACAGTCTATGGTTTAAACACATGGATATTTATCAAGTGTTTGAGAGTTGAGTGTAGCCAACTTTTAACTTTGCTTCTTACTTCTGCTTACTACTGCTTCTTAGCATTTTTATTTCAGGGTTTGACAAGTTCTTTATGTGCAACATTACCACTGCCAAGATGGCGGTGCCCTACAATTGGTTTCAGAATTGCTCTTTAGAAACGTACGGGTGATGTCACAGAGGCTACGTCCATGTTTTATACAGTCTATGGCATGAACCAACACCTCAGACTTCATGTCAACATAAAGGCCAAGCTCGATATGTCTGTCATTGTCTCATCTCCATCATTGCACACCAGGTAAATTCACTGTCCTGGCAGGATGATTATATTTTCACGTGCGTAGTGGCAGTCATTGCTGTGCAGGTATTTGCATGTGTCTGTGTGCATGCATCTGTGTATTTATGTATGTCTTTTGCCTCACTGCGCCACACTCCACCAGCAGATGCTTCCAAAGCCCCCTGCTTTCTCACGCCTGATGAGCCAGAGACAAGCGCCAGAGGGTAAACATGTCCACTGCCACATGTCTCTTTCCTGAATGGCTGCATTTAGCATGTGCCACATGCCATAGTCAATGTGAGCATACACATCTGTGTACTCACACATGCAGACACATCACTAATGAGTTTAATCCTGAAACACACTCCAGTCCATGGGAGCCCAGGGCTGTGTTAAGCAGTTATGTTAAGTATTGCATGCAATGTGCACTAACATGGTTGTAAGCAGATTCCTACATTATTCAGATGGGTGGATGGGGTAATTAAGAGCCTTGTAGTCACTTCATAATTCATCTGTGTTAAAGGCCCAGCAGTTTTGCTGGGATAAACAGAGCTGGCGCATGATGTGATGTAAGATGAGACAACATGGCACTTATGCGTAGAATTGCTGTCTTCTCTTATTTAGCCTGTAGCTAGTTAGGCAGGGTTTCCCCTGGGTTTCTGGGGGGCTTAGGTCCTGTGTTTTGTGGTGGGGGGTGTTGGACTTTATTTGACTGAAAACTAAAAATGTTTACAAAATTTTAAACAATTATCATTATAATATTTAAAAAAAAAACACACAGGTTCTAGTACAATAAATTGTGTGCAATCAAAAATAATCATTAAGTAACACTGGTTAGATAAGACTTATAGTCAAATGATTTGAACTGTGATTTGGTCATCCTCAACAAAGTCAGACACTAACCAGCTTTAGAGGTGGGTAGGACTTTTGACTGTTAATAAATGTTATTAATCATATCACACAGAGGCTCTGGCTTACAGATGCCCCCTGACACAATTAGCCCCTCAGCCTGTGTCCAGTAGGCCTGTCCAGTGGTCCAGTCCAGAGGTAGGACCCTGCTGTGGTTTGAGTTCTTGTTCCCTTACTTTAGCACTGCCCTTTTGTCAAGCATTTTAAACTGTAAAAATATTAATTAGAGGAATTATATTCATGTGCAGTAGATAAATATTTCATTGTTGAATAAAATATTTGGGCATGTTGATTCATCCAACCCATTCACTTTGTGAAAGTGAAAACTGATTTGAAGGAGTGTTGTGATTATTACCTTCTTAAAGAAAACTTTAGAATTGTTAGATAATAGAGATGTTTTTAAACTGTCCACCGTGAACTCTGGTCATTATACTGTGTTTGAATGGACAGATCACACATGCTGAATGAAGCTCTGGCTCTACAAAACCTTCAACAAATAAAAAGAGTGAAGTTTAATATCAAACTGTGGATAATAGGTAAGTCCATTTTATATTCCTTTTGATATAGAAACATTTTTGAGCTCCAGATATCCACTTACTTTCAACTAGCGGAGGGAACTAAACAATGTTAGAATGAGTCTAGTCAGTCATTAAAAGCGTCAATGTGTGGTTAACATTTCTGATGATACTGTATTAAGATTTTAGTCTTAAATTAACCGGTTCATTTTATTGTTTGTGTGTTCAGTTGTACCATTGTTTAAGTCACCATACAGTAATTATTAGTACATTATTAAGCTTATTGTTTCAAGTAGAGAGTCTAGACAAAAGAAATAAGATGTTGATGTATTGTTGTGTTTTGATTCTACCTGCATTGCATGATTGACCTCCTGGGTCCCCCACCAGGTCATTTTATTAATGCTGGAGGGAACTAGAGGATGTATTTCAAAAACACAGATACTGGACAATTGCAGCTCAAGATACAATATCCATTTTTTGTTTCATTTGAAGATTTTCTTTATTTCTTTATGTATTATGTAGTTTACAACATTGTCCTACAGTTTACTTACTAACATTTATTTTATGTGATATACCTTAAATATTTTTATTCTTCTTCTAGACACCTGAGAAGTACTGAGGAACAACCACCACCAACTACAGATGCTACACCTTCCATTCTCTCAACAAAATGAAGATGACTAGGAGGATGACTTGACTACAGCATTTTCTGATCGTTCTTAAACTAGCTGGGTCAGGGGAAGGCTAACAACACCGAGGCTGATGAGAGGAATAAATGTATTGAGCTGTTGAAGGCGATGCTCAAGTGGGATGCGAGGGAGAGGATTACCCCCTGTGGTATTCTCAACCACCCTTTCATTACCAAGAGCTACCTCAGCAGCAGCTCCCATCTCAGCTCCTGGTAAGCGTTTGTGCGTGTGTGGATTTACATATTTGCATACTCTCGGAATCTAGTTGGCTGGCTCCTGGATAAAGAGGACAATCTGCCCTTGAGAAATGTGGATTACATAGAGGATTGAAGATCTCTTTTGTAGCAAAACACCTGAGAACTTGCTCTCAAGTGTTGTGCTAGAAAACTTGGAACAGCATGAATAGCATTGTGGCTGCTCAGCCAAAGATCCTGGCCTTTCCTGTGTAGAGTTTGAGGGGTTTCCCTAAGTTGATTGAAGACTCCAAATTGCTGCTAAATGTAATATGATCGATAAATATAATCGTTATAATTGTAGCAAAAAGTCCACTTAGGGTTGAGGTGGAAGCCGTCTTTCTTAATATAGTCTGCCCTTATACACACCTATTATGCTATTGCCTGTTAATGGTTCTGGTAAAATGCACTTGAAACTCTGTAAGATTGATCCTGAATCCTGCATGCATTTAATGAAAATCTGTTGCTATATAAAGCTTTTTTTTTTGCATAAAAATACATTTCCTTATTGTCTTTCTAACTGCCACACACTAGGCCACAAACGTTATCTATTGCTTAACATCAATTTAGTTGTTTTGAGTACACAGTGTAGAACTTTATTATTACTTTATTAAGTGGATTTTACTTTTCATTTTTATTTTAACCCAGAGTTTATCTAGAATTACACAAGGCTATAAATTGAATATTTATTGCTGTTGGATTTTCACTTCTTGTAAAGTCATGGGTGGCAAATTATGATTACCTTTGACTTTTAACTGCTTGGAAAGGCCACTTGTTTACCACAGTAGAGAGATACTTAGTGCTGTTTTGTAGTGAGTCCAGTTGCTATGACTAATCAAATGGATGGGCAGAAAGTACTAGGCAATGACTTTTAGTAAGTAATGTTCATCTTAAATTTTTTTCTAAATAGCCCATGATAAGTTCATATTGACATATTGATATACACCAAAAACAAAGTGCTATTAATTATTTGGATAAAAATATGAAGTGTATGATTGAGTGACTAGTCCAAGAGTTTGAACAGATAACAACATACAATAGCTGGCCATTAGACAGAGTATTGATCATGCATGTTTAATACTCTTCCCACTGCAACTGAAGGAAAATCTTACAGGCCCAAAGCTAATTAGTCACTTGTCGATAACTGACACCAAGATGTATTCCAGGGGATAAGCAGCTGCAGCTCAAGGCTGTTAGAAGAAGAGAAAAAAACCTGTTGGACAGAGAAGGCACGTGTCCATGCAAACACATCAGAAGAATACTTTTTTTTTGGGGGGGGGGGGCAAATTTTACAGGCTGAATAAGAGATGGTGTTAAATCTGTGGTTTTCTAAGGATTATGCCTCTGTTGTTAATATGAACTGTAGCTCATGATCATTGTGTATTGTATAGGGCTGAACATTAAATTGTGTAACATTATTACATTTGTTTTTTCCACAAATAGGCCTTACATATTCTGAAAAACATGAGAACTGTGAATTATGTCATTTAGAATGTTTACTGTCAGTACTGCATAAGGAAATATATGAAATACAGAGAGAAGAAATTTTATCCTTACATTATTGATTTTATTAATTAATTCTGAATAATAAAGACCTGAGTCACCTTGACAGTATCTTGATTATCATTCCAGCCATTTTCATGCAGCTCTAATATTTTGTCCTTGTGCGTTACATGATCAATAACCAACACACTTTGTTACAGACAGCGACCTGTGATACCTGAACTAACTGCACAGCTTTACCAAGAGGTTGTGAGAACCAGCCTTAGAGGTTTAGTTGGTCATTTAATCAACAGCAGCACACAATCCAGAAAATTAAGATATGTATGACCTTTTCTCTATAACCTCGCAGTCCTAGGCTATAGGAAGGTGTGTGTGTCTTGTGTGTACGCGCTCTTCTAACTCCTGCTCTGGCATGTCTCAGCTCTCAGAAACACAGGAAGTGATCCCAGAGCTCTTTAAAAGGTCAGGACAGCTCTGCTTTTTCCAGCCGTGACATTTGATTGGCAAAGGTAGAAATGTGAGTGTGGTGGGTCGAGATGAGCCAAAGCTTTCTCTACATGTTTCAAAAAAGTAATTTTAATGGAAGAGGTGAAGGGTCGCTTCCCCCCAGGCAGCCACCCACTTTGAGTCTTTCTCTTTGCAGTGGAACATTTGCAGTGTGGCCTTCTTTTGTGCTTCAATTGCATATATGCACAGATTTAAACTGTTTGCGTTTGCAGGTTGTTATAATGTGTATTACAACTAAGCCGGTAGAAGTTTTTGTTAAATTTATGCAGATGTTGTACATGAAAATATGGTGTTGGGAGAATTGTATTATTTGGGATTGAATGATTTTTATTTTTGGTTAATACTGCATTCCGATCTTACTGAGGACAGGGAGGTACTTGCTGTTGGGTCATCTGCACCATACATCCAGATTGCCAGGCCCCCCCCCCCCCCCCCTTAGGCCTTAGCCCACCTCTTCTGCCTGCAGTCTTGTGTGCAGCGTGCTCTGGTGGCTAAAGGCGCTCGTTAAAGTCCATAACTTATCTTACGTTTGAAGCTAATGGGAAGAATACTGGCTGCAGTGAAAAATAAATTACATTTTTCCCCCCTCTCTCTTCCTGCCCTCCTAACCTGCAGCGTAATATAGCAGCGGTGAGAGTATGCATTACAGATCTTAAGCATTAGAATTTATCTGTGCTGCACCATGCTGACTGATGCATTTGGAAATAATGTACTGGAGCTGGGCATTACAGGAACCCCTGTAACTAATGGACAGCTCTCGCCTGTGGCCGGCGATGTATATCATTCAGCTGGACTACCTCATCAACTCCAACAGTTCTTTGCAGGGCTTCCTAGCCAGATCAGCCACTCAGTGTATGCATTAAAGACTCGTGCAATAAAAGCCCCTCCCTTCCCACTCTGTCTATCTCCCACTCTCTCTCAACCCATTTATTTTGTCAGTAAATCCTTCAATTAGACACTCACTCACTCACTTACGCTATTTTTCAAAGAATATGCAAACTTTAAACAGGCTTGATTGGCAGAAAGGGGAATTTATGTTAATGTTTCAAGTAATGTTTTTTACATAAACTTTCAGTCATATTACTCATTTTAATCTTGAGTTGCTAGTGTTACCATTACCCATTTGATATTAAAATTCAACTGGGAGCTCTGCAGCATTTAGCCTCTTTCAGCTCATTGTTTTGCTTTTGCAACTTACTAATTTATTGTAGTAGAGTCTCACGGCGCTCCTTTCCCTATTGCTTTCTCATTCCTTTGTCTGTTGGTTGGTCTGTCTGTTGTGAGTTTTTGCTCACTCTTTTGAATCAGAATCATATTTTGCCAAAATGGCTGGTTGGAGTTAAGAGCTTTTATTCATTGTTTTGGGTAATCTTGATTGCATTTCATTTCACCTCTCTCCTGTGGTACCATGTTCCTTTTGTTGCAGTTAATCATGAGGCTTTTTATTTTTTAACTTTTTTTACATTTTTGTAATTTTAATTACGTCTAATTAATTGTATTCAATTAAGTATTGGTGGAAATCCTGATATCTTCTTAATGTATTAGTTTCAAATGCATTCAAACAATACATACCACCAATTGAAACCCAATTCAGTTACATAGGACAATTAGCACAGTAGAAAGAGTCATTCTTTTTTCTCTCTGCCTTTTCTGTCTTTTTCCACATGTCTCACTGCTGCACATTTTTATTTAATGGTGTTTATGTTTTAATAGCTGCACCAGACGGTAGCTGCCTGTCTCCAAAGTAATGTAAAGAACAAGGGATAGGCCAGATGAATTCCATCCACACAGAGGTCAGAGAGACAGAAAATGAATAGCAATGCGGATCCCCCGGCAGGCAGTGGGAGAAACAGACTAATAAGAGCATAACAGAAGAGGAGAAGGGGGCCCTTGGGAACCAGCATAAAGGTTTTCAGTACATTTTTTAAAAGAAAGTGGTCTGAAAATATAATGATGCCTGCTTTGAAATGCATCAGTAATCAGGGAAGGAATTTGTTCTAGGATATGAAGTAGGATTGAAATTCCCCAGTTATGTTGAAGAATGGGGTTTGTAGGTGGAGGGTTGGGTTAGTAAAGGCAAGAGGGGAGAATATGGAATGAAAAATCAGAGTGTGCAAGATGGGGGCCTTTTCTTGCTCTCCTCTGGTCTTTTTGCAGGTACATAGGGAAGGGAATAGAGGAGGAAGCTCTCATTATTCTGGTTTCATTATCTCTTACAGATATTTGCAATTTGTTTCAAGTATTTCTCCATACCAAGTTAACTTTTACAAAACTCATGCAGGTCAAAACTCTGCCAAGTTGTTTATTTTATGCTCAAAATGTAATCAGACTCACAAATCCTGGTAGACATTTCTGAAAATGAAATGCATCAACCAAAACAGCAGGAGTATTTGGTTTGGTATTACACTCTGACCCAGAAAACATGAGGAATGTTTTTTAGTTATTTAGCAAGCCTATGTATTTCATGGATGTTAAGTTGATAGTGTATAATTATTATATGCCATATAGAGTTACCATTTTCTTGCAAAAAAAATGCAGTGTTTTTTTTATTATGCGTTAATCAAAAGGAAAGTCATTCATTGTTTTTCCAAATTCTTCAGGATTGTGAATACTGTACGCTATGATGACTAGACTGCCTGGTTTGTCTAGGATTGTCCTGGTGTCAAACTGGCTATCCCAAGTCCTGACAAATGTCTGTGAAGCAGTAACATGTCCAGTCACTACCAAACTGTTTTCAGTGCATACATAGACATTTATCATGTTCTGTCCCACTCATCATTACCAAACCCAAGACAAAAACAAACAATGCAATCCATTAATTTGCTGATAGCCAATGACTCATAGGCAAAATAGGCTATGACGCTTGTGGCTCTTTCTGACAGAGCTATCTAGAGTCAATATGCTGATGGTTAGCAGCCATACCATAGAGAAAGTCTGTATTTTCTAAAGAACTCCAGGAGACAGTTACAGGGGCTTTAAACCTGTTCTTAAACTTTGTAGTAGACTCAACAGAACGGTTGAGGTGAAGTGTCTGAACCTTAGCACCTTTTGTGTCAATTGACTCGTCAAACCTCGTAGTAGATAAAATTTCAAAATCATTGCCTACTTCTAAAAAGGATAGTGCCTCATCTTCTCTCTCCTGTTTTTAATCAAAGGGTATGGAAAACCTAATTACATGAAACTTTAATGAAGTATGCATTTCTTTATTACCCATCAGAGCAATTTTGGAGTTGTGCTGAGTTTACAGTATAATGCTGTCAAATCCACGTGTGGATGAAATCTCAGTTGTTAAAGTGTAATATAATTATGTCCCTCCATAATTGGAAAATGCATGGTTTTGTATAATGAAAGGAGGGAGTAGGGCCATGTGGTGGCTAAGTGCAGTCTTAAGCAAATTTTCTGCCCCTGTAGATGTAAGAAAATTAGACGTCAGCAGTCCTGCTGCCTAATCTTTTGGTGTATGTCGTGTGAGCAATACCAGTGGGATTATACTAAAGATCCAGCTACTAATGGCTGTCAAGGAAAGTATTACCCCTACCTATATTCATCATCATTAAAAAAAAAACCAGTTGCATTAATTGTAATATGTATTTTCCTACATGTTCGCCTGTCCAGTTATTGGTATCAACTGCTTGAAAAACAGACAAAAAATTGCTTGTGCACTTCTACATGAGGATCAGAGCTGCAATGAGTTTTCTCTGGTAGTAGAACAAGGTCCATTACCCTCCAGGATTGAGAGTGTTGTTGACACTGTGAGACGGTAACTTACTGCACAGTTGCTGCAGTTTTGTGGTGTCAGTCCACGCTGGTTGCCAGGTCAGTTGATTGCTCAGTAAGGGTGGTCAAAACAATTTTCGGAGTCTCTTATCTGTGCGAGTTGTACTGTAAATGGGCCATACACTGGACTGCCCTGTGTCTAGACTGCAGATGGCAAACCTGAATAGAGAAGAAGGCCGTTGGGCGGAAGGTCAGGTCTGGGCACTGACCTTTACCTCTGTGGTACAGACACTGTGAACTCCATCAATCTGTGGACACAGTGATAGGTTTGTCAGCCCCCCTGTAAACCAGGCCGCTGTCAGGTAGCTGTGAACCAGCACTGCCACTCTGTAATGGGTCTGTGTGAAAAGGATTTGTTGGGAACTCAAACTGCAGGCCAACAGACAGATAGCTATTACCTAACAGCCCGCCATTAAAAGGTTGACTGTGCCAGTGCCGGAATAGAAATGCTCCATAGCCGGCCCAATTTCATATAATTGACATTGGCTGATTGTTTACTGAAGTGCACATTTCCAGTGTACGTTCATCATGGCTCCACTAGATGTTTTATTTTATTATTTCCTTTATGTCATTTTACCGTGGGGCAATCATTTATAATTTACCAAACTACATCATCCCATCTGCACTGGCTTGCCTTCAACTGGGCTCATCAGCCCCCCAAAAAGTGCCTTTTCCTTTTGGGAATGGTTACCAATAATACATTTCAATTTCAGAGCAGTGAATTATCCCAATTGTAGATTGAGAATTTCTGTCTCCCTGTATTTATTTTTGCTGCACATGTGTTACAGTCCCGGTTCCCTGATGGATGTCCCAACACCCTCGGCCCCTGCTTTGATGTGGATTATCACTGAGCCTCATCATTGCCCCCAGTCACCCTGTCAGCACCTTTTGATGTTTTCCGTGTGCACTTCCAGATAGAATTTCTAATAAGAAGTCATTATCATTTTGATTTCTTGCTGAATGAGAAGAGTGACCTCTGGCATTTAGCCTAGATTAGCTGGTTGGACGAAGAACTAATTGAGGTGGCGTTGATTTGTGCAAGGTTTGGTGAGTTTGCTGGCTTGGTTGACTTCAGCCTGTATTAAATGAGAAATAAGTCTTACTAATTCAGTTCTATTGTGTTTTAGCTGCTTTTGGCTAATTGTTTTGGTTTTCGATCCTGCACATAGACTACATTGATCTTTATTCTTTTAATATAGAATATTACTCAATGATTATAGTAATTTTATTTATTTTCAAATATGTTGTAAAAAATGATTGCAATGCTTCATAAGTTCTTGGTAGAATTCAGCTGAGATTCAATACAATTACTGCCGTTGAAGAATGTCTCAGTTAAAATTAGATTTTCAATATATACAAGTATGTCACGTAAGTGCACACAGGAGAGAGAAATAGAGTGATAGTTAATGGGATGTATGCTTCCACCTAATCCCAATACCTTATTCATATTTTCAAATCAGCCATGTATTTATTTGTTCAAGTCACTTGAGATTAAATTCAAAAGTAGTGTTCCTCAAGACCTTTCAAACCAATCCGTATACTCTATCAAACATTGTCTGTGTAAAGTTCATTTTTATTTTTCAAGAATTGAGTTCATCTGCTTTATTGGTCAGAGACGACAATGGCAGTGTTACATAGAAAAGGTGTTGGCTAATTCAACTCTCTCTCTGTAATTGGAGGTCTTATTACAAGGTGCCTGTGCTGAATTCTGGCACCACAAAACAAGCCTTTGGGCTCCCGTGTGAGTCCAGCCAGCACTTGCACTTTCAAGATGCTTTTTGCAGGCCTTATTTGGAGGATGCATTGTAATTTAGAATAAAAAGCGTATTTCTCTCACATGCAAAAGAGAGATCTTTCAGGACCCCGCAATGACAAAGGCTCTCTCTGTGAGCTTCTTTCTTCATTGTAGGTCTGTAAAATCATCTGTGATTACCATGCTAATGATTGGCACTGAAACCTGCGAAGATCAAGACAATTGAAGTACTTTCTGGGCGCCTGGAGATAACAAATAACCTTTAACAGATGAAATGTTCTGCATCTATTGAGTAAACTCCTAATTTTCAGAGCAATTTGTGAAAAATACTGGCAGTAATCTTTTCTTTTATGTTTTGGAGTCACACATCTGCCTCCAGCCCATTGTAGTTAATTATACTGGCACCGTGTATTCTCATCTTTTCCTTTTTTTTTTTTTTTTTTTTTTTTTTTGGCGTGTATTCCTACTGGATCTGCATATTTTCTCCCCTGCTCAACTTGATGTTGTTGCCCGCTGCTTGAGTTCTGAGTGGTTCATTTAGAAGGCCTGGTGGTGCTGCTTTGTCACAGTGGAGAGAGATCAAAGGGGCTACTTAATGCTGAGGTTTAGGTAGAAGTAGAGCACCCAGTTCAAGCAGTGTGCTGGGCCTGCTGCGGCTGGTATCAGGTCAGAAATAATGAACATAGTATAATAGCCCCTTTAGAAACACAAAACTCCTCAAATTTGGACATTATACAGTGAAAGCAGGATTTTACCACGCTATCCTCAGGGAAGCTGGAGATAAAGAGAAGCACAGGTACACACACGGCCAGGTCACAGCGTTGCACAAGTCAAGAATGAACAAAAAGTGTGGGTGGGAGGCCTTGGCAGAGGGCAGACACAGAGACTGGCTTCATAGGGGAAAACTGTGCTATGTCTTCAAAGAGCCTATTTGAAGATACTGGGAGGGCTGCCCTTAGCTGCAGACATCTGCCCCACAGTTCACAGTCAAGGGATCTTAGGAACACACGCACCCAGCACTGGCAAAGGTGTGTAAGTAAATGTTTCATTCAAAACCTTAGGTCTGTTTTATTTCTTCTTTTAGACGTCCCTTTGTTTCGTTTCTCCAACTGCTGTCTTGCATTTCTTCACTATTTTTTGAAATGCATCATTCAAACACACACATAAACATGCCAGACGCCAGCAGGTTGTGACCCACCGTGCTACAAACCTACCCTCAGTAGTTGTTAGAGGAGCCCAACCATTCTCAGACGAAACCCTGCAGTGTGCACACCAGCTCATCTCTCTCCATGCACTGCCCCGGGCCACAGGCTCCAGACAACCCCTGCCTTGTTACACTCCCCTCATCCACCTCACTTTTGCACTTTGTTTCTATTTCTCTCTGTCTCTCTATGTATCCCTTTTTTCCCTCTCATTGATTCAAATCAATTCAGTCTATGTACTCATTCAAGAGGTATGCATTTGTGTGGAAGAGTGGTCTCAAAGAGTAAATATGACTTTCAACAGATACTCATACACTAATCCTGATTAATAGGTCTTGATAAACCAATAAAACACAATGCTGGTTTCTGTGAAGGTATCGAACAGTAACACTTCATAATGTTTTCATTAATATGCTAGAAAACTATGCTGTCTGTGTGTGCGTAACACGCAGCCCATGACAGAAACTTCATGTACATACAATACATGTTCCCCACATAAAAAAACAATGCTATTTTTCAATATCTTGCTGTTTCTTCCTGCTGACCACAAATCTATGTGTTAAAAGTGTTTAAAGAAATATTCTTTATTTATTTGTCTGCAGAAAAACACATTTTCAATGTCATGGCATCTCCAAAGTTTTCACTGCTGTACAGCAGTGCAGTCACAAAGTCAGGAAGTTGTGCCAATGTTAAGGTTTTAAGCTTTAATATATATAGGCAACCCTGTACATGTGCTTGTTATGTAAATAAAATTACTTTTGACCCTAAATAATATTGAGACAAGTTTAAAGGTTGTGCAAAATGCTATGTACAACATTCTTTAAGATACAGAGTTCATATCAATGCCACCTTTTTTACAGAGGAAAAGCATACTGCAACTGTGCCCTGTTTTCCAAAAGTATTTATGATAATCATGAAATCCAGTTTATAACCCCCCACAAACTGCCAGGCTGTTTGTAAAAAGCATCTTAACTGAAGACCACCTCAGAATAGACAAGTGCCTCCTACCTACCCATTGCATTCTAAGAGCCAAGAAGCTTGAAACCCTGCCGAGAGAACCATGAACGACATATTTTAAGTTGTACTATTGTCTCTGTTCTCTATGACAAGGCATTTGATGCAACAATACAAGTGATTTTTAAAGGACAAAAAAAAACAACAAAAAAAAAACGTCCCATTGGCTCGAACACAGTTGGTGGATTTGGATTTCTTTCTTTCTGAAATGGAACTGTGTGCCACATGGGCCACACTGGCCATATTGTGTAGGTGTAGGCAACTTAAATTTTGGCAACCTCATTAGTATTTTTTTTGTGCTCCCCTTATGTACAGTAGGTTTGTTGTCTATATCATCCGTGTTGTATTTCCTGCTTCTGACAGGGGTCTTATACAGAAATCTTGATATGATCACAGAAGTGACATGTTATTAGTACATGAAGTTACATTTTAATTCCATAGTCATTCTATATGAATTGTCTGTTGCATCATTTGTGCCATTTTAGTGAAATAGTTTATACTGTAAAATATAACATGGCTTACAGATGAATTATGCCAAGCTACTTTGAAATGTATTCATGGTCTTCTTCGGCATCATGAACAGCCACCAAGAAACTCTTAATATCCATGTGTGTGTAACTAAGATTGAGTATTAGTGGAAAGCAAGATCAGAAAAATACTTTTTTAAAACTGCTGTAGTGATTATTGAAATACATCCACCATAAATAAAGTTAGTTGGCCATGTCTCTTTTCAGAAAACAGGAACATTTCATAGTATTTTGATGTATTTTTAAAATGTTATTTTCTCTAATTTATGTTTTTATTTTTATAGCCATATTCCCTGAGATAAGCTATCATGCATTACTTACATCTAATATGTAGATGTGAGTAATATGGAGGATGGTTACTGCTGTGTGCGAACTGAAAACTCATTTCCAAAGAAATATACATATAAAATTAAAAAAAAAACTGCAAGCTAACCTGTACATTAATTTAAGTACCTTGGTGCTTTCATGAAACAGTATGTGTTGTGCAGAAGTTTCTGAAACTGTTTACATGATCATTTGTTACACACGTGTATGCATAAGTCACACGGATATGTTGTTACTGGCCAGAGATGTAATTGCTCTGGCTCATTGCTGGGATTTTTCAAAGGCTATCTGTTAAATTGGTTTCTAATGATGGCACATGCGAGCTTCAGTGTGGGAGCCAAGCAGAATAGCAGTCTGTCCCTCTATAACAATCCCAAGCCCTTAGGCTTCACAGAAGACCCTCTATCTCTTGACATCTCCGCACAACTGGCAGTCAGCCTAAAGACCATGGCATTCAATTATCTCTAATGAATTGTAATATTGTGCAATTTGAATCAGCTTCTAATTCTGCATAATTACAGGATAATTTCTGCATGAGTTTGATTGCAATTACATCTGTAGCTGAAAGAAGGGCAAGAGTTCAACCAGAGAGGTATGCGGGTCTGCAAATAGAGCAGCTTTCTTTGCCTTTTTTGTTTTAATATGGAAATTGTACAAAAAAATGTGCAAAAATGATGAGGCAACTTTTTATTCTCTGCTTATTAAATTTGCAAGGTCGGGCACAATGAACGAGACTGTAATAGCTGCTGAGATAGTACATTGCCCAATTAGATGAGGTCCTTCCAGTGATAAGCTGCTCTCTCTCTCTGTGTACTAAAGCATTGTGACCTTGAAATCATTGCAAAGATTAGTTAGTGCCGTCCTCACTTCCAGTGCTGGCTTTTACTTATGCAGAATTTCCTGGTAGGCCTACAGTCTGCATAGCATCCTGTCTGGTTGTTAAGAGTTGGACAACTGCACAAATGCGTTCCGATTACAGAAACATCCCTGTCATGTCTTTGTTTATTTAGGATTTAATGAAACCGAATGCTAACTGTGAAGGATTCTGTCTTTCCCTGTGTAGACCCATCCTTCCTCCCACATTCTTCACAGTTTGGCTGTCTTCTTGCCATCCCGTTCTTACTCACTACGGTGGTAATGCATCGGAAAGGAGAACCAAAGTCACACTACATTAGTTTGGTGGTGGCTGTTGCTGCAGAGAGCCATTACTCTTCCTTGACAGTATCAAAGAGAGCAGCAGAGCTGGGCTGCGCCGAGCCTCCCGCTCTCTCTCACCATGCACCACTCGCAGGAAATTGCCTCATACTTCAGCAGGCAGGAGGTGAAACGGCAGCGACACCCATGCATGTGTCACTATCTTGGGTGGGAGTGGGCTTTGGTGTCACACACAAATGTTGCCTGGGGAGCAGTAGAGGAGCACTGCCCAGGGGAGGAGAGGCCAGGCAGTGTCACAGAAGCTGAGCTCTGGTTGAATACAGTGTTGACGGTTGTTGAGGTTGTTTGGACCTTGTGTACACTGGACTGGACTGAACGTGGCACTGCTGTGGAGTGACTGATCTATGCATAGAGTAATATAGCAAGTATAGCTTTTACACCCATATTTTTTACATAGTCTGCATAGCCAAAGTAGTTTTGCAGTGACCAATTGAAACATATGGATCTTCTGCTTTTTTTTCTTTTTAAAGACCTAGTTTAATTTGATGATTTTTGCAAAGTTTTTTTTTTCCAATCGTACCTCATTAATGATTTGAAGGCTTAAGTTGCAACTGTAAATGAGAAGGAGATCGATATAGACTCTAAATCAATATCAGTATTAGAAATTAAAAAAGGTATGAGATAATTGAAGTGAGGCATGGAGAAGAAGGTGAATCATTTTGGCCTGCTGCCTGGGAATCTTTGGGTGAGAGCAACAGTGAGATGAGACATGAAAGAGAGAGAGTTTTGCCCTGTATCACATTACGTCCTGTGGCATTGGGGTGTTATTGGATCTCACTCTTAATAGTTGTCTTTAAGAGATACAACACATGTACAGTGTTGAAATCTTCTGTGCCTTTGTTCCAGTCTGTAAAAGAGAACAAGCTAATGGCAATTTGTGGTAATCTTACCTGGATAGCATTTCCAGAGTTGGGGAAGGGGGTGTTGATAGTGCCGTGAATTCAACAGAAGCACTGTCAGCATTTCAGCTCCTTGGGTTTAATGAGACTTATGTCCATAAGGTAATGCTGTTTCTGAGCATCTTATGGTTAATATTAGACATCTTGTCACAACCGTGCAAGCTAAGCAGCATGCATCAGTGTGTAGTAGTAGTAGTGGAGTGTTTCTTGTTTGCAGAAAAAATGCATGTACCATACTTACAGAGATAGGAGGTGAACCTTTTTCAGGGTTGGGTGGGGGGTAAAAATGTGTTGATGCCATTCCATCTTCTCTCGCATCTTGCCACACTGCACCCATCATTCTGTGCAGATGTCTCGAGAGGACAAATGTTTATTGCTATTATAAAGCAGCCTTTGTTGTGATCGCGTGTGCTCTCTGTCCCCTTCTCCTTGTTTCTGCTCTCCTTTCATTTTGTGCTGGGCTGGGGGGGATTGGTGCAGCCCGCCGCCTCTGCGGCTCTGTGATTAGAAAGGGAGGGAGGGAGAGTGCTTCGCAGCAGGACTCTCTGTTTTATATTCATCAAAAGAGCTGCCTTTGATTTGCTCCCTCTTTGACGTGTGACAGCATGGACTGCAGCACCACACTGCTGCTAAGGAAATCGTGCACTTACCATCCCCTCTTCCACCCCACCCTAAACCCCTCCACCCCACCCCACCCTTCCTCCCTGTCTCCTTCCTGCCATCCTCCGGCCATGCCCCACCCCCTGCCCCCCCAACCTGACGATTACAGCCCGCCACTGTCCCCCCACAACCACCTCCACCCCCTGTAGTCTAACCCTCAGGCCAATGCACAAGCTTATTAATTTCTCCATTATTATTGATATTGCCGCTCGCCTCAAATCATCAGACTTTTGCCAAGGTCATCCTTGCTGAGAGTGCGCCCCGCCTCTTCCTTGCACCTCGCATCTTGAGAAACAAACAGACAGGCGGGCTGAAAAAATGGTCAGCTCACAGGCAGACAGACTGGCCGACTGAAACAAAGTAACAAAGAGAATAAAGACATGTACAATACAGGAGAAATAAAACCTGGACTATAGATGATTATGTTAATGATGAGCCACTCATTAAGTCTGTTCCTTATTCGGACTCTATTGAGAATGGTTTTTATAGATGGTCGTTAATTGCGCCATAAATTTTAATTGTGTTTTGTCCTCCATATTGCTTTGTTTGAATTTTTCCTTGTACTTATGCTTGATATGTTTTTGTGTGTATATTGCTAGTCTGGCTTTGTGTGTGTGCTTGATTAGATTGTACTTATATAGTAGTTATTGTGTTTTAGTGCAACAAAACAGTGCTTTATCGTAGCTTTCAGAAACAATATGCTTCAGCACTCCCTCCATCTTGTGCTTACAAGGATAGTTCAGTGTGTGACCTTCAGCTCCTGCACTGTTGGAAGAAATCTGTGGTTTCCCCAGTGTTGACACAGGAGCCCATCCTATAACCACCCTCAACTATCACATCAGTCAATTCTGCCTAGTCTGTGATAACTCACACTGCAATCACATACACATTCATACGTACACCTTTACCTCACTGTTCAAACAATGTTCCATTTTCACTATGGTTTGCAGACACACACGCACAGCGCCACACGTGCATAGTTATGTTTGAACAGGACTGCTCTGTACCACAGGGACAGAGCTGGTTATTAACAGCATAAATTATTTAAGAAATTTCCAACTCTGCAAACACTGGTAGGAAGAGACAAGATGCAAGAAAGAGAGAGAGAGAGAGTGTGTGTGTGTGTTTGTGTGTACGCACATGTGTGTTTGATCCATGAGGGACAAACTAAGGCCATTTGCTGCCTGATTCTTTATCCCTGCACTTGTGCAGCTAACAAGGTTACACATGCCCAAGGTTAGCATCCTGAGAAGGGAACATGCTCGAACAATATTTCACCTCACTAACGTTTATGCCAGAAGCTGAAGACAAACACGTCCACATACAGGACTCCTGACTGTAAAGTTTTAGCCAGCGCGATTTGTACAGTGGCTGCGTTTCAGTAGTGTGGGATGCAGACACAAGGTAAATTATGTTTGTGACCAACTGGCTCTCATACAGTTCATAACATATTTTCTATTTCTGAAGAACATAGATTTATATTGTATTTACAGTGCATACCTTTTTCTTGCCTAGAGGAATTACTTATTTGCAAGACATATGCAGGTACGTGCATACATATACTGTACATACAGCCTAAATTTGATTTGATTTCAGTATATTTGCTGTTACTTGCACTTTTTATCACATAGAGGAACAGAAAGGGCTTTCTTTTCAATTATATAAAAATCCATGTTGCAGTGGCTCTGTCCACCCGTATGACACTGAGGTTACTATCCAGCTGTGTGCCTGTGAAGCTTTGATGTTTACATTACCTCATCGCTATATGCCTCCTCTCTCACGCTTTGTCTTTACCTAAAGTGTCTCCTTTGACAAGAAGCCTTCAGTTCATCAGTGTTACTGTAGCTCTTGAAAGCTTTTTGCTTAGTTGACCAATACAGGAATGCCAACCGAAGTGAGAAGGCATCAAAGTAATAGCTAGTCACTGTGCATGAATAATAACGGGGTGTGGAGGTCACAGCACCTTTCGGCGCGTGTGTAGGCATCAGTTTGATTTTGCTGTCAGCTGCGATGGAGTTTGATTGGAGTTTGATGCTGTGCTCTCACTGTGTGATAGCCCTCCTCAACAGATGACACCAGACTGTTCAAGGTGAACACTCTGCAGCCCTGTCTACATGCATGCATCTTATCACCGTCTCCCTAATGGTCCTTCACTTAGCTCTGAGGCATCTTCTCCAGCACTCAAGCCAACGTCACCCTCTGTCATTTCAAATGTTCACTTGCCCCAGTAAGCAGACACAGACGTTCGGCTTTTTCTCCTCTGTGCCACTTGACAGAAAGGGACTGCAAAGGAGACAAGAGTAGATGAGAGGGAAAGAAATGAAGAGAAAGAGGGGTGTTAAAGTCTGCAACACTGCACTTTGTGTCAGAAATGGCACATCTAGCCCCCCTGTAATCTCTGAAGCCATGGTGTGGTGTGTCAGTGTTAAGTTGATACCAAGCTTTGGGCCTCCGTCTGTGGACTCGCACATCTGCAGCTCCACTATTGCACCTAAACCCCATAATCCTCCTCAAAAGGACAGCTAAGTGTGTATGTGCTAAAGATTCACTGTTCTTTTCTCTGAACAAAATATTCTTGCTTCTTTCCTCTTTCCTCTCATTCCCTTGTGTTGCCAGTCTGCTCCCTGGCCCCACAGGACCCCCTAAAGCCTATGGGTGATTCCAGCATTTATCCTTTACTTCAGAGTGACTCTCGCCGGGAAGGAAGTAAGGAGCTCGTTCTCTTAACTTGGCAGACTGCCTGTTCTGGAGGCCCGATGTCCTGCTGACGACCTGTTAGTAATGTTGATTAGAAACCTATACTTTTAGTTGACCCTTAGTTGCCCGGCGGACACAATATTAATGAATGGACCAGTGTTTTATATAGTAGCAGTAACCCTGTATTTAGTGGCAAAGATTTGGTCGGAGAAACATTTCCAGTGTTATCTTATGTCTCATTGATATGTAATCCGTCTGCAATAGTGCCAAACTCCTAACACCCTACACAAACCTCCCACAAGATGTCTGTGTTTTTAACTGGGCTGACTTTTCTGCACTATCTGACACATCCACTTATCAGTGTAACTACAGCAATGTAAATCATGTCGAGAGGAAGAGGCAGAGGGTGCATTTGTTTGCTTTCTTTTTTAAGGGCATACTGTATTCTGTTTTATTTATGGGGTTTCTGTATTATAAAGTCAAGTTTGTTGTGCATCACTATCATGTCATCGGTTTATCTTTAGTGTGCTTCTCCATTGTCTGCTCTCCTGCAGCTGAAGTCAAGAGTATTTGATGGGGCTCTTGACACAGCTGAGCCTCGGCAACTCACCTCCTTTGTTCTCCCAGGAAAGGGTGCCAGATTCAATGGAAGGTAGTAAATAGGAAAATGCTTCAAAGTCAGTACTTCTTCCTCAATGAAGCTGACATATTTGTGCACTTGGTACACAGCAAGATTCTTTGGCTCCCGGATAGGATAGAAAATTAGACATTCAATATTCGTGTTAAAGCTGGAGCATTATCACAAATACTGCACCAACCATAACGGAGCTAATCTTATCAGTGACATCTACTCTGGAGAATCTGTTAGTTTAGCAGAACTGAACAAATCACAAGGGGGGGAAAAAAATAGTCTTTTACATTCAGACACCTGTTCCCACATTAGGGTGGCTTTGGCAGGGCCAACTACAAGCAATTATTTGCTAGTGGTCAGCATTTGGCCTATCTGTGTGGATTAACGTTGAGAATGCTGACCTGGGAGCTGGTCAGCCGTGATGCCGTCACACCTGAGCGGGTGTACTCCAGGCTCGACTAGGGCTGCAGATAGACCGTCCAGGGGGCCGCGGCATTAGGGAGGAAGGCTAAACTCAGTTGGAGAAGCATTTGAGCTGATTCCTATATGCACCCACAGTTCCTGTCTGTGTCTTCCATACCAATAACCTCCAACAGAGGTGAAGCCTTTGAAATGAACCACTGCATAATGGAGATAAACTCAAGTCACGGGTCATAGCGAGAGATAAGAGTCTGTATTTAACTGGGCAGTTTTATACATCATCTCTCCGCCTTGGAGCAGTGGATAGTTTGAAATAGGCCGAAGTGTGATTGCATGGGACAGAATGTGTTTGCCCATGTGTGACTGCAAGTTAATGTTTTTCTGTGAGTGTGTGCATGATTATGTGTACATTTGTTTAACAGTGTTTGTGTGAAAAAGAGAGGGAGTGACTAGGAGTTTGCCTGGCTGTGAATGTGAGTGGAGAGAATGAGCGTATGGGTGCGGGCCTGTGTGCGTCTGTTCTGGCAGTGAACGTGATTGTGTTTTGATTAGGTCTCAGTGGTGCGCCAAGTTCAGGCCTTGTTGAGATTCTTGCCGCTCTCACATCCCCATCGCTTTCCCAATTTGACAGCTGATGGGATCTCAGATGGAATGTGCGTGTTTGAATTGCCAGCAATATACATAACAACCTAATTTCTCTTCTCCATCCCTCACCCCTTTTCCCTCCCTCTCGCCTTTCATTCCACTCCTCTACCTCCTCTCTATTTATCTGCAGTCACCGCTCTGTCTCTTTCTTTCTGTCTCTCCATACACCTCTCATACAATTCACAGGGTTCAGGAGCAGTGCCAACTCTTGCCTTTTGGGCTGTAGTTTTTCATCCTGATGGTTCCATGCTGTCTCTGTGCCACAAGTCCCTTGATCCAAAGTAATTCAGGGATAGTAGGTTAGCCAGTGAGCAATGTCAATTGCACAGAATTTCTCATTACACAGTTCCCTACTGCTGTAAATGGCAACTGTGTCCAGTGCTTAACTCCAGCCCAGACTGCTGATCTCCTTATGTACACTTGATTGTGCATAGTAACTTTCTTGGAATTTTGCTATGAAGCTTATTACAAACATTTCCTCACTGTTCGACATTTCCTACATGTCTTTTGTGTTAAAAGCCTTTTTTCTATCTACACTCCATAATGGCTCCAAAAGTCTCAAAATAACAGACATCTTAATGGTACTTGCTTATTGTTGACGTGATTTTAATATTACATGTAGCAGGCAAAACAATGGCTCCTTGGCCAGCACTGACTGACCTCTTTGCTCTGGGGTCGATTTCTGTAGATAGTTCAAAAGTGTGCAGTTCAGTTGAAGTCAAGGCTCTTAATTGATGGATAAGTGCTCACAGCTTGTGTGAAGGGGCATTTTGTGATGATAGTGTTATGAACCAAATGAACTCTGTGAAATATTCTTTTAAGGAAGGTGCCCACTTGAGAACTTCAATAATATGCAGAATGTATTCTCACAAAGCTGTCTGATTTTAGATTATGTGTTTTGTCATGGGGCCATTATTTTCCAGTAAAGGCAAGAACTCTGGTCACTGTTTGGCTCAGGATGTTTGTTTATTCTGTATGCAACATATATTTTCTTCTTCCATCTGCATTAAATATTCAACTGTTCATCAGTAACTGTTTAATTTTCATTTGCACATTGTTTCTTATTCAGTGCTTTTCAATCCTCAAATTGGAAATCAGGAAAGTGAATGCACCCAGAGGGCAAATTGTGTTGTTGTGCACTTCTGCTTGCCCTCATACCTGTACTTACTTCATATACATGAACCATTTATGTGAATACAATGTAATTTTTTATACTTTGTAAATATGCTGTAACACTCACAATTTTTCGTTCTTCTGGCATATAAGAAAAATGTGCCTCCTTAACAAGCAGTGTTTCATAACCTGTGATATAGCTCAGAGTATGCTGCTCCAAAATAAGTTTTAGTTCTCATTTAAAATGACCATTAAATGAACATTATGGAAACTAACTCTTAGATGTTATATAGGTTATATATTTTTTTATTTATTAATTGCTTGTGTATACTTAGACCACCATTTAATGGCTAAGTAATGTTACTTGCTATTTAGCAATCAAAAAAAAAAAATTGGTAGTTCAGCGGCAGGTACACATGGAAGGCACAACAGTTATAATTACATGGAACGCACTTGAAGAATAGTTGATTCAGTTTTCAAAGAGCTTGATATTAGCTAAATGACATGCAGTTAATTTTTATATGTGCACACACACACACATTCACCAACCACTTTATTAGGTACACCTGTTCAACTGCTCATTAATGGAAATATCAAATCAGCCAATCACATGGCAGCAACTCAATGCATTTAGGCATGTAGACATGGTCAAGACGACCTGCTCAAGTTTAAAGTGAGGATCAGAAAGGGGAAGAAAGGTGATTTAAATAACTTTGAACGTGGCATGGTTGCTGGTGCCAGACGAGCTGGTCTGAGTACTTCAGAAACTGCTGATCTACTAGGAGTTTCCAGCACAATCATCTCTAGGGATTACAGAGAATGGTCCAAAAACGAGAAAATATCCAGTGAGCTGCAGTTGTCCATGTGAAAATGCCTTGTTGATGGCAGAGGTCAGAGGCTGATAGAAAGGCAACAGTAACTCAAATAACCACTTATTACAACCAAGGTATGCAGAAGACCATCTCTGAAGGCACAACATGTCGAACTTTGAAACAGATGGGCTGCAGCAACAGGAGACCACACCGGGTGTCACTCCTGTCAGCCAAGAACAGGAAACTGAGGCTACCTTTGCCACAGGCTCATCAAAATTGGACAATAGAACATTGAAAAAACAATGCCCGGTGTGATGACACTTGATTTCTGCTGCAACGTCAGATGGTAGGATCACAATTTGGTGTAAACGGTATTATTGAAGCATGGATCCATCCTGCCTTGTGTCAATAGTTCAGGCTGGTGGTGTTATAATATGGGGAATATTTTCTTGATACACTTGACACCAATTGAGCATTGTTTAAATTGATGTTTCGAGCACCTGGTTGAATCTATGCCACAGAGAATTAAGGCAGTTCTGAAGGCAAAAGTGGGTCCAACCCGGTGAGCATGTACACACACACACACACACACTGTAAACATATGATACCATTGGATGTTAAGGTGTTAAGGTCCATCTGAGGTATGTTTTTGTTGATGGGTATATGAATGTGGTGATGCGTTGGGACAGGGTAATGAGCCTTGGCAACATCTTGCTTTAGTATTAAATGCACATCTTCTTTCCTTTAAAGGCAGTAAAGCATGTTGGAATGCAGTGAAATCTTTACAATGCTGTGCTTGGCTCCTCCAGCATGCCCGGCCGTGGAGGATATTATTGCAGCTCACAGCTCTAATCACTCATCCTCGGCCATCAATCAATTCCTCGCCTCCTCTCTTCCTCACGCCCCCACAGAACTTCTGAAGTCCGCATTACAAGGACATTTTTAATGGCCTCCCAGAATGCTTATAATCATCAACCCCAGTTAAATAGTTTTCTCATTATTCCTGTTGTGTGTTCGGTGGAATTCTATAAACATGTAGGTTTAGGTGTTTTGTGGCTGTCTGTAACCTCAAGGTTGCTGAGAAGTGTATAAGGTGAGAGATTTTACTGCAGGCTTTTGAGAGTCAAGCTCTTGACACAGCAGTAAAGATGAGCTCTAAGAAAGATGTGGGATAACAGCAGAATGATGAGTGTTGAGGACCCAGTGTTTTTTTTTTTTTTACTACTAAAGGTTCATCATTTAGTGAGTGACTTCCTGTGTAATCTTGCTTGTAATTCTTCTATATAAGTATATTTAATAATTAACTCCAGCTTTATGTATATTTAAGTATACTTAATATTGATTTGATTTTAAAATATTTAAATATTAGACAGTTGACAGTGCAGAGTGATGGCGATATTAAGGATGACACACAACAAGGATGTTTCAGTTAATTTTAGGACATCACTATTTCATTGTACATTCCTGAACCAGCTCAGGCACCAGGAAGCCCCTTTATGCCCTTTTTACTTAAACTTATAGTATGTTTTGTGACTGTCTCTAATATGAGGCCAATGTGGATGGTCGCAACTACAGTACAAGGGTACAATTTGTTATATATGTTATATACGGGAAGGAACAGATGTAATCCAAATCATCCCACTGTTTTTGAGATTTTCTACTTTGCCACTTTTACTTTTTCTACTAAGTCAGTCAATAGTTGTGGCCACTGCTGCATACTTGCTACTACGAATGTCCTGATTTAGTTTAAAAGCTTTTAATCTTGGATATCTGCCAGTACCTAGTCTGATCTGATACTTACAATCCCCTGTATGTTGATTAAATATGTGTCTGACTCATTAAAATAATAGCTATAGTCACCTCACTTCCGATTGTATGCAGTGCTGTATATAAATGGATGTCAGAAAAAGTATAAAACACAAGGTATACTAAATACAATTTTTAGGAAGGACAATGTTGATACAGTCAGTAATACTCATATTATTCAGACTCTTACCTATGTAATCTCACAACAGGGACAACCTTTTCAATTCACTAACTGGAAAGAGGACTACTATGTCACATTTCGGTATAAACTCTACCTTCTTCAAATACTGGGCACTTTTTTTTTTCCTTCGGGCCCGGTCTTGAAATCTGTCACAGATTTAATTTCCGCTTCTCTACAACGTTTCTTTTATCATGCCATGCAAGACAAGATGCAGGAGATGAAACTAAGCAGAGAAAGAGTAGTTGTTCCTATCAGCACCAGCTATGTGTTTTAGTTCATGATGAAAAGAAGTCTGGCTTTGTTTATTAGTAAGAAAGAAGTAGGTTGCTACGCTGTTGACTGAGCAGCACTAATTAAAATCCCTGTAGAGCTAGGACTTTTCGAGCTGTGGCTAAACTTTGCTGGTGCTTTTGAAATGCATTTCTATTTTTAGATGATCCAATTTGTGTCATCCTTGGCAAACTGTGTGTATGTGTGTGTGTGTGTCTAAGGGTTGTGTAGTAGATTTTTACAACTGTTGGCTGCAAAGTGTCTTAAAGCACTTGGAAAGAAAAATTTGATTAGTTTGTCTGAAAACAACATTTATTACATTATTTGCTCACTTCCTCATGCGTGGCAGAGCAGTGACAGTACACATCCATCTGTATTGCTTATATGTGTATACATTATTGTCGTATATTATGATGTTTATGATTGTTGCTGTTAACTGTTACCGCGGGAAAGGCCCATGTTTTCAGGATGTTTGCTGCATCACTGTCTCAGTGCAGGCAAACAGCCACACACACGTACACTTCTTATACCATATGCGCAGATGTGGAAGAAGAAATAATCGGTGGTACTACACAAGACAGGTGTCAGCGTGTCCTCTTCGCCGGCCATAAAAGTTAATTAAAGAAGAGGAATTTTTATTGTGCTCTGTTGCTCGAGCACAGGCACTGGGCTGCTGCTTAATAATAACTTCTCTTGGAGCCCACAGAGCAGCCTCTCCTGAAGCTGCTGTCAAGAGAGGTGTACAGCTGAATAATGGCTGACTGCAAATGTGTGTACAGCATGTCACTGTGTACAGTACCTGGGTCTAATTGTTTGCACGTTTTCTAAAATTCAAGTCTAGATATTCATCCTTATTCTGTATCTCCTACCATGTTGGTACTGCCCCATTATGCAATCATTTAGTTTTTCAAAATTTGGAATAGTAATCATTTGACCGTTTGCATCGTTGTGAGTGTGCAGCAAGAATGGTTCAGGATGATTGGCTGATGTGGATCAGTATGGCCAATTTTGTTCAGGTTTCAGGTTCAGTTTATTTTAATCTTTATAAAATACAGATACAATTTACAATATACAGTAGACATGATCTTTTAAAAAAAGGTAACCCCAGAAGCTTCTGTAGCTTATAAGCGGGGGCCCAGAAGCACAAAAACAACAATATAGTAAATCATGACAACAACAATTCCTATTTCTAACCTATCATCCAACCTAACCCTAACTCTGAGGTGATTTCATCAGCACAAAAAATATATCAACACATCAGGCACAGGTACATGAGACAAAAAACAGCAAGCTGAGCTTGATTTAGACATAATTTAGCAGCAATTTTTGTTTTAATCTTTTTTTAAAAATAGACAGTGATGCAGACTCATTAATCATGCTCTCAACCTCATTCCAAGTCTGTGGTCCTTTATCGGTCACACTAAGACTTGTGCATTTTAGTTTCCGTCTCTTTCCCTTTATAAGCTGTTTTCCTCTCGTGTTGTATTCATGAGTGGGTAAAAAAATTGGGATAAGATGGCAGAGTCTGTCATTGAGTCTAAATGCTACATCATACCAATTTTGTTGCTTTTACAAACAGCAGTGCCCATTTTTGGGAACACACTTTAGGAACATAAAACTACACGATAATATGCTCATATACAGATTTAACTATATTAGGCAAAACTGAAAGGCTTTGTGCTAAATTTAGGATCCTACAACCCTGATTCCCAAAGAGTTGGGACACTGTGTAAAATATAATAAAAACATAATGCAGTCATCTACAAGCAAACTGTGTTTACCAAGAACAGTTTTACGAAGTATTTCTGAGCCCATGTAGTAATCTCCTTAATACAATCAGTGGTGAACCTCTCTCCATCCTTGCTTGTGAGTCTTTCCAGGATGAACCTTTTATATCCAATATTGATACTATCACCTGTTACCAATGAACCTGTTTACCTGTGGAATGATCCAAACAGGTGGTCCTTATCCTCAGCTGCAGTTTATTCAGCAGCATTTTTGTCATATACTACTGTATTAGTGTATTGTAGTGACTGTTTATTTATGTAGTATTTGTATTCTGTCCTCCTGATAGCTCGTTGTTTTTTTTTTTTTGTCAACTCATTTTGTGTTAGCCGTGTCCGCAGGTTCTCTGGAAAGAGGAAAGTATTTGTTTGCAGTGTGCCTGTCACAGGTGGTAAAGCATTAGTCAAACTTACATACTGTTTGCAGAATATATACAACACACCCACATCAGGTACACGGCAGCCGTGCTCATGATATAGTGTTCGGGACTCCAGGCTCACACAGGCGCTAACTGGATATCTCGTTAGAGTTAGCTCCTGTGTGAAACTTAAAGAAAACACTGCGATGGGTATTTATTGGCTGATTGTGCCAATTTGCTGCCCTCAGACTAGAGGCCTACATGTAGTTCAAGTTTAATTACCAGGAAGAACTTGGTAGTAAATGAGGTGGCAGCGGAGGAGATGGGAAAGGGAGGAGGGACAGGGAGGAATGATGAGATGGAGGGGGAGGCCGAGATGAGTGGAGCGGTGCAGCAGTAAAGGATGCATTAAGCAATTAAAATTGGGGAGCAGCAGAATGAAGTGATGCGATGATTTTTCCTGTAATTGTCAGAGCTATCATGGCTGATTACAAGAGAGAGGGGAGCATACATCAGCATGCTGCTTTGACAGTTTTTCATATATAATCACAGTCGACCGAATACACACAAATGCTGTCGATATAACACACGTCACACGCTGCATTATGACAAGATAATTGTATGTATCCCCTAGGTAATTAAGTCTAATAAGATCCACCAGAATCACATTTTCTTTCTTAAAGCCAATACTGAAGGTGCCTCTGCCACTGAAATGTATCTACATATTCTCACCATCTGCGCACTTATGCTTAAATAATTATGTATGCATCAATATTTGATGAACAACAAAGACGTTAGCGCCCTGCAGTATTTTTGAGCCTGAGCCACGGGATTATGTTAACAGTGTTCACACAACCTCATCTATGATTCATTTATTGCCAGAACCCAAGCCACCACTGTTTTACTCCTCAGAGCTTTGTCGGGCCAGTCTGTGGGAGAGAGCTGGTGGAAAGGCTGTGGCTCGGCTACAGCATGGAAATATAGGCACTAAAAGGAAGCCGGTAAGACGACAGAGAAATGTAACCTTTTGTGGGTGTTTGGCTTGAAGCTGTAACTGCAATTCTCTCTCCCCCAATTCTCTGTTTTTTGCTCCTTTCAGTCCTTCCCTCCCTCCTTTACTGCAGGTCTTTCCAGCTCTCATTAATGCTAATTTATGCAGCCTAGCTGGCACAAAACCAGCAGGGAGGGGTCCTCTCCCTTGATTACCAGCAGTGAGAGCGGGGGGTGTGGGAGGCTGAGGCGAGGGTGACCTGGACAGACACCTCATTTAATTTAATACATTGGAGCATGCAGCAACGGGGGAGTTGAGGCGAGGGAGGGAGATAATCAAGAGGCTGGGCCCTTATAAATGTGCTCTGAGATGACATGGAAGAGATTGGATTTGGAAACGAAGAGCAAAGAAGAGCAAAGCCAAGCGGAACACAATTGATTGATTCCATTCAAGTGATCCTAGCCACTGATGAGGAATGAGTTATTTTAATGTTTTCTGAGGGAGGAGGATCTGATGAGGTTTTTAAAAAAAAAAAAAAAAAAAAAAAATTCAACATAAGTGTTTTCATTCCCTATTCCTTATTCAGCAAACTCTCCTCTTTACAGTCCCAGTTGCAAAAATAGATACACTATGTATTCTTGTTACGCAGCAAAATGCAAATTGAAACATGACTTCCGGCTGAATTGTACAGTGAAATATATAATATCACCAAACTTTAGGTTGCTTTACATAATTAAACAGTATCACCTAAAATCATTAAATTCTGAACGTGAATTCCTCATTAATGATTTTTTAAAAAGCTTGACAGTCTAATATACAGTGCTTTTAGTATTTTTCAGCTGTTATGTAGAATTACTTCAAGGTATGCACATTAATGCTTTTATGTGTAATTAGTTTTTACCAGCTTCATGTGATAGATGACCTGGAAAATTCATGTATGATACAACATAATCCAGCAGAACAGTCCTACAACTGCTGCCCTAATGAAACATTTGTTCATAGAGGTGTTAAATCAACCCTTGACTCTAAATACGTCCTGAAACAAATATTAAAACACCTTTCTGTAATGTTTTCCAATATAGCTGCACCGTGGACACTGCCCTTGATTCAACAACTTTGACACAGTGTCAAGAAAAAAGTGAAAGTTTCATTAAGACAGTGTTTATTGCAGGCTTGTTTTACTGAACAGAATTACTGTATGTTGTAAAGATTATATTTTTTAGGTTGGTGTGGGGTTTCACTGTCAGCAAAAAATGAAAAACTGACATGACGCAACTTAACATTCTACAGATGTTCCCTGATCTTTGACTCTGCCCCAAACTCTAAGAACATTATTCTTTTAGCATCCAGGCCCCAGAATTCAGTGCTAATAGCCATGTCCATCAGTGGCCCGGGTCCAGCTCTGCAACTCTTTAAGGAAAGGTGATACCTGAGCCCCTCTCTTCTGAAGATGAGCAGTCCCATCCTGGGGCTAGTGCACCTCTCACCCCTCGTTGGCTGAGGGTTGACACGCCACCCGCTCGTCCCTCCATCCATACTGTGACGAATGGCAGGAAATCAGATGGTGGCCATGACAGGCAGATTATGAGATCCCTCTGTCTACATGATTTAGCCTTGTCTCTGCTTCTTAATCGTTAAATGTGATTAAAGCAAACAAACGAAGCATTATTAGATTAGTCAGAAGGACATGGAGTCTTTGTTGCTGATTATCTTTTCCTTTTTAATGAAATGCTGCTTGAAATTAACATTGCATTCTCTAATTTGATTTAGCATTGCCCCGAGAAGTACCAGACAGCTCTCATTTGCCTGCAGACAGTTTGAGATCCTTGTCAGGGGCTTGAGATCAAATGTTGGAGCAGGGCAAACATTTCCGTTCTTCTGCAAAGTTCACAGGAGCTGATTGAGTTACTGGTGCTGCGCTGTATGTGCGTTACGGATACTCTAAGGTGAGACAAGTGAAAGATGGGTTACAGAAAAAGTCTAAGACACTAAGAACAGATTAGTGTATGGCAAAGGCACAAAATATACAGAGGCAGATAAACAGAAAACTTAATGAAATGTACAATTTGCTGTCAGAATGAAATCAATATTGCAATGGCGACTTCAATGGACACTCAACTATGCTAGTGTTCGTTAGAAAGCTGCTTTGTGCCTGTGTGTGCTTGAATTAGAGAGGGTTAGCGTTTGCATGAATAGCATGTGAGTGTGTCTGTAATAGGCTGCGGGTGCTGCATTGTTGTTGAAAATAATCCTGTCAGCATAATCCTCCTTTGTGAGTTTCATTAATTGCATTTAAGATCGGATGCAATGTAGCTGATTCAGGCCCGGCTTTTGAGCCTTCCTCGGCTTTTGCCGCACAAAGCCTCTGTCGCTTCAAAGGCTAAAGGGTCGGGTAAAAGGTGTTTTCAGATTTTCATTTAAATGTACGCTGCTTTTTCACCCCCTTAACTCATAATCGTGTGGCGGCGGCGTGGATACAGTGGCAAGATGAATTTAACAGCTAGCCATCTTGAAAGTGCAGCTGCTACTCGTGTCGTTGAGCTGAGGGCAACAATGATTATTCTGATGTTTGAACAATAGACCTTGAATCATGTAGTGTAGTATTTTACATTATATGTGAAAACACAGATATTATATTTTATTCAACAAATATACAGGACAGGCAACCCAAGTGCTGGAATATTATAGTATTACAGCATTAGAGTAATGCCTAATTCTCATCTACATGGTGAAACATCTTTCTTTATCTATAACCCAGATAATTTGGGAATTCTATTTTTTTTCCTTTTTCAGTTGACAAGCATTTTCTGGTGGAAGTGTTGTTTAGTTTATTGAATCTGTTGTTGTTGAAGATGTAATGTGACACAATGAGAAAGATGATTTATTAATTTGCCATATGGATACCAGATGGATATTCACACACCCACTCTTCCATGTACAAAATCAGTCACTATAGCTACCGTAAATGCTTCAGTGCAATTAAAGCTGTAAAACATTTTTCGCAAATATGTTTCCGAACTTCCTTTGGCTGAGGCTTGCTTTTGAAACATGCATCCCAGGCGGGTCCTCCATCGAGAAAGAGCAGGAATTTGGAACCACTCAAGCAGCTCCGCATATGATCGAAACACAGCTTTCTCTTGCACAGCCTTGCCTCTGAATTACTTTCCATTTTTATTTTCCTGAATGAAACTTTAGGAAATCCATTTAGGATGGCCTTTGCAACTTTGGCAGTCACAGATACAGCCGCTTAAAACCAGAGGTCACCTCCACACTTGTTTAATAGCTACTCAGAGCACCTAAGTGAGTGTGTTTTTGCCCTGACTGGCAATAAATACTCATAGGCAGTGCTGGGTTTATCTTTTCTCAGTGTTTTAAAGGGATACCTTCTTTGTAAAGGAGTATAACACACAAAACACAAACACTCACTCTGGGTGGGCTTGAATGGGGGCTCAAAGGATGACAGGTACTCTAGTACACACAGTAGTCACAATGGACTCCAGTGGTCCGACATCTGTGCAAACATCTCAAACCACTCCTGCAGTATAATCCACTTCCACACCCATATGTATGTCTATACTGTATGTTTAAAACACTAACAATTTTTCTAAAATATAGTTAAATACACAGCTTCTATTGGTTGATAGCACTGTTAGCTTTGTCACACACAGCTAGGTTTGTGCATGTTTATCCTGAGGGACAAATTATGCTACAGGAGTGGTTAAAGTAGTTGGAATCCGAGCTGACCCTCTGTAAACCCAAAGTCAGCAAATGTAACAAAAGGAGTCAACCTGGCTTGACCCCTAAGTCTTTGACAAGCAGTGGGCTTCTTCCATATGGGGTCTACCAAGGACCACCAGCATTAAACTTCACAAAGTCCTTTTGACTTCACCCCACAAACTGAAAAAGTAGGTGAGGAGGTACACAGGTTTTTGTGGGGATCATTCTAAACTTGAGGAACTGATGAAACTTGCAGACATACAGTACTTACATAAATCTTGAATTAGTTGTCAGTCAACTGTCCTGGGCTACATTAGCTAGACACCGTCTTCTCAATACTTAGCTTGAACATTTCCAAATGATTTTGTTAAATTTAATTAAAGCACTGTTAACATCAGGGCTAGAGACAGATGTAACTGACCTGATAAGGAAAGCATCTTTCTCTCTCTCGACCTGTAAAGGAGAATAGTGGCAGAGAAAGCACTGCTCCGGCTTCATAATGCCTATTCCATTTAATTTATTAAGCCCCGTAGAGCTTAATCACCTGTATGTTTGCACAAGGTCACATTCTTTCAAATACGACATACATTCATTTTCCTTGTATTTAACAAGGTGAGATATGCTTTATCATACGAAAGAGGCAGCACAGCAAGAAATCCTCAAATAGTCTGTATTAGCTATGCATCTCTGCCATATGTGAACAGAATACCGACCGATCTAAGGTCCTTTGCTTGCATTACACACTAGTTGTCTCAAACGTATGTTTTATAGTTTTAGCTGAGATTTGTTTTGCATATGTCACACACACACAATCATGTGCGATTATTGATATGAGTGTTTCTGTAGTGTGTCGTTCTCAGCTCCACTTAAATTTGGTCTTTGAAGCATATCTGGCTCTTTCTTCTGATTTTTTTTTTTTTCCTGTGGCTGGTGGCAGGAGGGGACTTGCCATGCATTTCACGTTGAACTCTGAGTATGTTGCTATGGTGGTTGCTAGGGATTTAGCCTAGAGTGACGTGAAAAGTCCAAATATTAAAGGTGTCCTTCTGATGCTGAGGCAATGGAAGCTGTGAGGAATGAGCAATCGCCTCAGAGAGAGAGAGGGGTTTTTTTTTTTTTTATGTGCCCTTTCATTATCATGCCTCTTTCTTTCGAAATATCAGAATTGATTTTCAAAACACACTAAAGGGCCACATATAAAGACACATGCCACAGCAAAAGCAAAAAACGCCTTTGCATACAATACTTGGTCATTCATTTCCTCATTTTGGCATTTTCTGTACAGTAGCTTCCTCATGATAAACATATTTTATCTATCTGCTAAAATGATGACTGATAACAGAAAGTAACATTTAATGTGACAGAGGGTGGTGATATTTTGTTGCAAAAACCCTTTTTCTTTTACCTCCTAAGAGGGCAACTCTTAAAATGCAGTGTTCAATGATGAAAACAAAATAATGTCCTTGGCAGGGGATGAAGCATGTAAAGAGGCTGGACAAAATAATGGCAATCGTCCTGTTGTACAAATCCTTTGTCTGTGGTTTCAAGAAGGAAACCAGGAAGGAAGTATCAAATCTATTTTTTGCTTTCTGCTGTTATGTCTCCCTTAAAGGTCAAGTGACATGAAGTTCTTTTCATTAGATAGACCATTGAAAGCGTTTGACCCACACCATGCATCCACATGCAGAATGCTGTGAAAGAACACTTATTTTATAATCAATTAAAGGTGCCATAGTACACTTGTCATATAAGCCACATACAATTAATCTCTCTTTTTGCACAACTTGTGAGCTACTTCTTTTTTTATACATACTGTACATACTACTGTACAATTCTCAAAGGTCGACATTCTGAAGCATTCTGTATTGATGGATTTGGTGACTGTTGTTCACATTGAGTGCGCACTCTCATCCCCTGCACAATACTGTATGTATTGTATCTCGGAGTTCTTTTCAAAGTGAAATATGTGCTACTGCAGTGTGCCTTGTGATGTCTAATATGCTTTGATTTCATAAGAAAAAGAAGAAAAACTCAACTGAGCAGTTGCTAAACACCCAAATCAACATGGTTATGGTTGCATGTAGTTAAAATCAATTCAGTTTTTCTATATAGCACCAAATCACAATGGAAGTTATCTTGGGGCAATTTTCATGTAGAGCAGAGTCTAGACTGTACATGTTTTTTGCAGAGACCCAACATTGTCAATCATGAGCCAGCACTTGGGACAGTGGTGAGGAAAACTACCTTTTGACACGCAGAAAGCTGGAGCAGAACCAGGCTATAAGTGGACAGCTGTCTGGCTGGACCGCTTGGGTTATGACACAGAAAAAGAGAGAGAGGGTGTAGTACTCCAAGTGCTTTATATGGAAGATAATACAGCGGTAGCCAATAACTTACTGAAAATGTAAACTTGTCTTCTTTTTCAAAAGATGCTACTGCAGTGTAGGCCTGCATTACAGCACAGACCAAACAGACCAAACAGAAGCCAAATCTACTGGGTGCATTGTTGTATTAAACTACAAATTTTTTTCTCTATTCTATCTTGTGATATTGGAACTATCGGATGTTTTCTTACCTAGAGTCAGACATGAATGAATAATATCTCAGAGATGGGCTTCTGCGTTCAGCTTAGCTTATCACAGGTCTTGAAAGCAAATAGTTAGTATTGATGAAAACTGAACTCCAAAACCATTGTTTGTTTTGGTAGCTAGCGACCTGGTCAAGTGGAACTTTGGTTTTAGAAATTTCCATGAGTGATTATGTCACACTGTAGTGTGGTTCTTAGTACCAGCTGCTGATTAAGCAATTTCCACTGTTAAAAAAAACCCACGCGAAAATGACGGTTAAAATCTTTATTAAAAATTGGTTCTCTTTAGAGATGAATGGTTAGAGGTGAATAAAAACAGCAGACAAACAATGCACCAAAAAAATAAAAAAAAGAACAGCCACGCCCAGGATTTAAATAGTTTAAAAAAATCCACTACTCTGGTAAAAACAGGGCAGCAAAGTTCCTGGTAAAAATAACTTAAAAGCGCTGCAATGATAAAAAACACCGGATGCAATAAAACCAACTCTAACCAAGTCCGTTAAAATGGCAATGCCAGAGTCTCACGTTCACTAGCCCCTCAGGAAAGACGGCGTCCTACTTTTCCAGTCCATCCAGCAGGGTCGGTCCACAAAGGCGACGGCGTCCTCTCAGCGTCCTTCTCTCCACGCGGTCCGCCGGTCCTCCCCTCTGCCGCACCACTCCACTTGGTCTCACGTCGGCCGCCGTCTGTTCCTCCTCGCGGGCTGCTCCACAAGACCTCTGTGTCTCTGTTCTGGTTTCGCTCTGCGCGTCGTCCCGGTTCCCCCGTCCGCCTCCCCGTCTCGCGATGGCCCCTTCAAAAGGCCGCAGGAGTTGCCAATTGTCCAATCTCCGCTGCGGGGGTGTGGTGGTTAATCACTTGCCTGTTTCATCGGCTCAGTCCTCAGTTCAAACATCGCAAATCCACTCATGCAATAAAAGAAAATAGTCCATAAAATCACGCCCAAAACACAACATGCAATAAAACACCACAACACACTACAAAAACACTGCAAAATCAATAGCGATAAAACTTTCAAAATAACAACCCAAACTATTTCATAAAACATGCAACTGAGGATAAGTGGATAAAATGGGCTAATAAAGGGTCCCACCTTGACAATTAAGGTTAGGGTGAATTATTCTTGTCAAAGCTTGTTGGTATTTGAACTCAACATCCAAACAAATAAACCCCACTCTTTAGCACTTCCTTAGAAGCTATTACCCCCGTCTCCCTACAGAGAGGACAAGACGGTTTCTCCATATTCTCTTCTGCTAACCTGCTGTATTTGGGCTGCGCTGTTAACTATAAGAAATAAACTTTAAGTTGCAGCACTTCTGAGATCCTTTGTGCAGCCGCTGAGCTCAGCTAGGTTAGGTTAGGGAACAGTCCCAGTGAGTCTCCTTGTTTGGAACGCATTTACACTTGTGTCACCCTGACGTTTTCAAATTGCAGCATTATACTGTCTCACTAAATCAATAGAAAGCTGATAAACTTATTGTAAACTTTACATTAATTTTTTCAAGTTATTCCAAGATGTTAATCTCTCTGATTATCCTGTAGATTGGAAGCAAGAAAACTCGTAGCTACGTTCATTGATGGTTTGTCAAGGCTGTTTGCTTTCCGTAATATCTTTGGCTGGATGTATGCATTCTCCTCACTGCCTTTCTTTCTGTGAGTGACTGCATGATATGAAGGCTTATTAAGCCCGTGGCAATCAATAGCAGCCTAAATGATAATGTCCAGTGCCCAACTCAAGAGCTCCAGGCCTGAGGAGAGAAAGATCTGCCCTGCCCTTCCTCCCACTTCCTCTTGTACAGCCTTTCCCTGTCTTGCAGTCCACAGCTGTAGCAGCCATCACACAACCTCAGGCAGGCTAGTTAGCCCTGAGAAAAGAGCCTGAACCCCCGATCAATAACTTTAGTCTTGTCTGCCTAATTGCTCATTGGTCGACATTGGCGCCAGACTATATGTAAGTGCATGTTCCCCCGAGTGATCGACTTCGGCTCTATTTCCACCACTTCCCGCCTAGTGTTGGGCTTACGGTCTGCCCCTCTCTCCTCTCTCTTTTCTCCTGTCCTCGCCTCTGTTCACCCATGTTCGGAATGGAGAAAACCTGACCTGATCGGCTTCTCCTCAGTTATCTCAGCGGGATGACACCATCCAGAGACTCCAAAGAGATGCGCTGCCCCCTCACCAGGCCCGTGACTCGCAGGCTGCTCAGGTAAATATCCGGGTTTAATGACGAACAGGAAGATTAGCCAGTTGCTCTCGCTCGCAATTTCAATGAGCGCCAGGAAATTAGCCGGTCTCTTTTGGGGTTTTCTCAATGGCTTATTATATGATCTAATGCAGCCGCACTTTATGAGCATGGAGCAGAGTATGGAGAGGGCAGTATTGATTGCGCTCATTGTGAATTATGTGAATAGATAAAAGTGTGAGTGTGCATATATATTAGACAATTATGCGCTCAGGTGCTAATGTAAAAATTCTGCTGAATAAATATGAAATATGCCTCTATCAGCATCCGACTTGTGTCCCCTCGACACTAGTCATTTGAGATGATAATTGGGATAGCATGTTTGCCTTTTTCTGATGAGACGAGATATTGTGATAGCTCTCCTCAGCCTGGATTTAAATGTGTATTGATCAGTGTGAGGCTCAGGAGCTCAAATCAAAACAGCAGTACAGCCCCCGCACACTTGCATATATTTCTGTCTTTGCTTTTCACATTATATTTTGAAGAAATCTTACAATCCTCACACACTAAACATCCGTTTCTGTGCCACTTAGCATAAGAAGCTCATTTGTATCTGTTCTTGCCCTCTTTTTCCAGTAGTAGTGTGCTAATGTCATGATTTAAATGAAGTATTGATCAGTTTAGGAGGGGAGAATAGAGAGAGAGGGAGCGATTGTGAGGGAAAGAAAGCAAGACCAGGGTTATCGGTGTGGATCGCATACAGAAAGAGAGTGCTAACGGATGAGGCACGTTTTAAGCGATTCCGTGAAATGGATTTCTGCATAATCTGTATTTTTAATTCGGGAATCACCGCCAGGCTCTTTTGTTTGACTCATTCCGAGAAGAAAAAATGGACACGGAGTTGACACACTGCTTCAAACAGGGCACGAATGGAAATAAATGCCTTTTTTTATTCTTGCTTTTTTGTTGATTTCATGGAGTATTTGCCAGCCCATGTACAGATGGTTAAATAATGGTTTGTCCTGGTTCCTGTCTGGTTCCCCATCTTGTCTGGTTGTGATTCCTTCTGCAACGACGACACGGCAGCTGCATCACACTGGACTAAAGCCTCCATCCAAGTGTACCAGCAGCTAGGTCTGTTTGTCTTCCTCTTACTGTCCTCTCTTCCTTTCTCCCGAGCTCCCTCCTCTTTCTCTCTCTCTCTCACCGTCTTTGGCTCTCTCTCTCCCCCTCCATCCTTTCCCCTCTTGTGATTTAGCACAGCGAGATAGTGTTAATTAGTGGCCTGTTATTATTGTTGGCGCACTTACTGGGCAGGCATCCTTTGGTCGCCAGTTTTACCAGAACAGCTTATCTCACTGCTACATAGCTACATTGCTGTGTTGTCTATAGCTGCACTACTTCAGTGTTGACTTTATTTTTTGTGAACATGTGACTGTCATAGCAGTGTTTATCTCACAATGTAACTCTCTTTTTCGTGTTGTCTTTGAATAGCAAATTTGTTCAGACTTTGTCATTTTTGGTTTTTAAACTTTTTTCATTGATAACCTGTTCTGATAGTTCTGATCAAGATTTTGTGAAGTGATTTATTTGTAATCATTTTTTATCAACATGAACTATGAAATTCTACTTGAAACTGAAAGTCTTGCTGATTTTTGAAAAATATACATTTTATTGTATTCCTTTTTGAATGTTCTGGTCTAGAGTTAATGATCAAGTGGTATATTTTTAGAATAAAGACTGAATCCTAGCCATCAATAAGTGTATTGTTTGTTATTTCGCTGTGTTGTTTTGAGTGAGTATTGAATTTGGTCTCAAGAAAATTCGGTTTCTGTCTTCTGTAGTCGTCCTGACACAGATATTAGGCCTGCCCTTGACGGGACTCTGGGTGGCTTGATTTCTGAGTATCTGCTCAGGAGGATGGGGAGCCATTTTTGCATCTTAGCCTCGGCTACACAGTGAGCAGGTTGGCTGCTCAGAGAGGATAGGCTCTGTGTACTGGATTGATTTTTCTCCTCCTCTCGCTGCCCTGCCTCCTTTTGTGGTTCAATAGCTGGACATCCAGGAGCAAGGATCTTTCAGTCGCTGCCTGAACTGCAGGGGAGCCCGTCTGGATGTCTGGAGGAACAGATGCAGCAACGCCAAAAGCAGCTTCAGAGCCAGACTGAGCAGGCCCAGGAGCTCCAGAGTCAGGTATAGTGCTAACTGCTAGGCCCAGGGATTTCTAGCAGGCCTCAGACTCATCATGCTTCATGTGCCCATTCCTGTCAGTGCATTTTGAGCAGAACAGCATTTCGAGGTGCACATTTGAAATATTTCCATCCTAGTGTCAGGTCATATTTATTGAATGTGGTTTGCTGGTGCCATCTGATCTAAACTCATGCAGCTTGTGGAGTCAGGGTAAAAATGTATATTTGTATATTAACGACTAACAGATGGATAATCAGTAATGTGTACATTACAACATTTGCTTCAATTTGTGATGCATTTAAGTACACATCTAACACAGAAAGAAAAAAAAGCTGTAGCTCATAGACAAGGATGTATGTCCCCTGCACAAACAATGGAGTCAACAGACAAACATGTTCTGTATGACAAACAGGCTCTTACACACATTGACAGGCAAAACGAACCCAGGATTCTGATGATTGATGACTGGGGGTTTTGGCATGTATTCAAAGAAAAAATGCTGCTTGCCACATTCCCTCGAGAAAAAACACTGACCAATCTGAATCACTGACTGTGTTGATTGATGGTGTCTGTGTCACCTGTTGCTAAGCCTCTGGGCAGAGTCTGTTTGTGGCGTTCAATCAGAGCCTGAGGTGTCATCTCAGTCACACTCTCTCAGTATTGTTGACTGAAACATTCACAGTGCTTCCTTAGCTACTCTGCAAATCTGTGCTTATTTTCTGCGTCTCCCTAGCACTCTTCCAGACGTCATTGACCATAATGATCCCCCACCATTTTCACTCACTTTTTACCCACTCCGATAGTCAAACTCTCCAGGAGCTGCTGACTGTAAATTGTTTCCAGAACTTATTTCCAGTCCATTTCAAATTAAAGATACCCTGTGGAGTTTTTGGCCACTAGTGACGGTTCCCTTTATTTTGTAACCTGTTAAGACACATAGACTCAGAGAGGTGCACATGTACTGAATAAGCATGAAAATGATGTGCTAAACATTTCACAGACCGCAGCGAGCGGCCTGTAAGAGTTGGTGATGTGTTGTAGGTAGGAAATGTGCTCAACATATTTGTTAGGCGTCAATGATGAAAAATAATCCTATATAAAAGGAGACATGTTTGTTCATAATGAAATTCAGCATCTCCGTCAACATTTGGCTCATGTGATTTAAAATTCACTATTATGGCGCTGTGTCATTACATTTCTCACACACTGTGTTGCAGCAGTAACACCCATGAGATGGTTCTCTTCTCTGACTGCAATGGTAAGGCACCAGTGAACAAATCATTCATGAAACTTTTAAAGGTCCTAAAAAGCATCCTCAGAGGTCTCGTTGGTTTTTCACAGTGATTATAAAGTTAGATATTGTGTTTTCCCCTAATGCAGTAATGCTGGAACTAACAGTTCTGCTGTAAATTGTGTCCACTCACTCACAGACACATGCTATGTGGAGGGTCAGTGCTGGTCCTGTTGAGTGCTTCCATGCAAATCATGATTGTTGCCTGTCAAATTGTTTATGTACTACAGATGTAAACTGCACTTGTCTGATATGTCAGTACTGTAAATCACCCAACCAATGTTGATGTGCAGCCTGTTCAGTCACATGACAGAGAAGGGCTGAGGACAGTACTGTAACTACAGTAAAAGTGCACCATTAGGCTGAACATTCCAATTTTTTATATGAGAATAACTGATTAGTGAAATTATAAGAGATTCTAAAAAATATGTCCTCCAAAAGCCAGTTAGATTTATGTAAAAACATACAACCTTTTAGCTTCTTTGCTGTTGCTATTACAGGCACAAACCATTTGCTGGGCACCAGAACCCTGAAGATACTGTCTGACTGTCTTCATTTCTTTTTCTGATCATCAACTGTGAATACCAATTAAGAAATTTCAGGCAAGTACAATTGGTGCCTGTTTGTCTGGAGCATCCCAACTATCTCAGTTTTACTTCCAAGTTTGAATTCATTTTTAACAAGTCAGATAGCTCAGCTGAAACTGTTAATTGTACAGAGTTACAGTTTTATAGTATGTAGAACTGTCAGTAAAATTGTTTTCAAATCGTTGATTGCTTTCTGATATATTGATGAAACAGAAGAATTTTTGTCTTCAGTCAAGACTTGTACTCAAGTCGGTTTTCCAGTGTCGACTGTCACCTCCATCTTTTTCTCTCCATCATGTCTTCAGCTGCAGTTAAAGGGCATCTGGTGAAGATGGAGGCAGAGAATGAAGCACGAATGGAATGCAAGCTGGAATGGCGTGCTCAGGTCAGCCTAGCGTGAACAATTCATTACCATATGTTCTGACCAACACACGTCCACATTGTCAAACCGAAAGTGGACTCTGATTCAACTCAGTGCATCCTCTCTTATATGTCAAGTTAAACATTAACTGTGTTAATGCCAAGACAAACACATAGATTCATATATAAGATAACTAAAATGAAATGACAATTCTGCCAACAAAGAAACTTGGACTTGACTGTGAAATACAAATTAAACTGCAGCACAAACGGCTTAAGCTTTGGCCAAACTTTTGCATGAGGACCTTGTAGAGGGGCCCGCAATTAACGTGGCAATCTACTCAAGAAGTATGGTGAAAGTCAGACCTTCACTTAAAAAGTTTAATTTTCTCTGTAGTTGGTGTGCTAATGAAAAAGTTTGGACTGGCTGTGGGCTCTGTGCCTGAATACTTGAAAATGTTAGAGAGAAGCATTGTAGACTTTGATTTAATTGGTACTTCTTATTCATTTCTTGCTGGTTTCATGTCCCCTTGTGCAAATGCTTAAAATACAAAAAAATTGGAAGGCATCAATTTGACACATGTCAGCACTTTGCTCAAAATTGACCTTAGGTGTATTTTGTGGACACCCCTTGTAATTTGTGGTCTCGACTGCCCCAGACTTTCCTAATACTTTAGTTGCAGAAAATCACTCTGCTTTCATTACCCTGGAATGAGATGCTTAACAATCAAAAACGTGTGTAATGTTCACGCCACAAACTTTGTTGTGTGTGCTTGTGACTTAATGTTCCTGTGTGTGTACTCATGAGTTTTGTGGTTGTCCATTCCCCTTTTGACAGTTTGTTCCTTAGTCTGGATGAACAGCCATTGCTAGCTGGCAAGGCTCAGGACAAGTGGCAGTTAAACATAGATAAAGGTTATAGAGGATAGTGCTCAGAAGGAGGAGGAAGATAGAACTGGAGAAGGACCATCGCACATCACAAGTCTCACTGTCCGGAGTATCAGAAGATGACAATACTCTAACACATATCTTTATGTTTAGACATGATCATGTGTCTGTTGTGTGTGTTTCATATATTTGTATTAAAAAGAATAGTTAGACATTTTGGGAAAGGAAACTCCAGTCAAGTCACTGCATCAGGAAAAGAAATAGTGTGACACGTAACTGTTCCCTAAAACCACAAGTTGTTACTTTAATTAAACAAGATATACAGTGTTAATAAGTGAGCTTTAGAAGAGCTGTACTAGAGGCAGATTTGTTGTACCTTTGTTCAGAGCCAGGCTAAACTAACCATCTCCTGGTTGTAGCTTCATATTTAGCAGACAGATATGAGAGTGGTTTCAGTCTCCTCATGTAACTCTCAGCAAGGAAGTGAATAAGCGTATCTCCCAAAATGTTGAACTATTCCTTTAAGCATATACAGTGTTCTGCGTCTATCTTTCAGGTGTAGCAGTAATGACAAAGAAATGCTCTTTGCAGGGTGCAGCATGGGGCAGATTGGCTGCAGAAAGCACTCAGATGGGGCACAGATGTTAAGATGTGGAGGCTCAGCTGGGATAAAGACCTCCCTTGGTTATACTGTGCCAGGACAGAACTCAGGACACTAGGAGCAGGGTGAGTTAACCACTGTGGCTCACATACATAGAGACATATTCACAGGTAATCATTTTCCTTTAAGATAATATCTGGAAATTGACATACATAGTATTGCAACATGTTGAGCTGTATCATAAAGAATAGAACCAATTCTTGTTATGTGTATTAGCTGTGTTGCATTGAAAGGAATCAATTACTCAGATTGAAATATTCTTTGTAGGTAACTGAAATGAATGCTTGGAATTGTACATTTATTATCATATAATTGCTATTTACCAGCCAATTTATGGACTACTGCAGTAATGCTATGGTTGATGTGGTTTATAATTCAAAACTACAGTGCATTCATTGATAAATTAAAAGGTAAAGAATGGTATCTGCAGCATTGTAAACAAGCAGCAGCACCAACTTAACTTCACAAAGTATTCCGAGTTATTACTAGTGCTGTCTGTCTACATAGTGCATAGTGTATATACATTGTCTTGCATTAGTGCCTTTGGTTTAATGCATTGCCTCTCTCTCAGACATCCATTACAGCAACACTACATTATTCTTATTCACTGGAGGTTTAGGAAATTGTATGTGAGAGAAAAGAGGACTTTATGTGTGTGCGTTGGCGCAGGCAGACGTGTGTATAGGTTTGCAGGCGTACAGTAGAGGTTTTGTTTTTATTTTATTCATGCACATGTGCAGTGTGTGTGCGCGTGGGCACATGTGGGTTTCTGGTATTTGTCTCCTCTGTCTCTGTGTCACCTTTGTTGACTTTGTCTCTCTCCTTCTGCAACGCTGTGCTCTCCGCTTTAATGACGCATATATCCTATCTCCAGTCACTGCCTAATCCCAGCAGCGCTGGCTCAGGAACAGATTACTGCTTCCAGACACCAGAGGAGAGAAGAGCAGAGCAGGGTGGGGGTTGGAGGGTAGAAAGAGATGCCTCAGTGATACAATATACAGAGGGATCGAGGGGGCCAGCACATGCGTGTGAACATGCACACATATGCATGTGGAACGCTGACATATTTACCCCAGACATTCACCAAGATGTTTTTCCGTATTGAATACAATCACTGCTTGTCTTTGCTTTGTTGTTTTACACATTTTCATTTACACATTTAAATGAAAATTAGAATTGAAATCAAAATGTGTTTGTCACATAAACAATACCAGTACAATGCAATGTGCAGTGAAAAACCAGTATCCTAAGAGATAGAATATGAAAAAAAATAGGAATGTTGCCGAAGCAAGAAACCGTACATGTTAGTGATTGCTCTGCATTATTCTCTTATCTCCAGATTTAAGACGAGATCCTGCCATTACATTTCCAACATGGCTGCCTCAATCAACAGGTACAGTGCTCCCAGCGGCTCAGCCAACAGAACCATACAGTGATTTTACAAGGTAGGGCGTTCTCTTTAGCAGATCAATAAAGTCTTGTGTTATTATTGCATTTTGTTCAAATTATTATTATTCCCTTTTGTAAGATCACAATGTCTTTATATTTACTCTTTACTCTCAGCCGGTTCCAGACACCCTCTGGCCTGCTGGCCTTTTTTACAAACTGGTAAACATGTTCTGTATCGTCAGCTGCTGTTTAGCACTCAATCATGTGCTTCCTTATACAGCCAATTTTGAGGCTTATTGAAGATAAAGTATATATGAAAGCACAGACATGATGAAAGCACAAGGTGTGGGTAAGCATGCGCCCTTCTAAACATGGTTATCTTGTGGTCAATTAGAGCTTCGTGCAGACCAGCAGCTCCAGGTGTAAATAATTGGGAATGGTAAGTGCTGGAGTGGTGTTGTCTGTCCAGAGGCTGCTGTCATCACGCCAGCTGCCTACCAAGAACATGACTTTTAGGACCAAATGATTGCTAATAAAACATTTGATTGAGAGGAGAAGATAGTGAGAACCATAAACAGGCTGGATTCTGCCCTTTAATTTCACCATCTTCAGAGAATTGGTTTTGCTGTGCTGCAGAGTAGGTCCCACACACAAGCAGTTTAGTTGTCTGCCCAAGGACTGAAATTTAATTTTGCTTGTGTGTTGTGAGTGTGGGTGTGTGTGTGTATGTGTGTGTGTGTCTTTGTCTGTCTGACTGCATGAGTCAGTTTGGACTGCCTTTGTGTGTGCAAAAAACTAGCTTTGCATGAACTGCATATGTAAGAGTTTGTGCTGTAGTGTTTGTGTGCGCATGCTGTATTTTGTGCTTTCTTATTCTCAAATGACTTAATGTTTTTACACTGCCAGTTTGTTACAGTACCATTTTACACTGTCTGGTTGCACCGAGGCATTTATTTGCTCTGTTGTTTCAGGATTTGAATGCTTTTTTGTGTAGTTTTGCAATTGATGTCTTATCACTGTGTTAACCTGCAAACCTAAAAAAAATGCCCACAGCTCCTGTTGGTATCATCGGTTTGTTGTGGAAAACTTTTTGGCAGTAATTTTCTGTTGAGAGTATGCTGATTGCATGTTTAGAAAGCAGCTGAATTGTTTAACAATGGTTTCAGTGTGGCTAGTTTGTAACAGTCCTTTTGTGTGTATGTGCATGTGTGTTTATGGTGCTGGTTCCTGATGAAAGCCTAGTGCAGACGCATATATCAGAGCTCCAGCACTAATAAAAGGCCAGCAAGCTGTGCTCCTCTCCTTCTGGGAACAGCACCGCTTTTTACTGCTTCTCTGACAGCAAGATAAAGTGCTCTTCCAATTAGAAAAATATTTGGCCACATACCTACCAACAGCAATCCTGGGTTTTATTTTTATTTTTCATGCCATTTGATCAGGAGTCCTTGCTATTTTTACAGTGTGCTTTCTTATCATCGTGTCCTGGGTTTGCACATGTTAATGCACACCCCACTGCTGCACCATAATGCTGTATAATGAAATAACTGTGGTTTTTATTTTGGTGTCTCTACTCTCATTTTGGTCTTTCTTTCATAAAGGTAGGGCTGCATACAGTGTGCTTTGGTTTGGGACTGAGACAGAATGTGTTTTTGCATTTTGCATGAGAGGATTCATGCTTGCTGTGTGTATTTGGGTTGATGTCATTCTTGTTGCCCCTGTCATCTGTCCTTGCCTCATACAGAGACGTGCGCATATATACTTAACCGCTGATGCTAAGTCCCTATCTCTGTTTAAGAATACTGTAGATCTTTTTTCCCTTTTTTTTCCAGAGAGTGCATTAAAATTAAATTCTCTCTTGTTGTTGTGAAAAGAGGCACAAGTAAAAAATAATTGGCTGTAGGAGAGAACAAAGGGCTGGCTCCTCTCTCCTCCCTGCACACCCCAGCCAGGCATTAATATCAAGCCTGCTGCATTGTTCTGCCGTCTGCAGCCATCCCCCTAGCCAGACACTCAGCTCTGGAGAAGTCACTTTTAATGTCTGATAATCAAGGTGAATTTTCAAAAAGCTGCCATTTTCAAATGATGGTGTATATATTATGTGTAGATGGGAGTTCAGGAGCAGAGGCGCTCCACTAAGTGAGAGAGAGAGAGCATCAGCCATGCGAAGTGAAAGAGAGACACCTAACGGCCACAGAGGGGAGTGCAGGCTGAATTTTTTTTTTTAGCTCTAATCAGAATTCTGTGAAGGACGGAAGCCAGCTGGAATATCAGTGTCATTGCCGACATTTGTTTTATGATTTGCTTTTATTTTAATAAACTTCTGTTTTTTGGTGTTTCGTTGTCATTAGCACTTCAATGTCTACTGTACAGTACATTGTCCAACATTGCAGCATCTGTATGTGTCTCCTGTGGCTGTGGACTGTCAGGGGGATGTATTTCTAGAGTACAGATGCTGACTGCTGTTGCCCCTTGCTGAAGGGAGCTCTTGTGCAGCGTTATTGGGGAATCAGGCAGCCAGCAGCAGAGCAGTGGAGCTCCATTTCCCTGCTACAGGGCACAGACTCATCTTCCTCTTGCTCCTCCCATATCCCCTCATCCCCCACCACTAGGTATGATTATTTCTCCTCCGCTCCACCGCACCATTATATTCCAGGTCCGCAGTTACCCCTCCCTGCTGTCATTTTTCATGGCATGTTTTTGCCCGTGTGCAGTGCTGCACATTTGCACTATGCCTGTGCAATATGTTAAGGAGGGGAATATAGTATGCAGTGTGCAGAATGTAATAAGTATATATTTATTTTCTTTGCTGGTGATTTACTGTTTTTTTTCCGGTGCTTGAGAAAAAAGGCCAGCTCTTGCCATGTATCTTAACAAACATGACTGCTGCGTATGCACTCGCCTCCAAGGCGTTTTACTCACCGGGGAAACAAAATTATACATCTGAGGCAGTCTGGTTGTTTTACGTGCTATGACTGTTAAAAACCTGCTTGTTATTTTGGGGTATAAGCCTTGCTAACACCAGTTGGGTAAAGTTTTGGTTGTGCAAGTGGCATTTGCTGCATTAAAAATGCAACAATTTTAGATGCAGTTTTGCAGCCTTGATAGCTGCTTGGGTGATTGGATACAGTGGCTCATTGGGCTATTGTGTGGGTTTCAAATTCCTCTGTAATAACTGAAACCAAGCCAGGCAGCAAGCCATCGACAGCACCAGTTGTTCACCACCTTCTGTTTGCCTCTTCTTACTGCCCCCCAGTAGTCCTGCAAGAAACACAGGCATGGTAGGAGTCTCCAAAATCAAAACGCAAATACACAACACACACGGCTGAAAATGACATTATACTCAGAGGGGAAGTAGATCTAACCTTGTGAAACAGTAGGATTTAAATGGGTTCTGTGCTGGGAGCAGCACGGTGCACAAGTCTCCCTCTGTGAGGCTGTCACAGTAGGACACTTGCAGACTTGCATAACAGACAATAAAAAAAAAACTTAATTCTTAAAGATACACTACATAATTTTGTTATTGTGCCCACTACTGCCTATAAATTCTAAAATTTCCTCCCAGCTCACTATTGATGAACTTAAAAGCATCAACAATAAGCAGGAATAAGGAAACAGGACCCGAGAATTTGGAGGTGATGTCGTAAACTACAATGACTTTAACAATATCAGGGAGTGTACTGCAGAGATTATGTAAAATATGATCCAGTGCATATGAGTGTCATTGATTATTTGAGTTATAAGCTGCTATAAAAGACTAACTCAATGGACTAGTTCAGGACTTTGTGAAGTGAAAAGACACTTGCTAATTTATTTTGTGGATGCGTATTCGTTTCGATGGCCGTCTGTATTATGTTTGCCTTTGTTTTTCTCTGTAAAGATAAAGTGGATGACAGTGTACAAATACCTTTTTATATAGACTACTTAATCATTTTGACATTCAAATTTTGAAATATTTACTGTGCTTTTGTTTGCATTCAGCAGTTTGGTGTGGAAATTTTCCCGTTGTGGGAATAATAAAGGAATATCTTATCTTCTGTGTATAGAATATCTGTCCCCTGGCTGTGGGCTACAGAGCAGATTGTATCATACCATATCTTCTATCAAGAACAACTTTGAGTGTGCTGGCAGTCCCATATTGTATTGTCATATCTGTCAGTGTAACGACTGTCAACAAGGATTCTCAAATTCCATCTTTTTGTGTTGATTCATAAAAAATGTACAGAATTGAATACATCTCAGAGATTACAGTGCTTGTTCATACTCCCGTGCTATGCACCTGATACCTGGTACGGTGCCTTGATGTAACATTGTTTATAGATAACTTGGTTTTGCCTTCAGTGTGATTGCATAATAACCAAGCATTCAAATGTGTGAGTGCTTTATTTGTTCCCCGGCAGTAGTAGTGGTAGCATTATTTTTCTCTCTGGTTGGAGGGCATGCTTTCAAAGTGTGGATCTCAGCTGTGGTGCAGAATAAAGACGTAGAAAGGAGGAGGAGAGGGCCATAGGCGTTCTGATGAAAGGATGTGCGGGGAATCTGGAGTGTGGAGAGAGAGCGAGCGTTTTGCCAGTCCGGTGTGGCAGAGCAGGTCTGGCTCGGTGCCAGTCTGGGCACTGTGCCCACGAGGAGGCAGTGTGTGGCTAACACTGACTGTAGCACATAGAGAGAGAGGGGAGACGCAAGAGAGAGGCTGACAGAGTGTGTCTGTGGGGGGGTGTCTGAGGCTGACTGGCAGAAGAGGTTTAGTCTGCATTTGCATGTGAAGTGGCCAGGTTGTGATACAGCAGGAGAGCGGAAAGCAGCAGGGAAGAATGAGTGGAGATTTCCTGGGCAGCGTTATGTCACCAGCTCTATTGCTGATCTCACTAGTGTGTACAAGCAGCGCCGGTGAAACTTGCAGTGAAACTTGTCTCCCGTTCTCAGCGGCGAGGAGTCGATGGAACAATTGGCACAGTTCATTTAATCAGACATTTGTTGTTTCATTTAATCATGCACTTGATTGTTGCTGTTAATTGCTTTGTCTATTGTTTCTTTATGCATTGCCTCAGTAAATAGTTTCTCCATGGGACGCAAATGTTATCTTTCTGCTTTGTATGCATTTACATATTGTTTGCCTTTCTACACATTATCTCCCTCTCTCTCCCTCTCTCTCTCTCTGTTCTCCTCTTTGTATCCTTAAAATATTCTGCACACCCCTCAGCAGTTCCGCATGGCAGACAGCCCTAATATAATCTGTGCGTCTGAATTCTAATTTATACCGTCAGGATAAAATAAATAGTCTGCAGTTAATTATGGGGAGCCAGCTCCTGGCTTTGCCCCGGTGATTTATGAAGTGCACGTAGGCATTCTGCAACGCATTTTTCTTAATTTATTTTTAATCTGTCTTTCAATTAATTTTACTGCAAACGTCTTAATGATGGCAGAGGGCTGCGTTAATGAGGCCGGTGAGGTGAAATGAACAGGCACTCACCCCAGTGGGGTGGAAGTGAGAGGCTTTGAGGATGGGGTCATGCCAAGGGTCTTAACGCAGCCAAAGAGGTTCGGTCCCTGTTGTGTGTGTTTCCCTGCCTAGTCTTTCCTCTACCTCCAGATCTTTTGAGCTTTTCACCTGTGTCAAAGGAAATGGTTCTTCTGCGGAAAATGATTTTTCTAGTTCTTTTGGAACCATTTGCTTCATGATGTGTAGCAGAGGGGGTTTTTTTGCGCCTCATTTGACCTCGTTCAGTGAAAACAATACAATACAAAGTCAGTTGTTCTCGGTGATTGGCATCCGTACGCCCACCATCACTTCTGTGTAAGCTGCATCACTCAGCTGTTGTTGAGAAAGCGTCATTCTCGGCTTGAACTACGCCGATTTTTCCAGTGATTTTGACACTGCATGATTGTCCAAATCGCACATCTTGTAGACTACTCACAAATTCAGCGCTTGAATAAAAGTTGTATTCACAGTGGAGTTGAATGAGCCATGTTTTTTGTGACGAATACCGTCACAGTTAAGTAAAAATGTAGTGCAGCTTTTATAGTTTGGATGTTTGCTGACTGACCAACTTAAGTAAGTGGATTTCAGGTTTTGCTGCTTGCTTTTTTTTTTTGTCTTCAGGCTTGCGTGGATCCACAACCTGCTAACTCGTATAGTCTTTGTCCATGTGCGTCTTGACTTGAGGCTTTGCAGAGGAGGGAGAGAAAGCCGCAGTCTCTGCCTCACAGACAAGAAAATGCCTCATATGATTAGAAGCATTTTATCCATCGTTTCACTCCCTCTCAAATTAGACCAATATCTCTTCTGTACTTGTTATGCACCATCGTTTTCTGCCAATTAGCATGGAGCATGGTTGTCTCAGCACTGGAAGGGCCTGGTGTGGGGTAGCCAGGAAGGCTATGTAACCGTGGTGGTCAGCTACCAGACAGCTCACATCAGCCTACCCCATTAGGGACATCCGCACACAGCTCTCTGCATCAGGATGCTCTCATTTACTGCCTCCACGTCTAGCCATTTATCTCTCTTTACCCCACTCTCACTCGCTTCTCTCTCTCTTTTTAATTTTCCTCTCAAAAACAGATCCCACATTAAGCAGCCGAGCATGGCTGGCTGCAGTGCCTCTCCTGAAAGAGCAAAGGAATGATTTAATTTCTCCTCCTCTCTGTCTCTGTGGCCGCCTCTCCCTGCTCATACGCAGATCATTACACACAGAGGCCTCATTTTCATCTCCCTGTGAGGGCACATGCAGGGCTTTAACTAGTCAGCCACGGCATGGCCATTGCTGACGATCAATACCTGTGGTCAGGACAGAGCACGCAGTGCTTCCTAAATAGGCCCTGCAGGTCCGACCATAAAACACCTTAGAGGCCATACATGCCACCCCATAAATAGTCTTTTTTTCTTTTTTGGCTTTCATTCCTATGGAGGAGTAAGGGGAGCCAAGCCTACGTTGGATAGGTTAGCCATTGAGCTGGGATAATGATGATTAAGAGGTCATGACACTATCCAGAAAATACTGCTAAACTAAAGGTACAGGGCAAGAGTTCATTCCAAATGAGTCTGGTTGGTAGAAGAAAACGATAGGGACAGGTTTGGAGCTGTTATTGTCTGCTCCTCTGACTTATACTCCAAGATAGAAGGTGTAGCCACTATTCTGTTAGAGGATCACATTTTACCTTCTTCACTGTTAAACAACAAAAAGTTAAGGCGGGAGTGACAAATGTTGTAAGCCTATGCAACACGCATCATTTAAAGTACATGGTATGTAATCTTCTAAAACATCAGGGCCTGCAGAGATGGTTTCATTTAAACAGTAGGCCACTCACAGCTGAGAACCGCTAATGAGATTTTACTCAGTCGGAACCTAAATGAAACTGAGATAAGCTCAGAGGAATAGTCAGTTGAAGTTTTTCTATATGGATAGTTCCCTGTTTAGCTTGTGGATTGCGGGACTGGAATAGGTGATATATGGACCAGATGAGAGTTAGCCTGGGGGCTGCTAGACAGAGACAGAAAAATGGATGTGTTTCTCATCTTGCTTTCGCCTCCAAGGCTCTCAGCTGGCCTGATCCCTACATTAACCAAACAGATAGCCAACAACTTTAATTACCTTTGCATCCAGTCGCTCTCCCAATCCACCACTCCCCACTTCGCTTGTGCAAATGAAAGAAAGAGCGGGATAGAAGGAAGAGAAGCATAATTACTTATTTTACTGGAGTGCAGCAGAATGCCTTTTGCCAAATGACTCTAATTCCAAATGGTTAACAAGATTTTTCTTTTTAATAGAGCCGAATCCATGTGACAGCAAATTGCTTTCCTATTTGGGGCCTTAATGGCTTTTCATACTTTGCACTTCCAATAAGCAGTAAACTCGGAAATTAATATTGCACACTGTGTTATGATGCAAATGGGAGCGAGATAGGAGAGCTGTACCTTCACGCAGAAACCCTCTGATTAGATCCATAATTGCTCTGGCGGGATGATTTTTCCCGTTTGTTTGAGCTTATTTATTTATTTGTATAATTTCCGTACCCACGCTTCACTCCAGCATCATTATCAGTGACACATCTGCATTGCTGTATGTTGCATTTCACTTTTGAATGACTTTTAATCAGTTGTAATAGAAGAAAAACAAATGCACAGGTTCTAAATGTGATAGCCATTTTTGTAGCCGTGCCATGCTGCCGCTGAGCTTCACTCTTTCACTTTGTATTAAGTGATCCACTAAGAAAAAAATAACATGTTCAAGTACATCCTCAAGTAGACTTTGTCTTCTGATTGAGACAAATACAAAGACTGAAAGACCACTTTCTTGCTCATCTCTACTTTTTGAGTAGATGTGCATTAGCCCGCCGTTGACTGGCTCAGTTAGACCGAGTTGAACTCCTCTTGCTATCGTATGAACAGGCACAATCTAAAAAGATATATTTGTGCAAGGTGTCTCTTAATTAACTTTTGATCCAAGTCATTTCATTTCCAATTCCATTTTACACATTCTCAAATATTAATCCTTGTCTGTGCATAAGGTATTGTATTCTTAATAAGGGGGATCACAGAGTGGGACACAGTTCACACAGCACATGTGGGTACAGAGGTGCTCTGTTAACAGCACACAGATCAGAAGATGTGCGTATTTTTATGATGTCACTGACAAAATACTGTCCTTACTGCACCCTTGGGCAGGTGAGCCTTTCTTACATGCCACTCTACTGTGCCTCCATCATCTTTTAGACCCTTTTTTACATTTGCTTCCAGTAGTGTTTTGGCCGTATTTGACTCTATTGTCCTGCTTTGCGTCCACTCCATCTGCCTCCTTTTAGTGCAGATTTTCTAAGTATTCTATGCGGGCCTTCTTTACCACTGTGCTTAGTTCTCTGGGGCTGTCATTAGGAAGAGAGGGGTTGACAATGTCCTGGGTTTTTGGCTGTAGCTGCACCAGACACACAACCAGCCTGACCCACAGACAGAAATAGCAAATAAATTCAGCTGGATGGGCCTGCGATTGCTGCCAGCGATTGAGGTTAAGTGTCCTTTGGTGTGCAGGGCCTGAGCGTAGCAGCAGTTCAGCCAGATATTGGTCACATGACCACGCACATACAGTCTGACTCTTTGGCAATATCACCATGGCAACCCTTCATTTCTTCTCAGCACGCTGCCATTTCACCTGTCATTCTGGTAATTGCATATCGTCATGATGATCATAATAAGACAATATTTATGAACCGAGCAGTGACAGGCAATGTAGAGAAATGGAGAAAAAAAAAACGGGGCTTTCATTAGACTAGAATATTAATGCAGCAACAGGGCTTTTTAGGGACTAATAAAGCTCGTTCTCCTTGTTTTCACAGGTTTCCGCTCATTGTGTGCGTGAGCCACACTGTAGAGTGAGTCTGAGTTTCGATTTGGTTTTAATTGGGTCACCCTCTCCTCTCTCCTCTCATGCAGTCTTTCTGTTGAACTCAGCTTAATTAGACCTACAAGATTGTGACACTACCAGAAACATATTATATCTGCTCTGCCTCTATTTCCATTGATGTTCTGTTTTTAGAAGTATTGATAAGACAAGCTATGTAATGACATTTGCTATACCGCTGGAGTCATTAACGGCCCTCGGACGGTGTTAGACTATATAGCGGCTCGGAGAGAAATGGATAAAAGGTTTTATGGAAATAAAAGATCGCTCCTGAAGGTGGAGATAGCTAGGCCTAATGACTGTTGTGCCAGCTGCTCCTCATTACCAAGGTCGCTGGCATCAGGACCAGCTGAGATCTGCTAAGTGGTCTCTAGCCTTTAAAATGGCCATGAGGCCTTTCCATCACTGCTGCACCCACTGACACCATAAACTCTGTGAAATGCATAACCAAGTCGTATTTTCTCTGATTATCCTCATTTAAACTGGTTTTCTACTAGGATGTCTGCGCTCATGCTGTATTTACATGGCTGCAGTAAGTTGATATTAGAGTAGGTCATGGAATGCATTTCCTTGCTTGGTCATGGTCATTATTGTGAGCAATATGTCAAACCTCTCATATTAATTTTATCGCAAATGTTTCTTATGCACCAGCAGCGAGGGATGTGCAACTTTATTTCCCTAATTTATGAGCTGCCTCCAAACCTAATTAGATTTTCAAATATCATTGTCTTAGTTTTTTCACGGTGTTCTGTAACACTGTAAACTATTCAGTCCTCCTTTGGAGAGCAAAAACAAGAAAGCCAAGCACAATGTTGGATTTATATATGTGCTGTGGGGGTGGGGGGTGGGGGGGATGTCAGTGGAATTAATTGATTTGCCTATATTTATCAGAAGAGAGTAAGCGCCTAATCCCTGCTTGCATTATTAAAGATAATACCACAGTGGTTTCTGCGAGACCACCACACTGAATCAAAGTCTGACATGGACTGATGATGTATGGATATATTATTCAGAGCATTGCATGGGCCTCAGAACAGTGCAGCTCCTTTATCTGCCCTCCCAGCTTACTGCCTCCTCATACATGCACACACATGCACACAACCACCACTCATCAACCCCTGGAGGGCACCTGTGTTTTCAAAGTAAAGACCACTTAGAGAATAGCCCCAGGCGTCTGAATACTGAAGTGCCCTGTGTTACACATTTGAAGCCTCTGTACAAGCCAGGAACATAAACACTCTCAATAGCCCCTCGTCTCCTCCCCAAGAAAACCCCAAATACCTCAAAACAGGGAGAAAACTGCCTACGAAGGCCAGAATATGGAACAGATAGTCTGTGGGGACTGAAACCACATTAAGGACCACTCACTGAGATGTCCAGCTCATCATACTATGCTTATACAAGTGTATAAGAAGAAGAGCTGACAATCCGACCAGACTTTTTTTCTGTTTTATCTTTGGCAACTGTCAATGAAAGTAAATAACTTTCGAGGACACTCTATTTACCTCCATGTGTGCTTTACAGGTTAGTGTATTTTTTTTAGTCTCTCTCTAATTTCCTGATGGGTGCGGCTCACTTTGTCGATGTTCACAAAGTGGAAAACAGCAGCTTAAACTGAGGTGCACCAAAAGATAAAATGTGTAGGAGGGTAAACAGCCACCCCTCCTCCAGAGGCAGACGCAGGGGTTAACGATCAGACATTTCATTCAATCCCCCAGCTGAGTAAATGAGATTTGATCAGATGCCAGGAACCGGAGAACGAGCAGCCTTCAGAGTCAGCTGCACAATCTGTCATAATGAACACTTTAATATTAAAAGAAAAACAATCCCATTAGCAAGCAGAGAAAGACAAGAGTTTTCGGGAAGGCAAGGAAGCTGTAATCTAAATTTTTAATGACCGTTCCTGCGTGATGACTTTGTCTATGTATTTTGTCTGTTTGGTAAGGGAAACGAGTCAGCGCTGTCACACTTAATTCAGGCTACCCTTTTGTGCTAGAGCAGTGGGTAAATAGCTGGGGGAGACATTTGAATGTCTTAATAGACGTTGTAACTGCTCCATCTCTAAATGTGTTGAAATGGAGGCGTGAGGAATGGCATCATTAAGGTAATGTGTTCAGGAAGCCAATGAGTTGCTCTAACCTCTGCTGCTCAGCCTGAGATCCCGTAAGTGCACAATCTTGGGTCACCTTAATCAGACAGAGGCGGCACTTACAAACACATACATACACACACAGAGCCTCAATTACATTGTGAAATTGCTCTCAAATGAGTCGTACAACATGTCTAGCTGCTCTGTTAATGTATTCTTGTGAAGATTCTGTGTCTATTATGCGGCTGCAGTTGTACAGTAGGATTGTCTGTGAGATGTGTTTGTGCAATTGCTGCAGTAATATCACCAAACTGTGGTTTTACTGGCCTAATGCAAAGGAAAGACAGTTATATATCACTTCCACACGGCAGCAGATAGTGTTGTATGTTTAGGTAGGTCAAATGTAGAGCTGGGTATTTCTTCTATACGTTTCAACAGTCAATCTTCCCTAGCAAGAACCAGGATTGAGAGGAAAGGGATTTGAGCCGCATGCATACTTTCTTCTTAGCCCCAGACAGTGTTTTCAACCCCAGGAAAGTCTAAGATTCCTCTCGCCTTCTTTTTTTTTTTTTTTTTTTTTATCAACCCTGCAGAGAGAGTCAACAGCCATCCTTTTTGCCCTTTAAAAGTGTCTTCTCGCTGAGTTCAGAGGCAACCAGCAATGACCAGAGGTTCTTGTGTCGTTCAGTGCTCCAATGTGTGTTTTGTTTGGGCTGAAGAGTTTTTAGTGATGAATTTCACCCATCACATTCTCCTCTATGGTTGACCAATGAGTTTTGTGAAAGCGTGGCCTGTGGTGTTTTTCTTTAATAAGTCCAGAGGTGAGGCAAAGCAAGCAGGCCATCAGTCATCCTGTCAGGATCTTACCCTCTGATTAGCACAGTATATTGGTGGAGATATTTAACCTGCCACAGTCGCCCATGTCAACCACTCTTTCATGTCATGACTCAGCTAAATAATTGCATTTCTGGCCTTTTATCAGTTTTGTGACAAGATATGAATTATGTATGTCTTTGAGTCTTCTATTTAGAAAGGGGACTGGACCACCAGGCAGCACATGTGTATATATCCATTATATGTATCCATTAATAGAAGTACAGATTGTGTGAGGCTGAACTTAAGTATATTTATATAACAACCAATAAACCAGCAGCTACAATAAACAAAATGCAGAGGACACACCTCCCACCAACCAAGACAGTTTAGTAATATGATTAAGAGCTACACAAAAACTAATCAGAAAGAGGACAGACAAGACAAACTATGTATCTAAAATAGCTGGATCAATGATTGCATTCATGATACTGCCACTTGAAGACTATGACTTGGCAGAAACTGGGCTTGATCACTACTAAAGAAAGAAACCAAAATTGCCCTATTATGTATATTTGACGAAGGTGTACTGTAGCTCATCTGATAAGACTGTAAGGTTACGTCAGATAAAAATGGTCCGGAGCTATTGTTGTACACTGTCAGCTCTCTCCCCTGACCTCTGTTCTCTTACCTCATTCACCCTCTCATCAGGACACTTGTGTGGTCCAGCACAGCCCATGTGGGGCCAACCTGAAATAGTGGCACTCTCGCCTTTGGGCCTTGGTTACACACCTCAGAATGGATCTTTATTTACAACACAGAACTCGGAAACAGCTGGTCAATCCATTTAGCCTAAGGCCACTGATTTGTTCGTATTTACTACAACAGCCAAAGAAAAGCCAGGGTATTTTTTCCTCTCTCCTTCCTATTGATCCGGCGCTTAGAAAATCTGCCCTGCTGTCTAAACACTATTGATCCCTCCCTCTCAACGACAGGCTCTCGCACCAGTGTATAAAGGGACTGGATGAATTGAAATTTCATTTCCGACAACTTGTTCCTGTTATTTTTACCCTTTTTTCAATAGTAGGGAACATGGGCTGGCAGGCTGCCACTCACAGAGAGTCGATCAGTGTTTGGCTCGGAGGGGGAGAGGAGGGATAGAGGTTAGACTGTTTAGATTACCCTAAGCAGGTCTTAAGACCACTATGCCGTAGACAGGCCTTGCTCTGTCAGTTAGATCCCAGTGATCATTAATGGTTTTCAGGGCAGGTTTGTGGTCAGAATAGCCTTTGGACATTTTATAGTTTGGGACTGATCACAGACAGTCAGGACTGGGGTTATCTCTCTGTCAGCCTTATTAAAGGTCAGCCAGCCTGGGCTCAGGTAGCAGGCCAGGTTGCAGGTGGTTTCCCATCTTTCATCCCTTTAATGTAAATTCATATAAACTTAACCTCACTGCTAGTGAGCTATTTCTTTCATTTCTTTCGGGTCAGCTTTACATTATTGCTTGATAACCGCTGCAAGCTTGAGCTGTTTGAAAACTTTATTTGCTATTACATCAATTTTGACTGATTAAAGCCACATGACAACCTGAAAGCAAACCTGAAAATCATGAAAAGGATTGTTGGAATTTTTTTCTTTCTTGCCTTACAGGTTGCCATGCAGTAACTAACTGTCTAGTCTCAGATGTCAGATTTTTCTTATGAAAGGAAGCTTTCAAAGTAATTCCTGCCTGCAGCTGCATTACAACATGATGATAAAAACGTTTACCAAAATCCAATTCATTTGACATACAGTACAGAGATGTTCACTGTAATAGATTATCTATTTCAGGAAAGTTTCACATGTTTGCAAATTGATTTTCTTAAGCATACTTGCATGAACTGGAATCAATGGGTGCATGGAGTCTACAGAGGGAAATCAATCTAAAAATAATTGCACGCTTTGGAAAAAGGTCAGTAACAGTTGTTTAAAGTTAATGTAATAAAATATGGAGAATCATCGGTACGGTTGTTTAAATCGTCAAGACTATGTTGAAATTCTGTGGATGCCATGCCGTAATCTAATTCTGCCTCGATCCTAACTCTGTCAACAGATACCTTTTAGACACTTTATATTTCTGTGGACATCTTTTGTCATTCTCCTAATGGCTAGAAAGGGAAACTATGCCGCAATATACTGTACATGGTTTAGCTAAGTGAGACAAAGATGTAAAGTTGTTGACCTCTTCTCCTTCCTTAATTGAAAACTTGGTTCACGAGATCAAGGAAAAATTCATAATAGCATACAGAAAGAATAAGAACAACCGTGGTGTTGAAAGAAAGTCACTAATTCTGTTATTTAGTGATTAGGTCATTTTGATATCCAATCATATTGTATGATTGGGAACCATGTCTTTTAGAGAATTCAGCCAACTCCTATCACATCTGCCACTTGCATCATAAATATCTGGATTATCACGCTGACTTTGAAGCCTCCTTTAAACTAAAATTTGTCCACTATTTGTCACAGACTTTGAGATGGAAAGACCTGACCTGCAAGGCTCCTAGAACATCCAAGAGGAGTTCCACAGTGCCTCAGGGAGGGTAAACCAACCAGTAATGACTTCTGCTCCATCTGGCTCACCACTGTGTCCAACTATTACCATTACAACAAGATAGAGTGTTACATAAAAAGGGAGGTTCTGTTTTAATTAACATCAATATTCATGTAATGGTCATAAAGCCAGCCCGCATTCCATTTCAAGCTCTTAATGTTAATGCATATTTTAATACATTATCATTGCCACCATCATAATTCTTATTATGATAACTGTAATTATTAGATTTATGACAGAATTATGGTTTTGTTCCCTGAAGGCACATATTTTGCAGGGAATCCAATTTTTCCCTGGTGTATACCGCTCCCGGTCTTTCCCCTCCAAAATACTGAGCAGACACTGATAAAGATAAACACACAAACACCCGTGTGTGTCTGCTGCTGTGCCTGTAAAACACTCAATCTGAATTGCATATCCGCCTTGCCACCGAGCTTGTCATAAGCTGTATTAAGAAAAATGGTCACACGGTTTGACATAAATTGGAAAATGACATTTGGAAAATGGGCGCTGCTGTGGAAATTAGAGATATTAAAATTATAAATCAGTGTCTGGAAGTGCATGGGGGCGTGGTGGCTTTTCTCTTTCTCCGTCTGCCTCTGCGTTCATCTCTCGCCCTATTTCTCCCTTTTTTCTTCCTCTCACGCACTTTGTCTTTTGCACACTCTCTGGAGGCAGCGAAGGATCGGAGCCCAGGAGTCAGTCCAGTAAAAGTGGTTTTAAATGCAGCCACACACGAGTCTGCCCCACGGGGACAACCCCAACCTCTCATCTGGCAGTAAAAGTGGAGGATATTGTGTGTACGTGTATTTGCGTGCTGCCTGTTTGTCTTTGTGTGTCTGCTGCAGCCGTACCTCGTCAGCTTATCGCTCGGCTCTCTTGCTGTAACCTGCTAATGGATCATCTCTGAGGTGTGATATGTATTATGCAAAAGTAAGGTGTGCTGACACCTTTAAAAACAGACAGCTTCAATCCTCTGGACGCCTCACCTCTGCTCCTTCTCTGTGTGTGTGTGTGTGTGTTTGTTGAGCAGGGGGAGGCAGAACAAGGAACAGATTTTTGAGCTACAGGTGGAAATAGACAGGCCAAAGACGCAAAGATGCAAAGAAAGGTCAGTGGCCTTCCAATTGACCGAAGCCCCCCCACCCCTCACACACACATATGAATACACACATATCCACACGACTATGTCCTCAGTAAAGAGTTAAGGGTTTGCCACTACATATAAGTGCACATATATGTAGTAGGTTCAGTTTGCCCTTTCTTTTGATTGAGCTCAAAGAAGAAAGCTAGAAAAGGCTGGGAGTGCTGTGGGCCTTCATTCCTTGACCCACTGACCTCCTCCTTTTGGGAGGAAGGAAAAAAAACGTTCCTGCCTTAAGAGGAGCCGCTGCTATGCCACATATATTACCTTTAAGATGTGGGTCAGGAGCTCTTTCCATCGGTGGTGCAGGAAGAAAACATTCAATCTTTGCGGCCTTGAAGGATTGAATGCTACTTTCATAGATACCTTCTTAGTGTTTAGGCAGAGGGCCAAAATAGGATTATTTTTTTTTGCATGTTTAAGTTAGAAGGTCATCCATTTACAAGCAGTCACTTCCTCAGATCTGCTTTACTCTGCCTTCACAACACATCTGCACATGCATTGTGCTTTCAGTCTGAAATTTGATTTCGCTTGCAGTCGCAGATCAGTAATATACGTTTTTACTGTGATGCTCATTCTTGCCTCTCGGTCTAATTTTTCTTAACACAGTGGGCTCTTAAATGTCAGGAAAGACCTGACGTAGCTAATGTTCATTAGGCTCATGGATGCTATTGATTATGAAACTATATACGAGCCTCATCTCAACACTCCGTCCTAAACACCCAGCTTGACTTCCTGCGCTGCCACTTCACCACGGCCCAACCGACTGCCACCCTCCACTTCAATATTTCAGCACTTTTATTTACGTCTACTTTAAATTTCACTTGCACTCTCTGTCCTAATATTGAAATATTAAAGGAGGTATTCCTGAGGAGGTCAGGTAACGAGAAGAGGCACTTTGTTTTGTTAAAGTTTTAGATGCCTCTCGCTGCAGCCAAGAGGAGGGAGTACGTCAAAGGGGTCATGTCCCTGGCTGCGCCACTCATGAACACATGAAAAAAAAAACCTTGTCGACTTGATTCGGAGTAAAATTGCAACAAACCAATCGCTGAAAAGGGGCAAAGTGTGTCAGTCCTGAACAACATACTCCCACTCATCCGCCTCAACTCATTGATAATAAAAAAATAATAATGGAGAGTTTGCATCTCTCGACTTTGTGTGTTTGGCACAACTTTGCACTACATACAAAGAAATGGAGAGACTAAAGGAGTGCCAGCTAAAGGGCAAGGTCTGGCCCTCAGGATTTGTGCACAAGCATAACCCACACACTCATGAAACATATGTATGTGCGCACAGGCACACACTGACTTCTGTCACCTTGATGCTCTCATAGAAGTCAGTAAAAAAGAAATCTGTTTAATAAGACGTCAGCTTTCTGGAGAGGAAAGGGCGATAAGGCCAGGCTGACCTTTCCATAATACTGCAGCCTTCTTACATTCACCTCAGTAGCTGATACTTAAACATCCATAGAGTGAGTTTTCAGGAATTCCTGACTTTTAATGTTGAACTGCTTTGCTGCAGTTTGTAACTTTTCATTTGTGTGGGGATGGAGGTGCAAGAAGGCCTGACTGTGATTGCTCTTGTTTAGGAAAAGAGAGCTTAATCTCTTTGCATGACTACCATTAGAAGAAGGAGGACTGCCAATTTGGAATTGAATAGAGACCTATGCTGCGTCTAACACTGATAGCTAAGCTTAGGCCAGGACTGGTTAAAGAGGTCTACAGGCCCTAGATCGCCATGTGTGAGGTGTGTAACTGGAGGCAAGTGTTGAGCACTGAGATGATGTGTTTTTACAGCGCAGTCTTGCTGTGCTTTGGGATGGCAATAAACCACGGCCTTCAAAGCACAGCCAAGCGCCACTTACTGCTGAGTGCTTCTCTGGTGGTTGGACGAGATTACTCTCAAAACAAAGTGCAGACAGGTTGATTAATAGAAGGGTCTGCAGAGGTGCGTGCTGCAGTATATTTTCACACCCGGCGAACACTCGTTCATTTCATTCGCATGGACTTTTATGGGGTGATCCTGTCACTGTATGAGTTTGTCACTTCATAAAAACGGTCCCCCTCTTTCAGTGTCTGTAGTGAAAACTTATCAGAGCTGTAACAGACGTGTTGTTTTAATGTTGAGGGAGCACACTGTGACTTGAAAGTGCAACGCAGGCCACATTTGGGGCGAAGAGGCCTGGTTGTGCCTCATAAAATCTGCACCATATACTCCAAACACCTTTATACAAAACTGATATGAATGCAAATGAGATTCATAAATAATACTCTGTTATCTTGTGACTGACCAAAGGGATCATTGACTGATGCTGCACTCTTACTGTCATTGATGATTACTGTGCTACAGTGATTCCTATGCTGACCCCTTTTCCTCCACGGCTGTCAGGTTAATTAGCTCAGCACGAAAGCTCGGCTGAGAAAGATGAACATGACCTGAAGATGGATCTGGGTTGTCTGTGTGATAGGGAACGTCCATACTGCCACAGACGTATCGAGGCTCACATTGGCTGAAGGTTTGTGGCCTTATGGATCTTTGGAAGCCTCAGGCCGATGGGCCCAGGACTGCAGAACATGGTAAGAGACAAAGAGATGGAAAGATGAAAAGGGAGATAGCAACAGGGTGGGACCTTTCAATCTGATCAAATGGCCCGGTCTGTGGCAGTAATGATGAGTAGGCTCGGGGTGATTGCAGTCATGGAGGGGAGGGAGGGGGAGCTGGTGGCAGCGTGCCGTGCGGTCACCCCCTCATCACATCAGATCACAGGGTTCTAATTAACTTCAGCACTGCATCAGACTGCAATCAGTGGAACCACAGAGGAAATGAGATTTTTTTTTTCCGTGGCATTCAAAAGCATGGCGTAAAAATGCATATTAGCCTTGTGTTTTTAATTAACATTTTGTGCTTAGGAAGCATGTTAACAGTATCCCTTAATGAGCTTTGTGGAAAATGAGCCACACAGAGGACAAAGGGCAACTTCCCCCTGTGTTTGCTGATGTGCTGTTCTTTATTCTAACACAGTGAGATTAGTAATCATTGTTTAACTCCGCATTCAATATTGCCTCCACATAATCCCCACCTCTACCACTGCTTCTGTAGAATAGGACATTAACTGTGATAGAATGAGGCCTGTATTTATTAGGATGTGGAGTCATGGAATGGAGATCTGTCTAGATTTGGACTTAGTTTACTGCACGTATTTGTTGTTGTTGGACTCCTCGCACGTTGGCCTCGGCAATATTATCCTCACACTGCTGTTCTGTGCTCTTGAGTCAATTTGCTAGCTGGCATTTGTTATTCACACATGCAGAGTAAACTGTTATTTGAATATTTCTAGCTTTGACAAATGTATCACAGATTTATTTGGAGCTGTAGAAAAGCTCCCATACATGCTCTCATTATCAGCTTAACAAAAAGATCTTACCTCTGGGTCCACCTTGATTTTTCTGGTACTTGAAGGCCGCAAGATGTGTCTGAGAGCTCCCCCCCCCCAAAAAAAAAACAGTTAAGAGGACCATGTAATAAGGTTTTTTTTTTTTTTTGGCAGTACTCATTCAAGGTCACTAATAACCCTTCAAGCTCAAGCTTGTTACCTTGTTTTCAGCAACAAATCTAGTTTTCATCATCACGTTCAAACAAGTGACCAAGTGAACGACTACTTCTGGTTCTAGTTAGTTGCAACCATACTTGCGTCACTACACTGCTGCTACTGTCTGCTTTGATTCATTTCTCATTCTATGACACAAGCCTCAACACACTCTTACAACCTTGATTCCAAAAAATGTTGGGACACATAAATAAAAATTCAGTCATTTGCAAACAAACCGTGTTTGTCCGCAGCAGTTTTACAAAGTCTCCCTTCGCCCATGTGGTAATCTCCTTTGTACAATCATGTGTTCACAAAGTGTTGAACCTCGCTCCATCCTTGCTTGTGAATGAGTCTTTCCAGGATGAATCCAAGCAGGTGTTTTTGGAGTCCACAAATTTCACAGTCAAGCTGATGAGGTCAAATTTTAGATCTGTTTTAGATGTCTTTGTGCTGTGTTCAGTTGAGTATATGTCAAAAATGATAAGCAAACCATCACATTCCACTGCCTCTCAACTGTTCTATGCATTTTGTGTATCCTGTATTTCAGTGACATGTGTCTGCTCTGTATTGGGATTTGTTGCCTTCTCCAGTGGGTCCTATGCTGCTGTTTTGACTCATTGGGAACTGTCCACATGAACAAAGCCTTTTCCAACTGAATATCGAACTATTTATGCTAGAAATCAGCGACTTGCATCCTCTGACCTAAGTGTCTCTAGCTGAGCTGTCAGTCTCTTCTGTGATTTAAAATAGAAACTTTGAGCTGTTCTAGAGGAAACTTAATATATGTCATTAACTGAAAATGACAATTTTCTTGTAGTCCAACAGTTTCAATAACTGTTCAGTTGAAGAATTCAACTTGTCACCATTCCTCCTGCAGGACTAAGAAAATATTATTTCTTTCCTAGCACTTGGAAGTATTTATTTTTCCTTCTAACGACTTTGCTGAAATTGTGGAGATCCTGTCAATGACTGCCAGCTCCTTGCTGGTTTATTTATTCCCTCTTGCGTCTGACTGGTCAGTTATTTGTTTTCCACAGTGTCCTTGTGTGTTATAAATGGGACAGGCCTGTCACTTCAATGCTGAGAAGATGTTTTGAGTTCCTTGAGAGATTTTTATTTATTTCATTTTGGTTAGAGCAGAGCGGTGAATAATGCATCTCAACCTGCTACATGTACTGTTTTTATCATTAGCATGCAGCCCGAGTTATCTGTAGAATACTTATGAGTACCGGCGAAATGTTTGTGATGTTATTTATTTATGTTGCTTCTTTCAATTATTCATTTGTTTATTTATTCATGGAAGAACTAACTGAAATTGGAAAATTCATTTTTGCTGAAGGGCACTTGGCCTCACTCTATCCCCTCCCTATACAAAGGGAGAGGAGGGGGTGGCACATCAGGCTTGTTAGTAATTGCTTTATGTGCTGTTTCTTTAAACTCACCAGAGGACGTCATTTTCATCCAAGCAGATGGGTCAGCTGACAGAAAAAAGGACAGACAGGCAGAGAGACAAGAGAGTGGAAGCTAAGAGGTGGAAAGAAAGAAAGTCAGGATGAGACTAACTCTTTTTTCTTTCTTCCAAAACTTACAATTTTGCTTGTTCAGAGGGCTGAGCTAAGGTGAGGAAATCAAATCTTCTGAGCTCCCAGGCAGGACTCCACAGGTTGGACTGAAGGCAGAGGTTCAGATAGAGAAAGAACATAATCAGCTGTAGTTGCCTTCGGTTGTATCCATGCCTTCACGCTCGCCTGGCCCCTCCGTGTTTTTGTGTGCTCGCTGTGTTTTCTTTAATTATATGGAGTGGGATTTGGTTCAATTTCACACTTGCACAAACATGCAGCAATTATTCCTGATAAGTGATAACGATTCACTGAAGTTTAAATGTGAGTGTGTTTGCATGTGGGGAAGCACGCACGTGTGTTTGTTTCCCCGTGGCGCTGACGGCGGCCTTGTATCACCAACTGCTTGTGGACATACTGTAGATTTAGACTTTGTTGTGCCAGAAGGAGATTTGTTTTCACAGCCATTTCAGAAACACACAGATATTAACACAGCAGATGAAGACAATACCTGGAGTCTTCATTCATAGGTTCATACATCCCAGCACATAACATTGTCAGTGAGGCAGTTTGCTCAATGCTGCAGTGACAGAGGGGACAAAACCTTAAAGTCCCATATCTCTGTCCAGATGGTGGTTATGTGAAGTGATGACTGAGGGCTGATCAGTGTCTTGTGACTGAAGACACTGAGACTCTGGTTCACGTCAGAGAGTATAGGGGTGGGAAGGCTGATGATTGCAGAGCAAGTAAGCTTGATGCTGTCAGTTGTTGTTGTTTTTTGTTGAAGATGATGAAGAAGCAGCAACAGCAAACAGTACCACAGGATGGGTTGAACTATACTTTTGTAAATAGCAGCCGGAGATGGGAGAGCATGCAGTGCTCTGACTTTTCAGTCCAGTGTGGGGTGTGGTTGATGTGCTAATGACCAGTTCTTTTGTTTTGTCTATGTTCAACTGCAAACTGTTATTTGTACACCATTGTGTGGAGTGAGAAAGTTTTGATTGGCTGGAACAGAGTAGCAGACGTAGAATGACAATTACCATAAAAAATCTGATTTGTATGTGTGTTTGCTTCAATAATAATCACTTATCACTTGTTGATTTTGACATTGTTGTGTCCTTGAACCTGCTGTTTGCTTGTCTCTGTGTTTGCAGGTTCAGCAGAAGCTGGAGGTGCCGATCCTACAGACGGAGGAGATGAATCTGGACAGAGTGAAAAGTACAGTGATCACTCACAGGTCTCACATGCATGTGTAAACTCACACATAGATCTTTCTGTAGGTCACCACACAGTAGAGTCTTTCTCAGTTCCTGGGTTCTCAATTAGACACGTCTCCGAAAACCAAAGTCTAAACCAAGTTAGACATCATAGAAAGGAACTGAATAATAAAACATCTTGTCTTCATCTTGTTTTCCTTGAAAGATTTCAGTGTAAGAAAATAGTGCTATTGGAAAGATACCAGTGCTACCAATCAAAAAGAGGTTATCAAGATCTTGGATGATCTCCAGTTCTTCCTCAGTTTTTGTTGATTCCTTTATCTGATCTTACATTCAGTCTTCTTTTACTAAAATGCCAAAATTCTTTTTACTTTTATGTTACCCCTTTTTTTGTTTGTTTTTTTTCCTTAAGTAATAGCCACAAATATTCTATTACCACCAGGCTGAAATGTTTTTAGCAATATGAGAATTGTAATGTTATGTGGCCAACAGATGCATGGGAGACCTAAAGGTTCATGAATAATACTTCAAAATGCAGATGGTGCCATTTTTACTGACGTACTTTATTGACAAAATAAAAACACTGGGTAGTTTGTTGAAATGGTAACTGTCAGGCTTCAGCAAAACACCTTTTCCAAAATGGATTCTTCGCATCTCGGATTCTCAGTCTTCATCTGTTCTTCAACCTGTATTAAAGGTACCTTGTGGAGTTTTCTTGTAAACAATGTTATGCTTGCAGTCAGTGTTACTCACCAAAATACCTCACTGTATGTGTGTCCTTGAGGCCTGACAAACATGTTGAATGCATTTCCTTCCTCATAAAACATTTGCAGAGTGGATTTTTGAAATATTTAAAATCCTGCATTGTTTACATTCATATTTCAGTTGATAAGGTGAACCTGTTAGCAAACAATTCCCTATTTACACATCCTGCAGATACACCTAGAGCAGCATTAGCATTCATGTGGAGTCGTATTTCTGGCCACCCGATGTGCTTCAGCTGCTAAATGCTCCACTATCTTCACCAGCTGGTCCTCTGTTCGGTGCGAGATAGATAGTGTGCAGAGGGTTTATCAGAGCATTTTTTTTTTTCTAGAAACAGCTTCAAATCTCATCTGCCATAAACAATGCGGATGAGACTGAACAAAAGAGTAAACTTGTGGATCATAAAACAATCAGTTAAAAGACACTGAGATGCTCTGATGAGCTGAGGACAAGCATTGAGTCTGGATAATTTTTTATGGGTTCATCACTACAGTTGACATGTAATCATATGATCTGTTGTTGCATGTTGTTATGAAAAAAAAAAATATTGTAGCCACTTCACAGATTAAGCTCACTTCAAAAGAACAACAGACAAACAAGTGTGTTGTCTGGCCAGGACAAAATTTACCTTGGCCTCTCAGTCTAATGAATTCTGTTAAAGTTGCAACAGGAGCGGGTCTCATGAGGGTGGTCAGGCGTATCACGCTCTCTTCTTCAAGGTGTCAACAAACAGCGCGCAGCCATGGAATGACAATTTGTATCATTTAATTAGAGCACGCTTCTCTTGGCACAGTTCATTTATTGTAATCTTGTTTATGCACCTTGATTGTTTCACAATATAGTTTTTTTTTAATTAGCTCGCATTGATTAAATTGCATTGATTCCGTATCCTTATTAAAATACACCCCCCGTTGCTCTCCTTCCTTATTTTTCATAATTAATTGTACAGTGCACTGCTTTGGGGGAGGCACCGGCAGCAGTGTTGCACATTTTGTAATCAAAGCAATGGTTGGAATTATTTATTGTGGTGGCTGTCAGAGAGTATCACATTGACAGGCAGTTTATGAGTTTGTGGAGGTGTTGTGCCGTGTGCGGTGATAGATGCAGATATGTGAAAGAGCTGCTGACTTAAAGCACCAGAAGATGAGAAATTAAGCTGAGTAAACATGTTTTGTCCCAGTGCTCAGCTCAAGCCCGCGGTCACCACCCCACCCAGCGCTGACCTTGGCTCTTCAGCCCACTGCGTGTGGACGTGGGCGTGTGCATGTGTGCATGTGTGTGCCTGCTTGTACAGAATCTCATTCCACACCTTGTGGTGTTTTTTTAATTTTGATTGATGACTCCGTTTATCTTTGGAATAACAATCCTCTGATACCCCTCACCACCTTGTCGCCAGCCTCCCTCTCTCCACATCTTAGTCCTCTCCCTATCACTCCCCAAGTATGAAAATGATATTAGAAACAAAATGAGATTTGAAATTTTGTGTTTGACAAGCAGCTTGATGAAAGGGTTTCATAGCTGGGCTTGATCCATGGAAATTTTATGCTAATAATACTGCTGGCCAAGCAATCTAGTTGGAAATTAATCAGGGGGCTGGATGGATAGAAGGAGAGGAGAGAAGAGAGGAAGGTAGGTTGCTCCATAAACACCCTCTCCCCCCTCCTCCACCCTCTTTCCCTCTCCCCACCTCTGAATCTCATCAGAAATAGCCATGGGGTGTTGTCTGTGTGATGGGGTAGGGAGAGAAATAGGGAGTTAGAAAATTACACTGCAGCTTAGCACTGATTGATGCAGTAATGTATGCAGTAATGTATGCAGCCATGCAGCGAGCTGCCGTATTATGGATTAGACCTCTCCCCTTCTCAAGCAGTCCCCTTCTGCATTGGAGAGGACATGCACACACACACACACATTTAGAAACAGATACACACACACACCTCTTTAGCCATGTCTGTTCTCCTGTTATTATTCTGTTTATCCTGTTCAGTCTTTGGTGGAGTCTTTTTCTGTGTGTGTCATTTTCTTCCTTTTTGCGTGCAGTTAGGTGTGTATCTAAATAGTGATTCAACACACAGCCTCAGTGTGTCTGTTCTTGCTTCTGTCTCATCACACGTTCTCTCACACACACACACTTACACTCGTCGTCTCTCTGTATTTATTCTCTTTCTCTCTAAACCCTGGGAGTCATCATTACACTGAGTCACTAATGAAGTCATTATCAGATTTCACTCGTTTAAAACAACACAATTAGTACCGAGGCCTTAATGATGTTTGCAAGTTAAATGCAAACTAATCGCTTTTTTCCCCCATTTCTCTGTCTCATTTCCTCTCTCCCGGCTTGCTGCTCAGTTGGAATAAAGAGACTAAATGAATCACCGAAGTGTTTTGTGGATGTGGGTGTGTTTGTGGGCACATATTTCTCAACCATGTTACAAGTCTGTGTGATTTATTATTTTTACCCCGAGAGACATCTGTAACATCATTCCTTATTTTTGTAATGCATCATCAGCCAGAGGAAAAACAATATTATCCAGTCTAGGATATTGTACTCTGGAGTCTAATAATCTAATGTACACTGGAGCTGGTGTCATTAAAGTGCCAGTGGAGCTGTAGGGAGATGGTAGGTACACATCTGTCTGTCTCTGAATCCCCACCGGTGCTTGCGCTCCATCCCACCACCTGCCCCAGCACAAATACACACATACCAGAGCAAAACACAAAGTCACACACTCCCGCTCTTGGCTCTAGCTCTGTCGCTGTAACCAGTAGGAGGCAGAAAGGAGAAAGTGACCAGGTGCTGAGCTCCAGGCATTATAGGACAGTTTGCAACATCAACAATTCCAAGATGGCACAGCTCTGCTTCTCACTCAGATCTAAAGTCATATGCTGGCTCTGGAGGCTAAACAGAGACCTCTCTCTTTGTTTTCTGAGCTCTGCAGCTCTACAAGCACCAGGCCCAGCAGTGCACCACTCCACAGACTCTGCACGAGGACCTGAATGCTCACAGGTCACTTCATCTCTAAAAGTTTCTTCTAAGTGTGTGTATTCACATATGCTTTTTGTTCTCAAAGCATGAGAGTGTTAGGAGCCAGTGATGCTCCTGAAGGCCCGGGTCATGTTTCTGCAAGGTGAAGAGAAATACATATGCCATGCTGAGTTCTTCCTCTGTACATAAACTATTTTTTAGTTAAGATAAGATAAGATAAACTTTATTGTCTGTTACATCAGTGACAGAAATTCATCTTTGGCAGGCTCCAAATAAATAAGTAGGTTAAAATAAAAATACACAAGACTTAGAACGGACAAACATTGTACATACAAGACATGGTACAGGCAGACATTGTGCAATATATACAACAGTGCAGCGTATCTGGCGAGACATTAATTTGTTATTTTAAATTATTCAGGGTCATGATGGCAGTTGGAATAAAAGATTTTTTGTATAAGTTTTTCCGAGAAAGTGGGATTTCTGGCTGGTAACCAAAAAAATGTCCTTTCAGCTCTTTAGGTTCTGAGCTGCTGAATGGACTGGTGATTGTCTGAGGACAGTGAGTTCGGTTTGCTTGTGGAATGTAGCCAAAAAGAAGTAGCCTGATTGGCTGGAGAAGGTGGGAGCTTCAGGTGTTATAGGTGCCAGTGCAGTGAAATGCAGCAGCGTTTAAGTGTGAGGAGATGTTCAGTATTCTGCAGGAGACCAACAGGTTATTATGATGTTTGAAATGGTTGTCAGCTCCCTTTTACACACTATTATAAATTCTTATATCACCTTACCTCCTTATTCAATTTACAGCGTCAGTCATTTAAAGACAAACAGATACTCTGGCATTTGATCTGCTGCTTTTACACAGAGTTTATCAGAAAGACAACCTCACTTAAGTGCTTCTGCTGATTCTCATTGATCGCAGTCATAGCTGCCATACAGTGGGGAACAGAGCAAGAAAATGCTCAACTGTTAAAAGAGCAGAGGCCATCATGCCTGGCAGTAGAGGATCCTTCAAAGGCAAGGAGATAAATTCAGGAAGGAGATTTGTTATTATAGAAAGGCCTTGGACTACATGGTTGAGTCAGTGAAAAGGATGAATTGATGTTTTGATGAGTGGCAAGCTCTATTTATGTATGTATTTGTCTGTAAATGTGTATGAGAGACAGTGTGTGTTTGTGTGTGTGTGTCTGCATGTGCACCTGCATGATTCCACGTGCATACATATGCACGTATCTGTTGATTTGTCTAGTGGGTGACCGCGTGTGCACACTCACGAGCCTGTGCAGAGACAGAGAGGAGAGATGATCTCAGAGCACTGATGGACTAAAGTGGAAAGTCATGCTGAGGGAGAGATGTGTGTGTGATAAATAATGGGTGTCGGTGCCCAATGGAGACCAGTAGTGGTGGAGCAGAGGTGGCTAAAGGTCTGATGGGGAGCTCACCTCCATCTGTGATTGAAGTGTGGAGGTGCTGCTCCCTGCACACTCACTTTCACACTCATTTTCTACTCGGCCGTGAGCACGGTAAACAGACACAACAAATCCCCGAGTGCTGTCCTGCTCTTCCAAGCCCAGCTCTCCCTGTAAGAATCCAAAGCATGGGAATCTTTGGATTTCGCCCTCTCATGCAAGACCTCAACTGGCAATACAATACCTCTTAAGCACACACACATATGCATGTCTCACACACACAGTTTATGTGTGCTGGTTATCATTCCTCTTGATATCTCTGAACTTAGGTCCACTCTGTGTGTTGAGAGAGAGTCATTGTGGTTGTGTGTCATGAGGAGCTTGCTGGGAAGTGTTCAGAGGCAGAGGAAATCAATGAGTCCTTTTTTAAAAAGTTGTGAAAATTAAGAAAAAGATTAATGTTTTTTTAAATGTCTGGGTCAAGAACCAGCCTCTGCTTTAAATTATTCTTTCTAAATAAAACTAGAAGAAGAAATGAGGCGAGTAGGGAAACTTCTCATAACATCATCAGATCTGTTAATTAACTTGCAAAAAACAAATCACACAGAGAACACAATGAGTTAACAAGGTGAAAAGCTGGTGTCTGAGAAAAGGCTGAACACCGTTAATTCAGAACATGTGTTGTTAATGAGAATCAGTGATATTTACTGTAGATTTAATTGTTTGTTCCAGGTGGAGGAGCACAGGGGAAGGTGTAGTCTTCATCTGTGCCATGACTGACTGTGAATCCCCCCCCCCCCCCCCCCAAAAAAAAAAAAAAAAACAACTGCTACAACATATAGTCCGTTTCTAACTTCACTTATTTCAGTCAATATACAACATGAAGAACAGAGAGGAAGGAAGAGAAGATTCTTAGATAGACTGGTATAGTCTTTGAAGTTGAAACAGTGATGGTAACTCCTATGGAAGTTTGTGTGGAGAACATCACCCCAGTTTTATAGTTTTCAGAGAATCAGATGTGTAATGAGAGAAGTGTTAAGAAAGAAAAGGCAAATTAAGGCCCAGCCAGGTCCAGCAAGCATTGAGCCAGAGTCCTGGGTCAAACCGCTCTGGCAGTTCTGTGATCCAGGGTCCTCTGGCATCACTGTAGAAGGGGGTACAAAAAGAAATCCTCTTGCAAGATCAGTCAGTTACTGGGAATACAATGGTACTGTACCTTTGATGTAGCCATCAATGTGTTAGTTATATATTTTATATATATATATATATATTTGACAGAGTTGTTTCATCAAACCTGTTTTATGTGGCTCAAGTCATCATTGATCATTTGTCAGTTATCTGATTGGCACTGATGGTTCCTGTGGTCCACATTATAGAGTTCACTTTGCTGCAAAAACGAAACAGTAAAGCCTGCATTTATTTGTACTGACATCCTAAATCCTAATGACTGGCTGCTTTGTGATGATGATGAATGATACATCCGTCACATTAGTATGCATCCTCTTAATATCACAAAAGAACCAGTGACCTAAAGTTCCTCAGTGCCCTAGGAAGGTGCCCATCACCAGTCAGGCCCTCGGCGTGTAAAGTCCATACCCACAGCAGTGACTAATTGTTTGTTATGTCAGTGTTTGTCGTGCCCGTTTGCCTTTAATGGAGTGTAGTGTGGTGATCCATCAGGCTGTCGAGCAAGCCCCATGTCAGTTGAAGTGGCTGTGTGTCAGTGGGGCGAGCGTGCCGTGCAGATGTGATTTACTGCCCTGCTTGTTGCGCCGCGTTGTGCCTCGCCTCTTACCCGAGCCATGCGGCCCACTCCTCTCATCTACTCTTCTCCCCTTTCCTCTCCTCTCTCCCCAGATTGATTGCCCATGCAACCGGCTCGTGACACTCGCCATCTTCTGGCAACCTTTTAGTGCCGTTTTATAGATGGTTAGCGCACCTCATTTGGCTATTTATACATCTGTAAGTGGCCATGAAATATAGATTTGTCTTGATGGGTGTCAACATTGGAGCTATGGAAGCAGAGCTCAGTGACACCTCGTTATTTTAATGGTGTGAGATAAAGAGGCCGCGTGGCAGGAGTAATTTTCAAACATGGCTAAATTATACTGTTTTTATTTTCATTTAATGTTTGTACTCATATTTTACTCAAAGCAAAAAAGCCTTTTTTTTCTTGCAGCGTTTGGTTGGTGCTGAAAGATGGAAATGGGGAGAAAAGTGACTTAGGATAGAAGGAAACGCCCTGCCCCTCTCTCTCTTTCTCTTCCTCTCTCTCTCTCTCTCTCTCACGTCCTCTAAACCACATATTCTATGTGAATGTCGAGGTGGTTCAGAGTGAGAAGAACCCTTAACAGTAACATGATGTGTGACCTGTCATCCACACATGCGCATATTTCACTCCATTCACAGGCGAGGTCTCAGAGGTAATTAGGTGCTGGCACCCACTCAGTGCAGTGTGCTGGTTAATTGAATAGTTAACACATCAGAGGCAGGCCTGTGCCGATTGGAGGTGGCACCTGTCAGGAAGCTGTTCTTTCCCGACCCAGGACATTTCCTGCTCTGCCTGATATATATGTCATCTTTGTGGAAATACCAAATTAGGGGCAAGCAAGCGAGTGAGTGCAATGCAGCAGGTGTGGAGATAGCTCGGGGGTGGAGGAAGGCAGGTGCTCCTCTGCTCTGTCCTTCAAGAGGATTTATAAAGCTCCGGGCACCTATCCTTACTTCACCTCAGGCCATTTCCATGGGTATGTGACAGGAAAGTGACAGCGCTGTGTCTTTGTGTGGTTGTGCGTGCGTGCGTGTGTGGGCCTACACTTCGGCAGGCTCTCCCCCAGGCCCTGGCGCAGTGTGCCCAAGGCATCCAGGAGTTGAGTATGCATCGTGCAGAGGTGTGTCAGCTGAGTAGAGGTGTCCAGACTCTACCAGCTCAAAGACGGCTCTCTGACACGTAGACTGGCATGTGCAAAAAAAAAAAAACTTACCTGTTTATCAAATGATACTGTTTATCTCCCCATACTGTAAAAATGTGTGAGGTTACATATGTGTCCTGACTGAGCTCTTGCATTCCTGTCTAGAGGTGTTGCACCTTCAGGAGGCAGGGGATGGACTGCAGACGGAGGTCCTGTTAGGGGCCAGTGCACTCAGCAGGAAACAACAGCTTGACAGCAGAGGGTTACCACACAGGAGAAAGACCTGGAGGCTGCTCACAGCCATAGCACAGAAAGGAAACAGGTACCAGCTGAGACATGTGCTCCTGTTACAGTTAGAAGCCGTTCCCAACATGTGAAGTGAGCAACTCGTACAATCTCACACAATATGCTCATTATGTCTTCTCACATTCTCCACAGCCATGCAGAAAAGGGGAGAAGCTGTGGAGGTGCGGCGGCAAGCAGCTGGAGAGCCACAGTAAGATGGTGGTGCTCTAATGATACAACACAGACCCAGCGTGGCCTCCCCGCGGTCCAGCTGCTGCAGCCTACACAAGAGCTCGAGGAAGACTAAGGCCAGTGAGGTATGTGACACCAGTGCCAGTGGTCTCTACCTGATGGAGAAAGTATCGTCATACAGTTCTCAGATGGTGTGGAAATTGCAGTAGTTCATGACTGTGTCTATGGGTCCAGCTTATGACTTGTGTGCCACATCACACATCTCTTTGTTCTAGCTCTGTTGCCAGTCTTCACTGTCAGATGGGGAAGAAATGTCCTGAATCTCCTGAAAGTCTTTTCGATGGAAAGTTGTCAGACACACTTGTTTTTTTGTTGTTGTTTTTTGCCCCACTGTCAGCTTCGTCTTTAAGAAGAGGCCATTGAAATTACAAAATCAAGAAATGAAAAAGACATTGAAACAAAGAGAGAATGATGGAAACGGTGTAAGTCAGGGAGAGAGGAGAGAAGGAGGGGCAGTGACAGTGACAGGCTTTCGTGTCAGGTCAGCTAGCCTCCAGTGCTGCCTTTAATATATTGCGTGAGACAGTCACCTGAGTGTGTGATGTGGCAGCTGCCACAGCCACTCACCTGCAAAGAAATTGCCCGTCAATTCACAGCCTTAGGCCCTTTGTGTGATACACACCACTAATCTACACAACATAGGGAAAATCCTACTCACACTAACTATGAAAACAAGCCATTATGCATATCAAAAGAATCTGAGCATATGGATGCACATAGAAAAAAAGAGTAAGTGAAGTCTCAGTTAGAAAAGAAGGGTCAAACAAAATACCATACTTCCATCAAAAAGTAAGTGTACTTGACAGGAGACTTTAAAACTATACTTTAACACTTTCAGGCAACCGCTCTTTAAAGTGTCAGCTGTGTGTATGTGTGTGTGAGAGTGCAGTCACATTTGTTTTTGTGTAGGATTTATTTCAGATCTCTGTCTAATGTGCATGTATCTTCCCAGGAACAGTCATGACAGGAGGAGAGGACTTTGTTGTCAGCAGGTGGGCATCAGCAGACAGGAGGTGAAGACGGAGCTGCCGCAGAGCTAACTGCAAAGCTACAGGTATACTGAATTCCCTCTACTGTTTAGAGCTTAAACCTGAAATATTTGTGTCTCCCGGAGGTGTTACGCAAGGAATTATCCCTAGATTGCATTTAATTTATATCTCATGTTATCCCCCAACAATGTGAATAACACCAGGAAATCGTCTGACTGTTAGCACTTTAAAAGCACCGCTGTGCCTATCACAGACACAACTGGTGGCTGACAGACGTTTTAGCGCTCGGTGTTCTGTGTCTTCTCTCCCCTCACACTCCCACCCATCCCATTCCTCCCATTCCTCACCATCCATCTGTGCTGCGTGCGGGCCAGGCGCTCGATAGGCGGATCATTTCAGGTCGGGGCCCTCGTGTGAAATCAGATGTTTAACTGGCCGGCTGAAGTGGGACGGGAGCATCTTAACCAGCACCTTGCCAAAGGTCTCATGTTCACTCAGCCACTGGGGCTGCTGTGAGTACGCCCGCCACCTGCCAATAGGCATTAGGACGGATTTAGTAATTAAGTGATGGGCTGAGGACTAAATTGGGTGTTTGTGGGCTGGCGAGCCACCCCAAGGTCCCTACAGCCATGCAGATAGGGGATTCTAATTGCCAGGAATATTGATCAGCCTTTCGAGGGAGTGTGCAGGGAATTCACTGGCCATCGATTAGCTGTTCCTGCACCTCGCTCGTCAATGGAAGAGGGAGGTGAGCATTGGAAAGGCTTTGGGCTTTTCCCACCGTGTCCCTCACCTCCACCTCCACCGCCAGCTCCTGGCACATGCATACACAGCGACATAGCATGTTTGGATGAAAGCACTCGCCAAACTTCCCCAGCCATGCCATCTATATTTGTAAACCAAACTTTACCCACAGGCCGTCCAGTGGTGAAAGTGGGAGCAGAAAACTGGCTTTCCAGAGGGCTCACCAGCAATGTTTTAATGTACTAATAAAGTGCTGCCCTCCACCCAGCCCTGTCTCTCTCCCTCCTCTCTGCTCTTTCCTTTTCCATACAACTTCCCTGCCTGAGTTTGTAAGGGCTCTGACCCGTGGCTGTGGTCCCAGTTAATGTTGGAGGGGGAGAGGGGACTGAGCCTGCCTGCCCTTTGATATTTAATTAGTTGCTTCACCTGGCAGTAAATAGGGCCTGGTCAGCTCTCTCTCTCTCTCTCTCTCTTTCTCTCTCTCTCTTTCTCTCTCTCGCTTTCTCTCTCTCTCTCTCTCTCTCTCTCACACACACACACACACACACACACACACACACACACACACACACCTGTGATTCTATCACTTATGCTCCAGTGACACGTCACCGTCACAGAACCTGCCAAAACAACATCATGCAGGCAGAATTACTAAACATCCTCTCATTAAATGTTAAAGCTTGCCTGGTCAGATTGAATCTGTCGCACATGCACACATTTCTGCTATTGATTTAATTCCATGCATGACATGGTTGCAGCACTTAAGTTTCCTACTACTGGCCTAAGTAGAGAATCAGTCAATTAGGGAATGTGTTAGAAAAGGATTATTAATGAGTTTAATGTGCGCTGTGAGTCTGAGTTTACTGTTCAATTTTGGAAGGTTTTCAGAATTTTTTTTTCCTCCAATGTCCACTTTTGAGGTTCTTATTCAGAGGGTAGCAGAATGAATAGTTTTATAGTTTGTGACAGTGGATTCCAAACTCAGGTGGAGTTTCTGATGACAAAGGCTTGAGGAGAACTTGCTGTAACAAGTGTTACAGCTGGAGGGAGAAGTGAAGGAAAGTAGGGCAATGTATTAACTTAAAACCAGTCAAGAAAGAATAAGCTCTGATCTCAGCTTTCACTGCAATGAAGGATATATCATTCCTGTGACTGAGTACCAGGCTTGATTTTCATTTTTAGGTCGAGCCAACAGCTGCATTATATTTATGTTAATAGCATGATCACTTCAACCTTGTTGCATATTTCTTGTATGTAAAGGAGCTTCAAATGCCCTTTTTTGTCCAAGGACATTTGTGAAGGTGACATGTGGAAGCAAGCCCTCAGGCTACTTGCATGTGTGTCATTTGAATCAACAAAACATGGATTTATCATTTTTTACAGTCACTTTAGTTGACTCTTTTTAGTTTTTCTTAACCATCTCAGCTGGCGTTTATATTCCTGCTGAAATGAATTGCAGAAGCAATGAGAAGGTTTGCTGCACAGCAGTCTCTAACCTGAGTCATTTAGAGCCTATTACAAAACATCAATATATTGATTGAAGTAAGTGTCTCAGTGTACTGCTCTGTAAACACACGGTTGGTTCGGTTGTGCATGTTTTATCTGCTTGAATCTTATCAGGATTTAAATCTTTTCATCTTCACTTCACTTAATTGTGGCACTGTTGGCTTTGGAGTCAAAGATTCGACTCGCCATTCCCTGGTTTATCTGGTTAATTCTTGACTACATAATGAAAAATAACAACAATGTAAAAGACATAATGTTAATAATATACTTTTGTTTTTCATTTGACTCACGCTCAGTTCTGCATGCAAAGGATAGATATTTGGTTTTCTGTTGGCTCCCAGCCGTCTTAAAAATGTGTTTAACTCACCTATTATCCTCAAATATTACTAACACTTTTCACCCTTGGCGTCAATTTGACCCCATGGATATTTCCCTCCAAAAAAATGATTTGCAGAAATTTATTGACCAATTTTTTGTGTCAGCCACTTTGTGTATTTGTTGAAAACATAAATAACCCCTTGATAATGAAATCTTGACCTTTCCTCTAGCGCCACCATCGGGACAAACAGGCCCAACAGGCCAAAACTGGAATTAATTTATTTTGAAAAGTTTTCTTCCAAATCTTCTCAAATTTACTGACAACCTTAGTGACCACAAGAGTATGAACCCTGTTGGTTTTGGTGATGATATGACGTTTCCTGCAGTGCCACCATCAGGTCAAACTTTCAGTTTTAGAGTTAGTGTACATTGAAAATCTTTCATCCAAATCTTTTCTAATTTGGCTTGCACATTCATGATTCTCACAGAATGATCTATATTGGTTGATGCTGGTGACCCCCCCCATTTCCTCTTATAAACATATCTACTTACTTATTTGCTGTTTGGTTGTTTTTGTATTGCTGTTGCTTCACCTTTAGATTTGGAAACTCCTGCCAACATGAGCAAGCCTAAGTAGGCTTCCAAGTCAAATACATCCAAGTCTTTCCAACTGTCCCCATACAAACGTGTCTCCTCTAAATTTGTCATCCCAAGAACAATATTTTCAACCGATGGGTCACACACACAGAGACAAGTTTTACACAGCTAAAACAGCTTATCATCATGATAATTTTATGCTTAATCAATTGTACCAATCAAATTAGGAAAAATCATGAAATATGAAGTCAAAAAAAAAGGCAACAATTATTTTTGAATGATAAACATTGATTGGGGTCAAATTGACCCCAAGGATAATAGGAGGGTTAAGTCAGGTCCTATAAGTCACTCTGAATGAGAACTTTGCACAAATGGCAAATGGTGAAGCCTGTGGCCTGTATGCCAACTTTAAGAGCAAACTGAAGTCTGCCTCATGTACCAGAAAACGAGCCAGGCAGCAGGAACAACAGGTCAGAGAGAAATTCAGTTAGAGGCAGACAGAGAATAACTTGAGACAAGTTTTGACTCAGCTCACAGCCGGGTCAAACGATGGTTCCAGAAATGCTAGAAAATATAAAACTCTCTCCAACTTGTTGTTTTATTGGAATTAGGAAACTTATGTCATATCATAAAATGTTTCTGTTGCAGTGCGCTGACTCAAAATGTAAAAATGATGAATGACTCCTCTGCTTCTTTTGTATGAATTGTTTAATATTGACTTGCTCAACTTTTTTCATCTTAACAGGAAAAAAATCTACATGCTCTGTGTGTGTTAAGTGTCATAGAGGATATTTACTTTATTTACATTAAGAATGATAAACCTATTTTATTTCAGAATTTTCTGAAATAAGTTTAAATTAATTTTAATATTGAGCATATTGCAAGTGAACATTTGTAGGTTAGCTGTGTCAGACCGCCTACACAAATCCCGGGTGAGGATTACAGGAAATTAAAACATAATTTAAACAAGAAAAAAAAAATAATAATAATCCTAAGGGTTACAATAGGGCCTTCGCACTTCAGTGTCCTCGGGCCCTAATAAAATAGTAAGATTAGTCTGTATACAATATAAATCAAATCAAGTGATCATGTGAGTCACCCATATTCACTCTACTATACATGTAAATATTTGTATTACTAAAGGAGACATTATCACGCTTTTGTGATAAGAAGGCATTCTCCTCAATGTGTATCTGTTGACATTTCTAGCAGAGTTGAAGAGTTCTTTGATACAGCACCCTTCCTGTTGGTTGCTGGGATTTTGGTATCTTTATTTATTTATATATTTTTTTTTATCATCTTTAATCGTTACTTTCCGTTGACATTTCTGACATTTAGTTTACCTTAAGGTGAACGTCACGATTCGAATTCATGTTCCCATGTGAGTGTCTGAACTGTGTGATTTCCAAGGTCGTTTTGTCATCTCTGAAGGGGGATTGTCCCCCCCCCCCCCCCCCATGCTTGCCTTCTGATTGAAGCCTGGCTACAACATTTATACACCGCTCAGAGTCACCCTCCAGCCATGCTCACAAATTGAATTAGTTTCGGTCTGAATTTGTGTTTCAAAACTAGTAATTATTTTTTAACCCCATAGGAAGCCAAGAGAAATGAGTCAGATCTTCGCAAGTCATGAAATTTGACGATATATCATTTTACACCAACCGAAGGGACACAAGCCTGAAGCACAGCAATTTACCAACCATTCATCTGTTAGCAAATTAAATCGCACCACATTTGACATCTTTTAGAAAGTTAGATAAATCTGATGAAAAAGTTTCTCTCTCAATTACCATCTGAAATTAATCTCCTTAATCCCAATTTGATCTCTTTCATGCATATAAGGGGTATCTTTCATCTGCCCACCTATGTGCTTTAAATCTCTGCCGCCGAGTTAAGATGGAACGTGACTGTCAAACTTAGTCCGGCGTGAAACACCCGTGCAGCTCCGCGAGATGGGGGAGCTGATTAGGGGAGATGAGGACAGAGGGGCGTAACTGACAGCCGCCCATTATCTCTCTCTGTAGCTGGTGGAGGACTGTGAGCAGCGTGTGACGGGGCTGCACAGCGCTATCCAGAGGCCGGGGCAGTTCAGCTGCGGCAGTGCAAAGCAGAGCTGGAAAACAGAGATGCATACAGCTTATTTCCACTACAAACATTTATTGATCCGTTTAATTTTTTTTTTTTTTTTCTTTTTTTTTTTTTTTTAGCTTTTATATCAACTGAAACAATCTGAAAAGGGAAACTAATCTTTAGAAGCTAGAAGTGATCATGTGATCAGAAGTTCCAGTGATCATGTGCAAGCTGATTCATTTTAAGGAGTCACAAGCCAGAAGGATTCAGAACTGCTGTTGCATATTAAACATTTCAGGTAGAAATGAATCGATTGAATGTCTCTAATGTACAGTTTCAAAGTGGCTTCACAGGTAGCTTATGGTCAGCTCTGAGAAAGGACTGGAGGAGCCGAGCTTGAGCAGAGAGGCGGTTAGAGTGCCACTGCGATTGTTGGCGTTTGAGCTCCTTCATGTAGGAGCTTCAGATGGGTGACAAATTAAAGGAACAACCTGAATAACTTAGCAGAGGAACAACTGTGTCTGGTCTGCACCACCGAAACACAAGATGAGGGAAAATATTTTGAAAGAGTTTTGCTCCATGACTTGGACTATCTATGCCAAGGTTTACTGAAACTGCACTGGCAGCTCACGTTCACCCAACACTGAAGTAAGAAGCTTTATGTTTACATTTCATATGTCACCCATCTATACACTGGAAAAAAGGCCCCTCCAAAAATAAGTAAAAGAAAAATAATACAAGATATTTTTTGCTTGTAATAAGTGAAAAAAATCTGCCAATGGAACAAGTGAAAATTGTCTTGATAAGATTTCTTGAAATAAGACAATATGTTACCCTTACAAGATCTTGAAATTAGCTGGAAAAACTCATTCTTAGCTATATTTTAGTTGTATTGTGAAGTTTCAAGTTAGGTCTGTTAACTTGAAACAAGATGATTCTTCTTTTACAAATAGCACAGCAACTTAAAAACCTTATGTCAAAAAAGCTTGTTTCATCTGAGATATGACTCAAAACAAGATGTTTTCAAGACTGTTTCACTTAACAAGATATTTAAGATGCACCGTCTAAAAACAAGCTACTATATCTTACTGAAATGTTACTCATTAGGTGATTGTGTCTTATAATAAGTGTGAGGAGATATTTTGACTAGAAATTAGAAAAATATACTTGGTAAGATTTTGAGTTTTTGCAGTGTATCGAGGACATGGCTTTTGGTCTTCCTCAGCATAGCTTTAACAAAATATAGACAGGCACACGGTGTCGAGTGGACATGTCTTCTCTGTGTTATGTCCCATCCGCAGCAGAGGAAGGAAGGACTGAGCAGTAATATAATAATAATATAGAAATTAAAGCCGCAAGTGGCGATGATTGGGCCCTCACGGCCACGCCCCCCTTTGACCTACGCAAATTCTTTTAATAACTTTTAATCGTCAACTTGTCTCGTACACACCCTCTGAATCTGGAGTGGATCCGATTAAAACCCTAGGACGAGTTCGTGCAAATGCGTAGCGTGGAAATTGCTAAAACACGACGTTTAACGTTAATTTGCGAACTTCCTGTTCGGAATTCACGATGGTCGTAAGAGACTTTTTTGTAGGCCTTGCAATGGTTGTTATGCCCACCAATTTTCAGGCTCATAGCTCAAAGTAGCCGGAGGGGCTGCAGTTTGAGGCCCCTAGGGGGCGCTATGGAGCACTTATTTTTGCGCAGACACTGGATTCATACATTTTTCGCCGGGACTGACATTTTTGGCTAGGCGCGGTCGCGTTTATCTCGAGCTGAAGGCCCGCAATTTGGCGTTAAAATGGGGCGAGAAATTATCATTTGGATTAGAATAGGGCCTTCGCCCCCTTAGTGAGCTCGGGCCCTAATGATCAGACTACAGACCTCTAGCAGACACTCACGTTCAGAATGTGCACCTTCTGTCGCCCAAACCTGCTTCCAGCATCTGAGCATCCAGGACCACAGATGATGCTGATGGAGACACCAGCTCTCCCCTCTTTAAGCGCCACTCTGACCAGCCCAATGCCCTACAAGTCCTGAGCACCACTATGATGTGAGTGCTTTATAATAGGAAGGAAAATGACTCTCATTTCCGTTCTCAACAGTGGGTATTAGTTTAAAATCACCAGAGTCGAAGATGGGGCACAGTACTACCTCCTTCACAGTATTCTGGTCATTAGCATGGACCATGCAGCCTTTTCTCAAGAAGAGTCCGAACCCTCCGAGGTCACCCTGTTCACTAATTGTACAGTACAAGCAGGATCAGATGCTGTTGTTGAGAGAAGCAGCCAACCAATTACCGATATCACCAGCTGATAGTTTGTTTTTTTAATTTCAGCCACTCACAGACCTCAATACTGTGGACCTCATGTATTAGTATTTTGTTAGTTATATATTTGTGTTGGTCTGGAGCTCCTGGTGCACACACTGTCGTGACATGTGAGACTGTGCATGCATGATTGTATACGTGTGTGTGTGTGTGTGTGTGTGTGTGTGTGGTCTGACTCCTGAGCCGAGAGCACATCTCTGGCTCATCTCTAAGGCCTGGCGTCAGCCTCCTTAAGTGCTGTCAATGTCACATGGTAACAGCAGCACTGCAGCCTCTTAATTGGTTTAGGAAAAGCATCCTTGTCATTTTGCGGTCAGTAAACTCCGCTAGAGAAAATGAAGTCCAAGCTGCCGCCACCTCCTCAACCCCCACACAGCCAGCCTAACAAAAAAATAATGATTATGTGCCGTGTATATTTGTGCGTTCGCTGTCTGTTTTCACTTTTTGCTTTTAGAAATAATTGCTGTTGGTTGTGTGGCTGCATCAGAGGAAGGGCATTAATGATTCTCACTGGCCGCGAGGAAACGCGACGCTGCAGAGGGCGGGAGGAGAGCAACTCATTTTCTAGAACTAAACATGTGTGTGTGCGTGTGTGTGCGTGCGCATTTGTGCCTGAATGTGTTTGTGTTTGGTAATTTATTTTTAGTAGTTTCCTCACTTTGTCGTGCAGTACATATTGTATGCAGCCCATAATAATTACTCCAGCTGTGTGTGTGGAGATGTGTGTATCTCTGAATGACTTTAAAACACATGTGTGTGGGTGTGCACCGTGCATGTGCATGGCTGTCCTTTTGCACAGATTAGCTGGTGAATGCAGCGAGAGGATGATCAGACTGGGAGCACACCGGGGTTGCTCCGCGATCACACAGGGATTATGGGGGATATGGAGCTGTAGTGCATTCCAGGGCCGCCTCCAGTTAGGCTCATCTCCGCCACGCTCCCCTCACACACACCACTTTAATTGCCTTTGCTTCTTTCATTACTTTTATTGCCTCTCCTCTGCATTGCGTGCTCCCTGGGCTTGTGGAAAGGTCATTGTGATGGTGGTGGTGTGCTCGCAGCCTTCATCTCCCTGACTAGCAGGAAATGGGGCAGAAGCTGGGGGGGAAACGAGTGACACAACAAGGTAGCTACTGACAGGCTGTGCACAGATCACAACATGTGTAATTTATTTTTTCGAAAGTAAGTCTACATTAGAATTATGTTTGTTAATGCAGAAATAAGAGGAATTTCATAAGCTGGTAGAGGTAAAGATAATAGATCTTTACTCTCACTAGCTCTATGCAGACTTGTCATATCACAGAGAATGCTACGTAAGGCAAATGCATAATTACAAATGGCTTCATTGCTTGACAAAGACAGGGTGTGGGCAGGCAGTGTTAATGGCAGTGGCAACAGCAACATCTTTCCACTGTAGCATTTGAGAGATAACAGCCCCTGGATGAAGGACGTTTTTGTGCCTTATTGTATCCCCTGTGCACAATACAAAGAAAAATGAAAAAAGGTCTTCATGGTGGTAGGATGATCAAGTGACTTATGGTTTTAATTGTGGTACAATAAAGTTTGCCTTACCAGGTCATTAAAGTTGCTTCTTCCAAAACATCTTCAAGAACATCGCTTTCCTGATAAATGCATACAGACCCCAGTTATTTCATGTCTCACGCCCAGATGTTTTACATTTTTAGTTCAGTTTGTGGTGTTTAATCATGTTCTAACAACAAGAGAATTGCACTAGTTTAAAGGGCTCAGATTTTCTAAAGTAAATATATTTTTAAGTTGCACCATTTTTTTTAATTCTTTTGCAATTTTTTCCCTCCTCCGTCAGTCAAACACTATAATTAGTCTTCTAAATGTCTCCTTGCTCTGCAGTGTCCTTGTGTCTCTTCCTTTTTTGGTTTTATACACCAAGCTTGAGTCTTTAAAAACAGAAATACAGTAGAACAGTTTGCTGTAAATATGGGATTCTAAAATATTTTCCTTCCTTCCCACAGCCTCTGCTTCTCCCTCCCCCCCCTCCGTCCCAGTCCAAGGTGAAGGTTTTGTGTTCGCTCAGACAGCTCTCGTGTCCACGAGATGCTCTCCACTGTCAACCAGTTGGTCCTGGAACGTAAGTAAGGCCTTAATACACATCACATCACTGCTGAGGTCTCTCTGCACTTGCACAATAATTGCTTTCCATCCCAACAATAGCTAATGCACATTTTATCATATCCCATACATTGCTGCAGGCAAGCAAATGAAAAACTGGCACTGAAAATAAAAGAGCAAAGCACAAAGATCATCCATCTCCGCTAAGAAGGAGAAAGTGGACAGAAGAGACTTTATGTGCTTTATTCTCAAATGCAGTGTGTGAAATACAGAGGACTTTTTGTTTTTGTGTCTGTGTGTCTTTGTCACCTGCAGGAGGCTGTAGAAGCTTGGCAAATTGAGGTCAGGAGATTTAAAGCTGACTTTTGACGAGAAGACGATTAAACAGGAGAAGATCCAGGTACAAACAGAGAGAACACAGCCACTGTGCAAAATCTACAAACGCTGTCAAAGTCAAATTTTTATGTTAATGTTAATATATGTTAATATTTAAGATATTATTTGATAATGAGCTTTTGATATGTTTGTTTAAAAAAAAACATGTTTCTGTACTGGAAAATAATAAGCTTATATGTTTGTTTAGGTATGTGATGAAATCTATTACCTAGAAAATACACTATATAAAAATACATAAAACATTTTAGTCAGCTCACATGAAATAGATTTTTTATATTAATACAGAGTATGACAAGTTTATATTGCCATCTAAGTTCTGACCCAGGAGTGAGAGTAACAAACGATCTTCTGAGTGTAAAGATGGGCTCATTGCATTTACAGATTAAATAGAGACCATCAAGAGTAATTTAGCAACTGCAGTGCATGTTCGCGTTGACATCCTTTAGTTTGGACGCTAAACATAAAACAGAATGTGATAATTTACTGCTCATTTTTTACATATACTCAATTGAAAACAAACGCAAAAAAATTAATGTTTTACTTCATTAACTTCATTGATTTTTCTAAATATCTACTTATTGTGAATTTGATGTCAGCTACATGTTTCAAACAAGTTGGGACAGGAGCAACAACAGACTGAAAGTTGTGGACTGATCCAAAAACACCTGTTTGGATCATTCCACAGGTAAACAGGTTCATTGGTAACAGGTGAGAGGATCATGACTGGGTATGAAAGGTTCATCGTGGAAAGACTCAGTTGTTCACAAGCGAGGATGGAGAGAGGTTCAACACTTTGTCAAACACATGACTGTATTGTATTCTGTTTTTATTTAGGTTTTACATAGCACCCAATCTTTTTATGGAATCAGGCTTTTGTAATACTAGATACAGAATGTATTGCAGTAAGTAGAGTGTGATTTGTTCGTGTACCAATATGAACGAATACTTTTTGGACTTTTCAAAGAAAGAAGTTGCTGGAACTGTTGCTTTCTGATAAATGTACAATAATGTCACATGTTCCTTCTCAGGCTTCTGAAGCCAGTTTGAAAGTCCAGTGCAGAATTCTTTCTAAGTGTCAAGTGTCTACTTGATGAAAAGAGTAGTATAGTATATTAGTATAACTGATTCCCACCATAGACACAGTAAGAATCAGCCTTATTAGTGGTGTGGTTCAGTTCCTCTGCATCCTTTGACCAAGTTCACTAGTCAGACATTGCAGACACTGACCTGAGACAACACATGATGTGGTGACTGTGGCTCTGATCATCACTCTGTTAAACTATCATAGTCCTGGCAAAGACTCCAGTTCTCTTCCAAAAGAGGCTGCAAAATCTATACAAGCCTCTCTCTGTGACTACATGTTCTCTGCTTTTGCTCTGGCCGACTCCAGAGACAGTGTCAGTGACAAAGCGGCGAGCTTTCAGACGGAGCGCGAGTGTTTCTGGAGTGGCTCATCTGAAACACGGGTCAATACAAACACTCACCAGCACATCACAGACAGTATCACTGAAAAGCAGAGCTGCTGCATAACTCCCAGGATTTTATTGGCTGTCATGTTGATTTTGCTTGTTCTGGGATTAGCATAGGCCTCAGTGTGTTTTTGTGACTAATGGTCTGTGTTTTCCGGCTGTGAAATCAGCAGCCTGAGAGCCCTGAACAGGCTGCACATTAGTGTTTGAAGTCCACCCCCCTCCACCTGGGGTTGTGCCTCTGGGTCCTGCTGCTAATGCAGCCCCAGCACATTTCTCTCTCTCTCCTTTACATACAACCACGTTTAGCACGCCTCCCCTCCTGCACCCAGGGTGACCCCTACTGTAATCTGCTCCACTCTGGCCAGCTTGTGGCCCGGCCTCAACTGATGGCCAAAGCTTGTTAACACTGAAGACACATTTGTGCAGTTAGCTGGGAAATGTTGAGGGTGGCCAAAGGGAGCCTGTGATCTAAGGACACGGTGCAGCAGAGGAGCAGGTCTCCGTTCGAACCTCTGGATTTGGAAAACTTTTCACCCAGCTGACCCAAGGACGCTCTCTCCTCTGGACAAACGGATAAGTGTTAGTCGCTGTTAGCGTTCACCTGTGAGACCACACAGGACATTTTTAAGTAAACATGTCACTCAAGCATCACGATGGTAACTTCAACCATTCTCTAAATAAAATATGAATTGTATGTGTCACTTGAGAAAGGGATTTTTTTGTCGGTGGAACGGTGCCCTGCAGTTGAAGCCATCCCATTTCCTTCCCCTCGGAGTGAGCCAGATTTGTGTTACCTGGCATTTGCCTGCAACACATTCCTATCTGATATCCTCTCAGATTGAAAGGAGGGAAACTGGGGCTGATTGAAGGGATAAGTTTTGGTGGTTGAAGGACAGAAGCAGAGCGAGAGCTAGGTGAAAAAGATGTGAACCCAATCTACCATGTGTTGACTGTGCTGATTAGGGGCTTGGGCTAAGGAGAGCCTCTCTATCCCCTCATTTCTTCTGTTTACTTTGTGCCTCACCTTCCCTCTCAACACAGGCATCAGTGCAACCAGAGTGCCCTCCTCACCCTTCTCTTCTCAGCCACATCACTGCATCATCCTTTGTATGCCAAACTAGTCCCAATTAAAAAGATGACAGCTTAACTGGGGACAGAAGGGGTTTGGTCCGGCTCGTTAATCCATTAGAGAAAGTGGAGTAAGCAGAGTGATTGCTAATGAGAGGATATTTGTGACATGTCTGAATATTTGCTCCATTTACGCCGCTCTGACAGCTCTTCGCGTGAGTATTTGTGAGACCAGCCGAGAGCTGATGCGGACTCAGCCCATTAAGGGCCGCAGGGTGACTGGAGCAAAGTCCAGCTAATGTTTTGGGACATTCAAAAAGCCTGCAGGGAACCGGGAGTACAAAGGTGGGCTGAAAGCAAACCAGAGATCCAGGGAGTAAAAATAAATAGATAAATAAGTGGATGGAATGGCATGAGAGAAGCTAGGGAAATAGCACATCTATTCTCACGCAGCACGTTTGTTTATTTATGGCGTCTGACGGCTCGGTCTGGATGGCGGGTAGGGGCCGGGGGACTGCAAAATCAGGCTTTCCTCTCTCAGAGCTGGGCTCCCCAGCTTTCATTAAGTGTCATTACGAGTACTTTGGGAAAGCCGGCCCGGGCTGAGACCTGACTTCCCCTCTGCAGATAGTTGGCCATGCATATGGATGGATTTCTGATCCCTCTCATCCACCACTGAGGAGGGGGAATTAGGCCAGCAAGAGGAAGAGCAGGGGGCTTAAAGGGTGCGTCCATATCTGACTTTAATGGCAAAGATAGAGCTATTACTTCTGTTGAGGGACAGTGTTCATGCTTGGTTTGTCGCTGTGTACATGTCACTCAGGTTATCAACATTGTGAGTGTTTCACTTAAGATTTTCTTGTTTATGACCACGCGGGTCATGAGCGCCCATGTCTGAGCCATCAAATACATTTTACACTCTCATTAAACGTTGTGTTTTCATTTTGGCCAGTTGTGCAACATACCCACAATGCCATTTTAAAATGTGCATTTCTAGCAGCACGGTATTCATTAGCAATTTGCTCTTCCAGTTCACTCACTTTGAGAACGTCCCCTGATTGATGGGGGGGGGTTGGCTTTATTTGTATATCAGGGAATGAAATATTCATATTGTACGCTTTTCCGAGCAGAAGTTATCTAGATTCGGTGTAAATGGTACTTGGGATTAGATTTTCACAGCAGATTGCTGTTATTAAGGGGAAAAAGCCAACTCCTTTGAGCAGTCATCTTCCTGGGAGGCAATCTATTTCTCTTTCACGCAGCCAGAGTGCTGGACCAGGCTCTTAATGCACTGAAGCAAAAGTGCTTCGGTCCGCAACCTTTCACGCCTTCAGCTCTCCTTTATGTGATTGAATAGTTAATAACTATGAGTCGCCTTTGAAAGCTCTGTGCCGTTGGTCCTTCTGAGGCACTTCTCTTCTTTTTGTCTGTTTGGCTGCTGTACCTGCCCATTGCTCAGTCTGCCTGCATGTCTACTTGCCCCAGATGCCAAGTCGACTGATAGCCCACCTCTTCTCCACCAGCCCCTCTTACTTTTATCTTTGTCTCTTGCCTGACTTGCCGCTTGTGTGTCTGGCTGTCTGGCTGTCTTAGTCTGTACATCAGAATTTTTGAGGGCCAGGGATCAGCTTTTTCATCTCTTATTTTCTCGTTCTCTTCCAATACGCATTCACACAAACAGACGCACACACACACACACACACACACACACACACACACACACACACACACACACACACACACACTCACCCTCACACAGCTCATTAGCCCATCCCACGCTCACAGCTCTGGCAGAATGTGACCCTGCCTAATTGTGTACCATGCTCATTTGTTCTCCCTGCATGATGTGACGATTGCTTATTTATTCTCCTCAGGGCTCCCATCTCACATTAAAATGATTGACTCATTTCATTCACTGCACATTTTCAAGCTTTATTTGATAAGCTCATTTCCCTTGGCATTCAAATCCTTCCTTTTTCCCATGCTTAAAAGTTATAATGTTACCGAGGCACATTATTATTCATACTCGGGACTGTTTCTTCGGCTAATTATCTGTGTTAGAAAATAATTTTGCACGTGTGATTCTGTTTATTCCGGTGGAATTGAGCAGCACAAAAGGGCAGACATTAACGATGCAGTTGGAATAGCTGAGGAGCCAATTGTGTACACAAAGCTGGCAGACGCGGTCAACAAGAAGCTTAAGAGGGATTGGGACACTGTGGAAGCTCGGCCAGAATAAGCAGAGCAAATTTGCATTCTGCTACAATTTACATCTGGTTAGAGACCTGTTTTACAAATAACAAAGCCATCAACCTTTTTGTCCAATCATGTAATGAGGGAGTGTTTTGACACAGAAAAGAGCATAACAAGCGATTGCTGATTGGGGGTTTGGGCGGCATTGTTACAGGAGGATTTTAGCTCTTGTGATTTTGCCAGCTGACAGTCGATGTTTTCTCCCTGCAGCTACTGTATATCGACCGGGCCTCAGTGACACAGCAGCTGCTGGAAACCTGCACTGGTAGGTCAGTTCACACTCAGACCTGTGACAAAGAGATGGGACTGGCAGAGGTCACTAACATAATGCATGTGAGACATCATTAGGGCTGAGTATTGAAAGTATACTGACTATCAAAATCAAGTCAAGTACACCAATCTTACAGCACAATGTTGCTTGTTTTACAGTATTTTATTCTTGTAATATTGCTAATTAACGAAATATTGCACTTCTCACAACAGGACACGTAAAAGAAATTGAGATCAAAATCAAACACTGACACATGCTGATTTTTAGTCCTCAGTATGGGTCAAGGTCAAAAACCACTCCTGCATTTCCCATAATGCAACTCACAATGCACTCTTTTATCAGATACCTGGTGACATCATCAAGGTTATTTTGTCTCTACTACCTCCAGAGAATTCAAACGATACCCAACCCTGGGCATCATCTTGTTGCTTTGAAACAAAAATAACGATTAAGTGCATCGTAACATCCCTTGTTTTTAGCAGCTTTAATGCTCTTTGATCATCCATTTATTGCGTGTGTTGTCTGAACAAAGTCTCTTGTGCTTTAGCTGTGCTCCAAGGAGTTCTGATTAGTCGAACGGAGAACCAGACGGAAGAGGAGAGGAGTGTCGGCTGCCAACCTTCCGCGAGCCCTGCGTGTTCCCAGCAGCCACCTGTGCAGAGTTTCTGCAGGCCCGGGAGAGAGAGAGCACCCAAACAGATTTGGACACCAGTTTGATTGGACAGATCCCACCAATTTCTCCCACCCTATTAATGATCACCTCTTTAAACAGCTGAAGGAGGGACACTTCTCTTAAACCTCACCAAGATCTCAGAAATGATTTTAGACACTTAAGTGATTTGGCAAAAAAAGAGATGTATTTCGTTTATGTCACTCAAGTACAATTTGTTATTTTGTGCTTTGTGAATCTTATGATGATGTAACTGATGTTTTTGTTATAAAAATCTTGATGGCATAATTATGCTTTCATTTGTAAAGTAAAGCTTAAAAAACAAGTATTGAACCAGTTATAATTAAAAAGGTTTGATCTATGGATAATGGAAACTGCTGCAGGAATAATTTAATTTTGTTCCCTGATATTTGTTGTTTTCCGGTAAAATGCCCTGAATTAGCCTTTTAATGTAATTAGTTTTTAGTACATCCAAGTTGAATACGTGATGAACTAAAAGGAATATTCATCTATATTTTATAATTGAGTTTCTGTACGTTGAGTTCAACAAAAGAAAAGTCGAGCGCTCGATGTGTTTTGAGTCACATACAGTAAACTACTCCTAGAGCCACAGACCCCACAAGCCAATGCAGGCAAAATCTTAATGAACATGGGCAGATTGACAAGAAATTGCAGGCAAATAAAAGAATAATAAAGGCATCTAAACCCTAACAAGTCTGCCTTTGTTCTTCCACTCCACCCACCACAAGTTGGCTGTGTGAAAGCAGGCATTGTTGCAGCTTTGAGGGCAGCTCTGAGAGTTCCATGCCCATCGGCCTTCAATCACATGGGATGTCTGAGTTTGACAGTATAAAGTCTTTCTTCTAGAACAAAATAAGACCCCTAAGCAATAGTGGATGAGCTGTTAGTAACCATACAGTCCACAGGGAGGTAGACCAAGCATGGTAGTACAGTATACACAAAGTGTTGGTTAGGGATAAGACAATGGGCCAGTAGAAACATTACTGTATGCTGCAACACTCTTAAATTTCTTACATTTACTAACAGTAGTAAATAGCATCGGTTTTGTTTGGTAAAATTCCATTTGGCTTTATACAAAAGCAAAAGTTCACCAAAAGAGCTCTTTATTGTTTCAGACTCAGTTTTATGACCGATTTGAACAAACGATATTAAAAGTCTTCTCTCTTCTCTTGCAGGAGTTGTAGTGCATGAATCTCTCCTGCTCCTGAAGTTGCAGCAGCTGTTGTCTTTTTTTTCCCCAGTTTGCTCCGGTCTGTTCGCTTGTTTTTGCGTTTGGTTTGGCTTTTTCAGAAGGTGACGGCGAGGATATGCTGCGAGGCGGCTCTCCGGTCGCTCGGTCGTAGAAGGTAAGTTATTCACTCACTGGCAGCGTGTAAGGATTAATTCCAGCTTTACAGGAAAAGGACACCATCGGTTTCTGCCTTGGCCAAATCAATAGGCAACATTCGTTCCAGCGTTGCAGTCAATACGCCACACTTAAGGTGTCTGAGGAAACTAAAGAACACCAATAATTGTTATTAATGCCTTAGATATCCCCAAGCATTGCGTTTAGAGGCCGACCTTATCTAAAAGGCATTCAGCCTTCACATACTGTACATAGACCACAAAGGGCCTCCAAGCCTCTTGTAAAGTGTCTGTGAAGAATGTACAAGAATGTTAACACGAAGAATGCTGACCAATATAATGGAAGTAAAACCTTTTTTTTTTTTTTTTTCTGGTGCAGTTCTGACGTTCAGGGATTTTTTAATCTGCACTCCTAGGAACTATTGTTGATCCAGAGTGAAACAGTGTAAATGGTTAACCATGAAATGTTGTGGAAAAAGAGGATGATGACTTTGGTGATCTCCTGACCTTTCCTGCAGCGCCACCATGAGGCTGAAATTTTTTGGATTTTTCAGAAACGTCTTTACAACTATTGAATTGATTGATAATTTGTCCAGACATTCATGGCACCCAGATGAAAAAATATAACTCTCACGATGCCAAGTAAGCAAAAATACCTGCAAAAATGGTGACGTTCCCATCAGCCTCAGCTGTACTTGTGTTTCCTAGCATACATTAGAAAATGTTGCGAACACCCTTTACTTAGATGGTGAACATACAACCCCTGGCAAAAATGATGGAATCACCAGTCTTGGAGGATGTTCAGTTGGAGGATGGATTCAGTTGTTTAATTTTGTAGAAAAAAGGCAGATCACAGACATGACACAAAACTAAAGTCATTTCAAATGGCAATGTTCTTGCTTTAAGAAACACTAAAAGAAATCAAGAAAAAAAAATATGGAATCCCTCAATTCTGAAGAAAAAAATTATGGAATCATGGAAAAAAAAAAAAAAAAAAAAAAACTTTCTTTGATTGCAGTTGCCAGATCAGCTTTGCAGGTTGGAGCCTTGTCATGGACCATTTTCTTCAACTTCCACCACAGATTTTCAGTTGGATTGAGATCCGGACTATTTGCAGGCCATGACTTTGACTTTATGTGTCTTTCTTCAAGGAATGTCTTCACAGTTTTTGCTCTATGGCAAGATGCATTATCATCTTGAAAAATGATTTCATCATCCCCAAACATCCTTTCAATTGATGGGATAAGAAAAGTGTCCAAAATGTCCATGTAAACTTGTGCATTTATTGAAGATTTAATGACAGCCATCTCTCCAATGCCTTTACCTGACATGCAGCCCCATATCATCAATGACTGTGGAAATGTGCATGTTTTCTTCAGGCAGTTGTCTTTGTAAATCTCATTGGAACGGCACCAAACAAAAGTTCCAGCATCATCATTTTGCCCAATGCAGATTTATGATTCATCACTGAATATGACTTTCATCCAGTCATCCACAGTCCAAGATTGCTTTTCCTTAGCCCATTGTAACCTTGTTTTTTTTCTGTTTAGGTGTTAATGACGGTTTTCGTTTAGCTTTTCTGTATGTAAATCCCATTTCCTTGAGGTGATTTCTCACAGTTCAGTCACAGACGTTGACTCCAGTTTCCTCCCATTTGTTCCTCATTTGTTTTGCTGTACATTTTCTGTTTTCAATACATATTGCCTTAAGTGGGCGGCTATAGCTCAGGAGGTAGAGCAGTTGTCAACCAGTCAGAAGGTTGGTGGTCCCTGGCTCCTGCAGCCTATGTGTCGAAGCGTCCTTGGGCAAGATACTGAACCCCTAATTGCCCCCAATGGCTGTTCCATTGGTATGTCAATGTACGTCGCTTTGGATAAAAGTGTCTGCTAAATAAAATTGTAGAAGTTTTCTATCTTGACGCTTTGATGTCTTCCTTGGTCTACCAGTACGCTTTCCTTTAACAACCTTCCCATGTTGTTTGTACTTCGTCCAGATTTTAGACACAGCTGACTGTGAACAACCAACATCTTTTGCAACATTGCGTGATGATTTACCCTCTTTAAGGAGTTTGATAACTCTCTCCTTTGTTTCAATTGACATCTCTCATCTTGGGGCCATGATTCATGTCAATCCACTTGGTGCAACAGCTCCAAGGTGTGCTCACTCCTTTTTAACTGCAGATTAACGAGCAGATCTAATCTGATGCAGGTGGAAAGGAAACTGACTTTGATTCCATAATTTATTCCTCAGAATTGAGTGATTCCGTAGTTTTTTCCCTCTGCTTGGTCTAAAAAAGTAATTGTTACTGACTACCACATTTTTTTTCTTGATATCTTTCAGTGTTTCTTAAAGCAAGAATGCTGCCATTTGAAATGACTTAAGTTTTGTGTCATGTCTGTGATCTGCCTTTTTTCTACAAAATTAAACAACTGAATGAACATCCTCCAAGACTGGTGATTCCATCATTTTTGCCAGGGGTTGTAGTAAACATTATACCTGCTAAACATGACCATGTTAGCATTGACTTCTGCTCTTTAGACAGGACACTTATCAGTAGGCTGTTTTGCTGGTTGTGACTTGTTATTGGCAAAGCATTCTAACGGCTGAATTTGCCTTCGATTAGACAAGCAGCAAAAATCAACTTCAGAATGGCCGGCGTAATCGGCTGCACTGACTTGAATAGATTTCGAAATCCTATCCCATCAGCGTTTGTTCGATTTCAAAACTACACAGTTAACATATTCTGAATAATCCCCCTTTTTATATGACCTCACAATAATATGCAGTATGTCGCAGGGACATGAGGCACAAACAAGCTTTAATGCACCAATTCACGCTGCCCATTACACATTGTATACAGAGCCACTCTATCAGTGAAGGCAGTTATCGTGTGAAGGACAGCGAACAACAAGCATACATCGCCTTCTGTTTCCATCATAAACCACATGTGGGTGAAGAACTGGTGAAGGTAAGGGACTACAGAAGACTGTGTGTTTGTGTGTGTGTGTGTGTGTGTCGGGGGGGTAACATTCAAAATTCAATCAAGTGAAGGCCATCTCCAGCAGGGTAACAGGGAGTGGAGGGAGGAGGGGGGAGGATGAGGGGAAACTCAGCTGAAGTTTCCACTGGGCCTGCTGTGCTCCTAATGCAGCCTTGGATGTAATTGGGTCCCAGAAGGCTGTTCATTATCGCGGGTGAGCCAGGCAACAAAACAGAAAGGGGTGGAAAGAGAAAGAAAATGTCTCATTCTGTGCTCGGTGCCTCTGTCCCGGCACCATTATGGGACAAGAGTTAATTAAAAGAGCAGTTGATGCCTGTTTTTCTCATCAATCTCACTTCTGCTCTTATTAAGTTTGTAATGACAGCAGAGCTTGTCCCCGTCTGCCACCAGACACACAACGAGGGGGAAGAATGAGAGGAAGGGACGGGCGGGGCAGTTAATGCGATGGACGGCTCATCTCAACAAATCTCGCAGTGGTCAACCGCTAACATTCACCATAATCCTTCCATCAAATCTCAGGGTGACGACAGTTGGTGGAGGAGAGCCGCACTTGTACGAAAAGGCAGCTTCTTTATTTGGGGTGTGGCAGGAGAAGCCCATTTAAGAGGCGTGGCTTTGCACCCTAATCCTGTGGCTCCTATCTCTGCCGCCTTGGAGGCCATTTTAATTCCCTCCATCATTACAGGGACCGTCTCTGGAAAGCTTTGGTAAAGGTGACTGCTGACACTGTCATTCACAAGGACTATTTCAAAATGTCAGCCCATAGCTGAGATTTGTCTCATTAAAGTTGGCGGAGTCCATTATATCCATCCCCTCCTCCGCCTGCCACACTCAATCAAGACGACTTGGAGGAGTGAGGAGGTCGAGGGAACGCTCATCGTAGCGCTTATTTGCATAAGGGTTACAGTGAGGCGGACTCTCGCTGACCAACAAGAATAGAAGTGCTACGCAGGGATTCGGCTAAGAGACAAACACCGTTGCCGGTTGCACACTACACTTGAAGAAATCACAGGCGGGCCGGCATCTTTTTGTCTTTTCCCTCCAAATTGATGCCAGCTTGTAAGAGTGGTTCCAGCTAAGAGACATCAAGAAATGTCAGCCTACCCGTGATGAAGACAGTGGAACGCCATCCCAGCTTTTGTTCAACAGTCTTGTGACCTGAAGATTTACATACAGCTTCAATAAAGCCAAACACGAAGATCCACCCACATGTAGCCCGGCTCTTCATCTAAAGCGTATCAACATCTTTACAGCTGAGGGCTTTCAAAGCCCAGGGATCACTCATGTAGATGTGTGACATCTGTGGGTGCGAGCGTCTGACTGAGGGAGGGACGAACCCGGGCTTTTTGTTTCTCTCTGATCAGTTTCCCTCGCCTCGGCTCGCAATTGTGAAGCTGACACTGAAAACAACCACTCTGGGAATTTCATTATGGCCATTTCACTGATGCGACTCACATGGCGTCGCCGTGTTTGGGTTTGCTCCAGATGTATATATTTAGATATTGTACCTCCAAGGCCCGTGACCTCACTGACCTCTAGCTAGTTGTAAGGAAACGCTCATCATATGTGCAGCAGTTGACTGTTAGGACAGCCAGGATAACAATAAGTCCATTTTCAACCAAGTAGTCGTCTTTATCATCTGTCCTCATTTTCAGCAAGTTTTGTCGAGCTAAAACACGTTGATCAACGGAAAATTGTTTTTCATAATCGATTGTTTCAGGCAAGAAAAGAATATCAAACATTATCTGGTTCAAACTTCTAAAATATGAGGATTTGCTGCTTTTCTTTGTGCTTTGTTGGCAAACTTGGTATCTATGGATTTAGGTGGTTGTTGTTGTTGTCGTCGTCGTCTAAAAAGAAGAAACTGAAGTAGAGCTGAAACTATAATTATTCAATTAGTTCATCAACAAAATTAGCAGCTGTTTTCATGGTCCATAAATTGTTTAAGCAGTTGATTCACAGTTGTGAGGATTTTCTGCTTTTTGTTGTCATTCGTGATAGTGAGCACAAAATCTTTGTGCAATTTGCAGTAGCGCTGAAACAATTAGTCAACGCAAAAAAGAAAATTAATCAGCAACTATATTCTTATTCTTTAAGTCAAACAAAACAAGCAGGCTAAACAAGCTTTTTTTGTGATTGGCATTTTGCAAAGCAATTAATCAATGCTGAAACTCAGCATTAGTCGCAGACCTAATTTGAAGACATCCTGTTGAGCTCCAGGAAATTCTTCGGGTCATTTCACTAGTGTCTGAAATGTTATGGAAGAAAACAATTAATCCAGAAGTAATGAAAATAATCATTAGTCGCCTTTTCAGTGCCTGATTAAATCTCTGGCTGTGGATGACAACTAAATTGTAGTCGTACAGTATGTGCACAGCTCAGAGCTTCTAAACTCACTCTGATTTGTTTTTATAAGGAGACACATTAGAATTATTCACTGCAGAGACCAATGTCACATACAGAGAATTTATAGCCTAAACTAATTTGCATCACTTTCCCTTATTGAGCTATTATTCATGCCACTGCAAAACTAACTTTACAAAAAAAAAAAAAAAGCATCTAAATGAAAAAATTATGTTCGCCAGTTGCAGTGCACAGAGACACATTAGTGACTACAATATCAAATGAAATCGCTTTGGATTAAAAAAATAGCTAACATTTATTTTTTTTTATTTACAAAAGATGTCGAGAGGGAACAAAAATCCATTAGCAGTCCTCCTGCTGTCTCAGATCCATGTTAAAAAAAAAAAAAAAAAGACAAAACAGAACCACTGCCACCAACCAAACATGGCCTTCACTAAACTGTTTAGTTACAGACAGACCAGTCTGTGTGAAGCTGCGTGATAATGTGATCAGCTGAGAGGGCAGAAGAGGGCGTACATCAACAAACACGTTCCCCCATTTTAAAAAGACACATTTGTTTAAAAGAAAACTACAAAGGAAACTGCTATTTTGAACAGAAGGACCATGATAAAAAAAAATAAAAACAGTTGATATGTTTAATCCGGCGTGATAATGTTTCGTATGAAGCAAAGCGGTGGTACATTACATTGTTGGAACAAGGTTAACAGAAAGTAGAAAAAGGTCAATTGCCTATGCCTGCATGAGTGCGTTGTGTGTGTGTGTATTATGGGGTATTACAACACAACTCTAGAGTCTGAAGACACTCATGCCACAAGTACAGTTAGAATAGTGCTTCAGTGTGTAGAGGAGTACTTCATGGTGGTTCACGCTGTTCAAGCCACAACAGTAACACAACTAGTAACTGCAAGGACAAAGACACTGAAACATTGAAATTAGGTCACTGTTTTTCAGTTTTACCTCTGAGGCTGGAGAAAATGACCATAGAAAACTAAATGTTTCTAGCTCAGGTAAAATCATTATAGAGACATCTGTAAAACACGTTGTTTCAGTAATGAACACATATAAATACTGAATATAGAGAACAAAAATGTCCTTTATTCCTTATGGAAACAGCTATCAGCTCATGAAGGTGGAGGGAGGCATTTTGATGGAGCGGGCTCCACTGTGAGGCTTGTGCCTTATACAAGTTCTCACTCTAGTGGTCTGTATGGGAACTGCAGTTGATTCTGGCCATGCTGGGAGGGACGAATGGCAGCTGGAACTTAGTGTGTTTGCTTGTGCTGGTGTTGTCCAGGTCCTAACTGATGATGAGTCTAGAAGAGCCTGCGTGGTTGGATGGTTGGTTAGTTGTTGGGCTTTACCCTCCAGAGGGTTGCTCTACAGTCCGAAGCGGGCAGGGGTGCGTCTGGGTGTCATGGGGGCCTCTTCTTTTCTTCCTGGTGTGCAGATTTTCACAGCCCTGAATCAGAAGAAAAACCAAGTTATTGCTCTGTTTAGTCAAATGCTAACATCTTTTACATGAGGTAAGCAGCTGTGGCTAAAGAAAAGGTGAAGGTGAGGAGATGTGAACATGAAGGCAGCAGGACTGGAGGAGGGTGAAAAGGCAGGCTGCTGTCTCTGTGAAGAGTGTTGGGAAGTAGAGCCTGACGCCTCTGACAGCAAATCTATCATCTTTAATTACAGCAGCGTGACACCCTGACACTGCCCACACTTCTCTCATCTCTCTCTCTTCCTCACACACACCTGCAGCAATTACAACCATCAGGCCATAACCCCCTTCTGTCACTGTGTCCCCCTCTCTCTGTCTCCATGTTCACTTCTGGACAAATGGTTGCACCCAACACACACTGCTAGTAGTTTCATAACAGTTATGCACATGTGTGGACAGTGTGTTGTATGTAAAGGTAGATGGTGGGTTAGGTTACATTTGGCCTGTTTGGCATGTTTTTGACCATTCACTACAAATTATGCAGCTCTGATTTATAAAGTTGGATGTTTTTGTTCCACCAATGAAGGGATCCACTGGTTTTCACTCATTTCCGTACAATGAGAAAATCTCAAACTCTCCAAACTTGCTTCAGTTGTACATCAATCAGGTCTGTCGTTTGAACTTCAAACTGCAGACTTTCCAAATTAATCTGTATCTAACATGCATTATCACACAACAGCTCTGTAGCCTTGACAAAAATTAAAGCACACTTGGCACCCACTGTGATGAATTACACAACTCGAGCAAGTTCCAGAAGTCTTGCTAATTGATTTTCAATCCATACAGAAATGAACAGAAACCTGTCATTTCCTGGAGTTGTAAGGAAAATGTATCCATAATTCTATACCTGTATAACCTGCAGTCGCAAAAGTATGCAAATGCAAAAATGTGAAACACACAATGAAAGAATAAAATTGGCAAAATTATAATTCTAATCAGAAACTGTCTAAAGAGAATAAGTAGAAGAAAGCACAAATCTGGCCAAGCATTCAGTGCAAACTTTCAGTATTTGACATCAGTTAATCTGCAGATTATTTTCTCAAATTACTGACAAACTGTTTGGTCCATAAAATGTCAGGAAATAGTGGATAATCTCCAAAGTGACATCTTGAAATGTCTTGTTTTTTCTAACCAATTGGCCAAAACACAAAGATATGCAAGTTATAGTCATGTATGACAAAGAAAAGTAGCAAATTCTCACAGCTAAGCAGCTGGAACCAGAGGGAGTTCTCTACTTCATGACTTTTGATAACCGGCCTACGTACATGTTTCAGTCTGTACCACGAGTACTGATGTTTGCCGGACGTATACATGACTGTACTCAGACAGCTAAAACCTGTGGCATTGTCCTTTAAAGTGCTTCACATGGAACAACACCACCCCCCCACTTCTAGCTCTTTCCACTGATGTGGCTCCGAAAACACTCACACTGTTCCACTTTTATACACAAAACATCTGACTGGGCCTTTTACTAATTCACACCACTGATCTGTGCTGGTGAGCAGGGAGACAGGCGATAAGCAGCTGGCACATGAAGGCGTACCCGACGAAATGTTTCATCCCGGTCACACTGAACTCATAGAGGAGATGCTTGTGAGGCCTGCCGGAGGACAAAGGCAGCCGAGAGCCCAGGAGAGCCGACAACGTTCATTATCACACATCCAGCTTCCTCTGCTTAAATCTAATTCTTAATCCTATACCTCGAGTGTGATTATTTTCAACTGATCTGTTACAGACGTGGTCACACAAACTCAGACAGATAAACCAGTTGATTAATTAAGAATAAAAGTTCTTTTTTTTTTTTCAAATCTCTTTTATAACCTTATTTCTCTCTGTAAAGCTGGCGGACGGGTGTGAAATTAATTTTTTGGTCTAATTTGAAATTGAACGTTCCCCTCCTTTCTCTGCTCTGCTATGGCACAATTTAAATTGCTGCAGTAATGGGGGTCAGCCAGGAGTCAATATTATTTCTTTTTGTCTCGTCTGGAGGGACCAGAGGTGAGAAAAGCTCATCATGAAGAGTGAGAGAGGTGGCGTAGAGAGAGTGGGAGAGGAGGAGAGGGAGGGAGGGGTGGAGATATGGATTGGCAGCACGGTAGGTAAATTAAATGTTTCTATCTTGACTGTGTATGGAAAATGAGGGCCACGGGGAACTATTGTTAGATGAGGCCCATGTGTGAAGAGGAGCCAAAAGGAGCGACTTACTTCACACTGCCAGTGTTGCTCTTCTTCTCCTGCTCCTCCCGTCGCGCTCGCAGCTGCTCCTGAGCCAGAGACATCTCCTCCTCCATGTTGTTGATCTCCTCCTTGGCCCGGCGACGGTTCTCCTGGAGGAGCGAACGGATGAGGAAGGAAAACATTAAGGGGTGTGTTTTAGTCATCAGATGAGTGGACACTAAAAGACCAAAAGTGTGTGGTGAACATTACACCTATATGCGATTCTTTAACATCTCCTTCCAGAACCATTAATGTGATGCTAACGTGGCTGTAGAGATTTGCTCCCACTCAGCCACATGAGAATTAGTGAGGTTGATAAGGTTTGGGTCATAGTCTGCAGTTCATCTCAAAAGTGCAGGCCAGTGAGGACCTTCCAAAAACTACTGCCACAACACAGGAAGCACACTGTCTAAAACAGCAGTTCACAACATGGATGTTTTGGATGGAAGATTAATGAGATGGGAAAATGAATAATATGTTTTTTCACAACATCAAATTCTGCTTATAGTAAGACTTTAATAATTGCTTTTTCCCCTCTTTCATACAATTTTTATCCCTATGTCTTATTCAGGTAAAACAAAGAAAACGTTTTTCAGTTGAACTGGTCACGACTAGTGGAAATTTCAACCAATGACAAGAGGTCACAAGAAGCCATTATTTAATCCTAAGAGGTCACAAGCCAAATCTTTTGGAAACACTGATCTGATGTATCATTGTATGCTGTAGCATTAAGATTTCGCTGGACTGGACCGAAGAACTTTTGATTGTGTTGTTAATGAACCTAATGTGGAGTGAGCAAATACCAGCTTTGTCTTACCTGTCTGCTTTTCCCAGATTGTTTGACGCTATAAAACATGGGCCCAAGTTCTGCCAGCCACTCTCCCTCCACTGCAGTCACACACTGCATGTACTCCTGCAACACAAAGCACAGGTTAGAAAAAAAAAAATCACACACACCATTAATTGTTTTCATGCTGGGCAGGTTCAGACTTCTTACCTTTGTGGTCATGACGAGCTCATGGTAGATGATGTAGTCAGGAGTGTAGCCCATACCAAACAGGGAGCTGGTAGGATGGAGGTGACATGGCATGCCTGTCCTCACGTTCACATATTCACCAATTCCCTGGGAGCGAACACAGGCATAAATAACAAATTAAATGTGCGAATCAGAATTTCCAGATCGCAAAATGGGACCCTGTGTGTAGTGTGTGTTTGTGCCTGCATCTGTGGGAGCACTTTAAGGTCAGAGCAAAACAGGTCATGTGGGTTAATTTGCTTCTCCACCTGGCTTAGACAGCAGGAAAATAAATTTGAAGTATATCCACCATTGCTACGATTGCTTGAGTTAGCCAGCTGCTCATAAGTCAAACTGAGAACCTTGATTATACAGTCATGATTTCAAATTCCCTTTCAGATTTTTGCGCTATATTAATGTGAGGCCAGAAGGGATATTTCACCACTCCGTAATTATGCTGCTATAAATTTGCCACAACCAGTTGCCACCAGGCGTAACGTATTAACGAAGGAAAAACCAGCGGAAGTACCTTAAGCTTGGCAGCCTGGTGGAAGTAAGCAGCGCAGATGCACTTTCTGATGATGTCCCAGTCTGACCCACAGGAAACCAAGTTCATTCTCTGCTGCACCATGATGTCCTTTAACTGGGAGCGGACCTCACGCACCTGCACAAATACCACATTTATTGGAAGCAGAACCATATGGAAAACTCTTCCAAACTGTGGGTTTGGATCAATTGTTTTAGAGGAAAATATATAACTGCTGTCTGGTGAAAACCTCAGGAGGAAATATCAGACGTTGCCATATTTGCAGAGTGATCAGCACAACATATAAAATAACTAAGCAGGATAACTGAATAGGCCTTACAGGAGCTGGATCACACTGCAGACATACAAACACCAAACCAAATGCAAGACCACAGTGCACAATTTAAACTGAGATATCCACATGATCATCATGCTGGAATTCAAGTGAAATCTGAACGTCAGGTTTCTGACAGGCTCAGAAGGTGTTGATAGAGAGACCAGCTGAAGCAGCGGGAGTCTGACCTTGCGCATGGCCTTGGTGTGTATGAAGTGCTCGTTGCACCAGATGCTGGAGTAATTGTTGTTCTTCCACTGCATGTAGACGTTAAGGAAGGTGAGGTGGTCGCTTTCCGGGACTGAGAACTTCTCTCTCACCTGGTCACTCTCCTCCTCACGACCCTGCAGAGACACATGGAGTGAGCTTTCCATATATCAATGGGATTTAAAAAAATCTTTTTTTTTCTTTCATTAAGCAGATATGGAGTTTCTGGTCACCTGATGAATATTAGTCCAATATTCACTCTCTTTTAGTGCTGTTTTTGGTCTTGTATCAACTCCTGAGGGAACTATCTGTCTCTTTAGCTGCTAAATGCTCCACAGTGTTCACCAGCTAGTTGCCTGCTGTTTGGTGCTGGACAGGTAATGTGCTAAACTAAAAGCAGCGGCCTCGTCTAACCCTAGCCACAACTGAAAAAAATGCTGAACAAATGAGCTAAAACAGTAAATTTGTGGGCTGGAAAATGAAGGAATCAGCTGAAAACACGACAATGTTCTACTGAGCTGAGGGGTGCTGCAGATTCATGTAATCGTTCTCTGTAGGTTCATCACTACAAGTGACCCCTTTCATATACAAGTTGGCATGTGACCCATTTTTAGTATAAAATATGGATTGTAGCCACTTAAACAAGTAGTTAAAACAAAAGAATTATTAAAGAAATATGACTGTATTTCGACACAGTAAGTGTTTCAATGATGCAGTAAGTATCCAATGAGACGTACCTTAGGTCTGTAGAAGATGGCCGGCACAGACAGCATGGAGACGATGATGAGGATGTCAGCGCTGCAGCCCATGTCGCAGGACACGATCAGCATCTTGGAGAGGGCGGGGTCGAGGGGAAACTCCACCATCAGACGACCCGTCGGTGTCAAAGCACCTGTGAGGACACCAGAGAACACGATTACAAGGTCACACGTGAAGGATCATAAAGTGCACAACACATGAAGAATGCAGGAGGGATGAGCACAAGACGAGCGATAAGCTTCTTTTCCATCAAAAGCCCGCTGGCGTGATGGAGAAGCCAGCATAATGTGACACTTATTTGTCTATCACCGTGAGAGAGGAGGATGAACTGCTGACAGTTGAGAATACTTGTAGAGAGAAAAAAAGAGAGCGAGATCAAAAACTTTGCCAGTTCTGATTTAAATGATTAGACGACAGAGTCTAAGAAGCTTATGAGGAGGAAAAGCAGAGAAGCAGAGCAGCCAGTTTGGGGCAGGTAAGCCTTAATCAGAGATAATCTGCTGTTAACACACCATACAGGGAATCATCAAAAGTCCCCCCTTATCCCCAAATCCCTAAATCCCCTGGAATCTGGCTAAGGATGAGACAGAAATGAGACCCGACCAGTCAAATCAAACACAGGATCAGTTACTAGGCAATTACTCCACTGGCTAAACCTTACAACTACCTCCTCCAGGCCTGTTTGCAGTGTCGGCATCATCACTGCGGCATCCTTTAAACAGCTAGTCTCCTGCCTGTGTTTGTGGTGTCAGCATCACGATGTAGCAGCTCAAAGCAGCACTGAGGGGGGAATACAACCCTCAAATACCTAATACTCTGTCACAGCTTCATCTTCATCTCAAAAAGAGGATGATTTATGTCGCAGGGCCCTATTGTTTATAAGAGTGGCCTTGTGAGGTTTGTTAGAGGCAGGGGGGAAAAAACAGATACAACAAATAATTAGGATAATTTGTATACCATCAGTAATACATGATGGACAAGTATTCATCTTTTGTTTATTATTAATTTAAATTAGATGTGCAATGATAAGGATTAGATGAATCAATCAATTAATCAATCAACAGAAGATTAATTTGAAACAATTTTGATAATCAATTTTTTTTTTTGCCAAAATTTCTGTGGTTCCAGCTTCTCAAATGTGAATATTTGCACGTTTTCTTTTTCTTCTATGTTGGTAAAGAGAATATCTTAGGGTTTTGGACTTTCGGACGGACAAAATTTTGAAGACATCTCCTTAAGCTCTGGAAACATGGAAACTGTTCAATGTGGTGATATTTTACAGACCAAACAAGTAATAGATTTTTTGAAAAAACTAATGAGTAGATTATGATACCATAATGAAATTAATCATTAGTTCCAGCCCCTGTTTAAAATGGGCAGTTCAGATGAATATAAATTTGAGTGTGGCTCATAGATAATATATGTATTTCATCTCATCTACTGTAATTTTATTATATATTATTCACTGTTTGATTAAATAAAGCTAAAATTGACTATCAATAAATGTAAGTCTATCTACAGTATGTCATGCAAATGTAAGTGTCTAATCAACATTATATTATGATGACCCTTCTTCTGACCCTTGTTCACAACCCACCTGTGTTGTCCAGAGCTCCCAAAATCCAGAGCTGGTACATGGAGTTGAGCATGTTGTCCTCAGGTGGTGGATCCATGAAGTGGAACAGCAGCAAATCCTGAACACCCAAAGACTTCAACAGCAGGACTACATTGGCCAGGTTGGTCCTCTGGATCTCTGGTATGGTGGTAGTCAGCATCTCATTCTTAAAGGCGCTCTGAGTGTAGAGCCTGGACAGAGATGGACACAATGAGGGAAGAAACTTAAGCCGTGAAGAATGATAAACCAAAAAAAGTACAGATGTTTGGACATTCAGTTTGTAATTTTGCTGTAAACTGAAACACTGCACAGTCAGACACAGAGCAATAAGGAATATGCTCCTCTGGGTCAGGTTGTGATGTGACACTGATGTAAAACATTTTGTTCTCCAATATGTGCAGGCATGCCGGTGGGATTCTAACTAAGCAGTAAGTGCCAGATGTAAATCAGCTGCCGAGGAAAATTCAGCACAGTTTGTTTAAGGAAACATACAGAGCATGAGTTAAAAGGACCTGACTTTACAAAGCTCTCGCAACAATCATAGCAGGCTGACGTACGAGCTTATAATTACAGAATGATTGAAATGTATATGGAGATTCTGAGCAGTCACGGCTAAAAAGGTCTTTGAGTGGGGAATTCTCCACGCAAGCGGAGCTAACCAGCATGACTCACTCTCTCTGCTACACACATCCAGAGCTACTCAAACACCTCAACTGTACTTGGTGTAAAAGCTGTTCCCAAACTGATTCTTCAGAGATGTGTGTGAGCCTGTGCATAAGAGCAGGTGGTCAGGATTAATCCAGAAATATGCTGGCTTTCATAAGCATCCTACCCCATTAGCAATGCAAAACGTATCACCCCCATGTGTGTATGTGTGTCTATGTCACTCAATCTTTGCTTAAGTAAATGTGGCAAAAGAGGGAGGGGTCAAGTGAAACCTCTGACAGGGTCTTTTATGGCATATTTCCCTGCCATAAACACAGTTAAAATGCATGAAATCCTCTGGTGATTAGGGTTCTGGTCCACTCTCCCTCTTCCTGCCTCTGATTGCCCTGAAAGCACAGTCGTGTCACACATCAAGAGCCCTGAGCGAACTGTCTGAGGACGCCACTGATCCCAAATGACTGAAGGGAGAAAACACAGTTTAACAGCAGCTGGGCTAAAATTATGCAACATTCCCAGGGAAGCAAGAATGGAAAAGAAACCTTGCTCATGAACGACTGAATCTTACCAGGATGAACCTTTCATACTCAGTCATGATACTATCACCTGTTACCAATGAAGCTGTTTACCTGTGGAATGATCCAAACAGGTGTTTTTGGATCAGTCCACAACTTTCAGTCTTTTGTTGCTCCTGTCCCAACTTGTTTGAAACATGTTGCTGTCATCAAATTCAGAATAAGCAGATATTTACAAAAATCAATAAAGTTGATGAGGTCAAATATTAAATATATTGTCTTTGTACTATTTTCAATTGAGTACACGCCCCGAAGAATCAGGTCTTATCACATTCTGTTTGATTTATGTTTTCATGTCTCAACCTTTTTAGGATCAAGGTTCTAGTCACTGAATGTCTATTAAGTTACAAATACAAGATACTAAATATTGTGTGTTTCTGTTATCCTCCTCTTTGTTTGAAAAGGTTATGAGCTGCCTTGAGGGAACCTGAATATGGCACAACTATTAACCATGCACCAATTCATCTCAACACTGCTTGTGGCTGTGTGCATGTGTGTGTGAAGAGATGTGCATGCAGGCAGAAGACAAGGGTCATTACCTGTAACACTGCCCTGGTCCTGTACGTCCTGCTCTACCCGAACGTTGGTTGGCATTAGCCTGACTGATGGGGTAAACCTGTAGAGCATCCATTCCAATGCGAGGATTAAAAACCTGTTGACAAAAAAGGAACAAATGGTGTCAGATTGGTTTAAACTTGAAAACAAACAAAGGATCTTTCAAGCTCTGTGTGAAGAGATATGTAGTATGTAACCTTAAGTTTGCAATATCCTGAATCCACGACAAACATGATTCCATCCACAGTGAGAGAGGTTTCAGCGATGTTTGTGGCAACAATGCATTTCCTCACACCATCTGGAGCCTAGCAGAAGATTAAAAAAAGCAGTCAGCTTTGTTTTCTACAGTGTGTTTATTACAAGTACTCACAGATGTAAAGAGCAGAAATGCATGCAACATGATGGGTCGTGGCAGAAACAAACCTTCTGGAAGATCTTGGCCTGGAGGTCAGAAGGCAGCTGGGAGTAGATGGGCAGCACAGCTAGAGGAGGAGCATTCTCAAGGTCCTCCAACCGCTCCACAATCTGATCTGACGTCACCTGCAAGGACAAGGAAACTTTACTTTAACTGGCAACTCAGAATGGAAAGTACCACTGACGGCATTTGGCCTGCAGAGAATCAATTCACAGTTTACGTTCTGTCTTTTTTTAAAACCAAAAACTACACAAGTTATGTTTGAAAACTGGATTGTGTTTCCCAGAAAGGTCGATGCTTGAAGAAAAAATTATTTTAATATTTTATATATAATAATATATAATCTGAGAGAACATTTATAAACTTTATTTATACAGCACCTTTTGTAAACGTAAATCAGATCATAGTCCTTTATGCCTAAATTAATATGCGACAACCATTTGATTGATGACAGCAGTCATATCCCTCACCTCAATATCCTCCTGCCCAGGCATAAAGATGAGGATGTCTCCTATTAATCCACTGAGGTGGATCTGCAGGGCCTGCTTCACTGCCGCCTCCACATAGTCCTCCTGAGGAGTCTACATAGCACAGAACACCGTAAATCAGTCCAATACAAAACAGAACTACCAAACAACCAAAACAAGTCTTTTAACTGAACAGTAGAGGCAACCTATATTGTTATAAGCCAATAGTTAGTTCAACTTACACCGTATTTTTATTGTCTGTATGGTGTTTGATAAACTAAAAGCTGTATATTGGTAAAAAAAAATTGACTAAACATGACACATCATTTTATTGTGTTTATGTCTGTCATATAAACATTTTCTTCAGGTAAAGCCATATTTTAAGGATTCATTAGTTTATATATATACATATACATATATATATATATATATATATATATATATTAAGACAGTCTCAGAAAACTTAAATACGAGCAGTTATTCCTTAAATATCTAATAATAGTGACCTGAAACTGTCAACAATGTCATGTGTTAAAGATGTACTGGAAGTGAAATTCAAATGGGAACAGAAACATACCTTGCTAAACAAAATGTCTACTGGAAATGTTCTTCCTGGAATGTGGAATATGGGTACGTTGCCAAAAAATGCAGCAAACTTGTCCGAGTCCATAGTTGCAGAAGTAACTATGAGTTTTAAATCAGTACGTCGAGAGACAACCTGATGGGAGACAGTAGAGAGACAAGAGACGGTTGAATGAAATAACAGTATTAACACAAACACACAGCACAACAAACATCTTGAACATGTCTGTGATGGGTGTGAGGTAGTTGTGTACAGACCTCACGCAGCAGGCCGAAAAGCACATCAGTATTCAGGGAGCGTTCATGAGCCTCGTCCATGATAACAGCACTGTAGTGGTCAAGGTCCGACTCCCTCAGTGACTCCCTGAGCAGGATGCCATCTGTCATGTACTTTATCAGCGTTTTCTCGGACGTGCAGTCCTCAAAACGGATAGCGTAACCCACCTGCAGGCAAGAAAGCCAGAATAATCAACTCAAAATAAAGTGTGTGAACTTGAAAGCACTTGCTAACAGATAATATTACTGTAGAACATACAATGATACTACAAAAAGACAAACAAGTTATATCTAATTAAAATCAAAATAACTGCCTCATCTCTGTAACAGAGCAACTTTTGACAAGCTCTGCCTAATATCTAAGCAGCTCCAGTGTTTCCCTTTATCGCTGCTTCCTTTATTTAGTCCCTGCAAGCATTGTTTTCATTTTGTCCACTAGATGGCGGTGTTATACAGCATATGACTTTCTATTGGGCCTGTGCACAGGAGCCCTCAGACTGGCCATTACACAATGCAGCAATTACTTTAGTGGACAAATTATTCAATACAAGATCGCATTGGTCTGTGATCAGAAGTCATGGGGCAACTACATGAGCAATCATATAGGATTAGAACAAGTCCACAGTTTTAACGCAAAACAGTTAAAATACGTCTTTGAAAATGAAAACAGAGCCAATATATCAACTTCTTAAACAAATTTTATGTAAAACTAAGACTATTCCCCATTTCAAATTTGACTTACTATTCATTCTGTGGTTGTAAATGTGTGCCGTTTTACAATGCAATGAATGACAGACATTTCTTAGATAATTTGGGGAAACACTTAAAGCTACTAGTATCGCTATGTGGCCGAGGAAATTCGAGGAAACACAGGGACGGGACAGGAACACTGTCATAACAGACAGTAGTGACTGTTAAAACACATACATCTATATCTATAATCAATACAATGAGTTCACGAGTGTCAAGGTAAGACTGCACACAGACTCCTTGGTGGCATTAGTTAGGGCTAACTACTCCCAAATAAAATGACTATTCTTAAGCATCAGACAGCTGCCTCACCTCTTCTCCAAGATTGGTGCCAATCTCCTCACTGACTCTCTTGGCCACGCTCATGGCTGCCACTCTTCGGGGCTGAGTACATCCCACCATGCCATAGCTAGTGTAGCCGTCTTCATGCAGATACTGAGTCAGTTGGGTGGTCTTCCCACTGCCCGTCTCCCCAACAACAATCACTATGCTGTTGTCCCTGTAAACACAATCAAATACTCAAAGAATAATGCATCACAGTTTTGACATGATGTGAAAATTGGAGATAATATTGGATTTGAGGAACGTGATCAGCTCTGTCTGGATGTCAGTACCTTATGATGTTAAGAAGTTGCTGTCTGACAGCAAAAATAGGCAGGTACTGTCTCTGCTCCAGGAGACTCTTCTTCTTAGCAAACTCACTGCTGGCCTCAGTCTTTTCTTTCATGTGGTCTGCAAATTTCTGCTCAGCTCTGTAAGGCAGACACACAAAAATCATCCAGAATTATGAGTTAAGCAAGTTGATCATTAGAAAGAAAATGACAAATGTCATCTACATCTAAACTTTGCATCGACAGTCTGGTCACCTGTAGTCCACTTTTCCATCCTCACCAACCGGTTGGCCCCCAGAGCTGTCCTCATCCTCTTTCTTCTTGATCCCCATGATATCCCCCAACTTGGTGCCTGCCAGTTCCCAGTGTTTGTGCTGTGCCTGAAAACACAATTATTTTAATTATATCACATGATTCTGAAGATTAAAGCTTCTAAGTGCACACAAAGTTTGCAATTTGATGCACATTCAACACACAGAAAAGATGGAGATGATCTGGTGTCACAATTGTCAAGATGTTTCATCTCATTGATGATGCTTTGCACTTAAAATGTCACCAACTGTCCAGGTAAGGTGATCAGACATAAATTATTTACTGAAGTGATGAAGTCAGACAGCATTGGCCTTATCAACAAGACAGGTGCACACCAACAAACCCCATTAACATTTCTCAACAGCAGAGTATGAAGATCATAAGCTTTGTGCTTAATGCTTCACCACATTTCTCCAGACAGGCGAATGTTAAACCCTTGCCGATTTCAGTTTTTATATATATCAATGATCAATGAACAATGATATAAACGGTAAATCCTGTTCACACTGTTAATTAATAGCACAGTAGTATTGCTTAAACCACAAAAAACAAAACCTAATAACCTCATACTTTAAAGAGCTGTACAATTCTTATACATATCTTCGTATATCAGAATCAGTATTATTATATTGCTATCATAGACCCATTCATCAGGTCTCTGAATCTGTCTAAGTATTACTCTTAGTTTTCATTAGTAATGCCGCCAACCTTCTTGCGTTCTTTCTGCTCACGATGTTTGCGGACAAGCTGGCTGCCTTTCCGAGAGATGATGGCCATGTCGGAGGTAGCGTCTTTTACAGGGATGACAGGCTCTGGCTGTAGCAGGAAACACATATAAATACACACATATAAGCATTTAGATAAAAAAAAATTGAGTATAGTCAGACAAAAACATGAAATCTAAGGCAATGGATCATTATTAATCCACCAAAAGGGTAAAGCTAGTGACTGTAGGCCTTAGATTATGATCTGTGTTTAGGTCTTGTTTACCTGCTTGGTGAAGACTATTCTTCCATCCAGGAAGGGAGGAACCAGGTTGTGAACCAGAAGGTGAACCTTAGCAGCATTGTCTTCCTCAAAGTCTTCATCCACCTCCAACCTTTGTACTACACCGCTGGTCAGCATACGGTTGGTCTCCCAACGCTCGTTATCCTGAGACAAGAAACGCAGCCGGTTACAAAGATATATCAACACAGTCACAGGCACTAACAAGACAGACACAAAAGTCAGTACGCACATATAGAGTGCATGCAGACACTGATTCTGATTAGGCAGATCTGAAGCTCTGTGGTTGTACCTCATTGATCTGTCGTTTCTGGGCAGATATTCTCTTCTGAGTCTGCTTCTGAAGGATCTGCTCTCTCTTCTTTACATATTCATCAGAGGTGGAAGTGAAAGGGTTGTGGAACTCATCATATCCTTCGTCCATCATGTACCAATCTCTGTCAGCTTGCTGCAAAACCGTGAGTGATTAGAGATGTCAGAACACAAGTAAATAGTTAACATTTTCAAAGACATAAACGAAGGATAACTGTTCTACTAACCTTCTGGTCCTCCTGCCACTGTTCTTTCTCATCCTCATTATCAAACATAATCCCTCCCTCACCGTCTTCTTTCCTACCTGAAGAAGAGGCAGAAAAAGAAGTGTTAGTGGAAATACAGTATTTAAATCTCACATGTGAGCATGAAATGGCTTGTTTTAACAATTGTACCTTTTCCTTGTGATAAACGAGGTGTAGAACCCAAATGTTTTCTGTCATTGGCCCACTCGTTGTACTTGTATGATGGGGTGGGCAGGGGTGTGTCATCAGGGTAACGGCCTCTGACTGATCTACACACACAGCAGAAAGGCGTTATGTAAGCGTGAAGTAGCTTTGGTTTCTCAGCAGTTAAGCATTTCATGTCAAATGTGAAAAGCTGAACTCTGAGTGAGGACGAGACAAAAATGTGACAATATCAAATCCAAACAGCCATTTTATGAAGTACAAATAACCAGTAGCTATCATCACTACTGCAGTAGATATTGATTTTTGGAGAAACAAGTTGTGTGGAGACTATTAGTGCAGCCAAGGTCAAACATTTTGCCTTTATCTCCATAAAAACAATCTAAGTTGGGCATTTATTTTCATTTGTGAACTTACTTTTATGTAGGTACGGATCAACTTGCAAAATGAGGTGATTTGTTTATTTAACAGAAACTATTATTTGCATTTTGCAAAAAAAATCTACAAGAGCACTTACAATAAAATAGAAATAATAAAATAAAATTCCTGTCAAAACTATAATAAGCACCTTAAACCATCATGTATTTTTTGTTATTACAATTACACTATGTACCTGAAGTACACTTTTCAAATCAAACTATGGCTTTGGAGCCTAGGGAAACACAGGGATTAAAAAAAAAAGGTAAGATGAAATAAATGACAGCTGTTTACCTGTCCCTCCTCTCACTCTCTCGGCTGGAGCGATGGCTTCTCTCTGAGCGATCTGACTCTCTGTGAGATGGGGCAGGGGAGGGAGACTCCCACTGGGAATGCCGTGAACTGGCATAACCACTGTCATCCTCTTCCCAGTTGGAACGCGAGGGTGTGAAAGAATCTATGAAAAAGCAAAATAAGTTTAGTTAATCATTTCAGTATAAGGTCCTTATAAATAATAAATTCAAATGAAAGTAAATGAAAAAAGAAAACTACCTCTGGGGCGATGCTGTGGTGTCAGGGGTTCATCTCTCTTACTCCCCCGGCTGATGCGATCTGACCAGCCATCTCTCTGTGAGCGGTCGCTCCTCTCACCACGCTCTGAACGCTCCGACCGGCTGCTGCTGCTGCCACGGTTGTGGCTGCTCTCTCGTTCATCTGACAGACACAGACAAAGAAAAGCCACTCTTAACAACTTGAACTTAATATTTGCTTTCATTATTGACTGATCTACCATTGTTGTTTTTTAAATACCTGATCCAATTTATAATAAATAAATGTTAAATAAAACTACAATACTGAACCATCTACTGATCACAAATTACCAGCGTCCAAAATGTAACTGATTTTGCTTTGATAACATTTAGAATAACCCAAAATGTATGCAATATCAAGCTGGACTTCGCAGCTGAAGACACATTAAAATTCAATTACTTTTACATGACTAAGTAACTTTAGAAACACCTCTTTCACTCTTTCGGTCTCTGCCCTTATCCCTGCTCCTGTCTCGTTCTCGCTCTCGGTTCCTGTCCTCCTTGGAGGAGGCGTAGACTCCGTGCTCACGTCTGTCTTTCTCCCTCTGCTGGTGTCTGCGTCGAAACTCTTCACTGACCCCTCCGGGGTTTGAGGGTGTCTCTGACCCAGTCACACGATACTTCCTGTTTGCAAGGAGATGAAATAATGTATTACACATTAGTCATAAAAAACACATGTGTACACTACTACAGTTGCAAAGAAAATACTAGGAATGTCTAAACATTCCCAGAAAGGGCTGTTAAGATTCCAAATTAATTTTTATTTGGCAATGACTCACAGTGACAGTCATGGTTTAATATTAGGGTTGTCCCGATCCGATCACATGATCGGAAATCGGCCGATACTCAAAATCAAATGACTCGGACTCGGACTTGGGGGCAAAAAAACGTGATCGGGACATCCCTATTTAATATTTACACTGGCATAGTAAGTTTAGCTTTTTTTCTGAAAGGAATCCACAAAAAAGCACTTTACAAATTCCCAAACTGGAATGTTCAAGGGAATTATGTGTGGCATTATGAATTTAAATATTTCAGCTATATTTATTCATATTATTTTTATAGTGTCAGTATTAAACATTTTTGGCTCTCTGTTGATTTATGCATGGTCCATCATTTTCAATATATCATTATTCTGTGAGAAGGACTGACACTCACCTCTCATTCTTAGCACTTCTGTTCTTATCGTCATCTTCTTCATCAGACCCAGAATCACTTTTACTTTCATCCCAGTCCTTGTAGGAGGAAACCTTTGACTTCTTGGTGCTTCTGTCATCACCACTAACATTAATCTCACGTTCCTTCCTTTTCTGGGCTGCCAGCAGATCCAAGCCCAGCAAGGAAGTGCGCGGAGTGGGTGCCCGAAAAACATGGGGCTCTGCCGCAGCACTCTTCTTCTTTACTATCAGCCCACCAACTTGAGCACCTGGATCAGTCCCCTCCAGTCTGTGCATGGACACATCGTCATCCATTATCTGTGAGAAAATAACGACACATGCAAACAGTGAAAATGTGCAACATTACCAAACTGACGCCCATGACACCTGCAAAAAGAAATAATCACTCAGCAATTTGTAACTACCAGTTTTTGAGCATTTGGCTTTTGGGAATCGCTGAACTAGGAACACAAATAATGACTATTTTTATTATTTATAAGATTGATGAATTGTTTGGTCTATAAGAGTGGTGATGAATGCCAAACAAAAGAGTCAAAGGTGACCTCTTTATATTGTTTGCTTTATCTGACCAATAGTCCAAAAGTAAAAGAAAGATTCATACTCTATATTCTACTGTCATAAAAGAAACAGTCACATCTGATCTCATTTTTGTATAGAAATTACTTATCGACAATTAGCTGATTATAAAACTTGTTGGGGTAGAATTTTCTATCAACTATGATTAATCAACTAATTGTGTCAGCTCTAATTGACATAAAACAGAGAAAAGCAGCAAATCTTTACAGAAGAGAAACTGGAACAAGAGAATGTTTGATATTCTTTTGTAACAAATCACTCGAACAATTAACAGGTTATCAAATTTGTTGTCGATTAATTTTCTATAAGCCGAGTCTACTAATCGATTCAGAACTTCAATGAACAGAGATTCATGTCAGTTTCAGACTCACAAAGCGAGTTGTAAAATTACAAGCTTTTGTTTTTACTTGCCGTAAGAAAAAATGTAATTGAAATTTGTTCTATCAATTTTACTTTCAACTCAAATTGGGAACGTCTTGTATCTTTCTAATAACTTAAAGCAGCCCAACAAGACACTGATCAATGAGTTCTGAAGACTTAAGTCATTCATACAGGCATTAACACTGTCGCAATTTTTTGGCTGCTAATTTGTGACCTCAACAATTCAAGTTACTCCCAGGTCACAAATGGGGAACATAAGTTAATAAGTACAATTATTATATTGGTCATTCGATTAATAACAGTTAGATGAAATGAGACTACCTCAGTCAGAGCAGCTCGTTAGCCTGCGAGCTATCCGCTTCTGTTGGGCTCAGGCCGAGCGGCAAACTGCGGAAACACTTCCGCCTTTCTTTGGCTCTAAAACGCAGATATTCTCACATAAAGTTAAAGATTTTGTATAAAATAATATTCGGTTAAATAGTCCAGAAATAAGACGAAGCCCTGTCTCTCACTGTGACACAGCTACACGGGGGCTTTCGTAAACACAACGCGTTATGTTTACAGACAAGGGAGCAGCCATTGCAATCCCACAATTCTAAGGGCGGGAGGAAAAAAAACTTTATTTAAAGAAGTTGTGTTAACAGACGGATAAGGGTGAGAAAAACACAGTATTTATTGAGATTTGTAAAACCACACAGGATAAAGCAATGACGGACAAAGAGAAGTAATGTGAAACATAAATAAAAAAGAAAATGCTTACCAAATTAAAAAGTATAAATGTACTGAATTATTAAAAAATAATTGTATCTCCTTTTTATACAGTTTCGTCATTAGAAATTATAACACGTCTTACTTCAAGAAAAAGAAGATGGAAAGACAACTTTTACACAAACATGTCATCAAAACATCATGATTTTTGCAGTGATCACTACTGTAGTACATTATGTGGAAAAAGCTTAAACATATCTTTTAAAAGTCTTACACCATAGGAGTTAACTTATTGGCATGTACTTGGCAGGAGATATTGAGATCAGTTTCAACTGACCTCGAAATGTGACTGTTCTCCTCAAAGCACCTTGAAAACCTTGAAAGGTTTCGTCACCCCTGTGAAACTATAACCACTCTGTCCACACTATCAGTGTCAAATGTAGGCCTATTGGACAGCAAACTAATAATATAATTTAAAGGAAAAGTAGATGAGATTAAAAGGTCACAGAAAAGTCACATCTTTGTCTTGGAATTTTAAATCACAAAGAAAACATGTCAGCGGTCATGGAATCAAAGAAGGTGTGGTATGTCTACCTTATGTTTGGGTAAATGATTTACAGAAGAAAATGTAAAGCTTGGGGATGTTAAAACCTTACAATAACACAATGACCACAAAATATAATTAATTAAGTTCATTCAGCTGTAAACACACTACACACCTTTTGTTGCTTTAATTATGAGAAGTCGAGACATTTCAGTTATCAGTTAAACCTCTTAAATGAACATGAAAATTATTAGTTTGTTTGAACCTTTATCCTTGAATGTTGCACCAAGTTACTAATTTATCAGCTTATGAGTCACATGGTTATCAATAGGCAAATTACACTGATCCTTCAGCGTGGTGCAAAGAGGTATTCAGGCACTCTGTTGGGGGCAGGGGCAGTGATGTGGATTGAACCTTATACAGCCAACATGTGATTTTGCTGATGTTGCATTAGTAGAGATTGTTTAACTGGTCGTTAGTTGGACCAAATGTTATATTGTTTACTGAAAGTAGTGTCTTTTCAGGTGTGTCCTGAATCTCCTTTGACAAATATAGCCTATGCCTATACCTGAATGCAGAGGATGAAAGTGAGACTTCACATGTGGAATTTATGGTGAACCACAGGCAAAACACTTATCTCCCACTATTATCTAGTGTTAGGTAACTTGATCTATCAGTAGCATACATATGCTACATAGGCCCCCTTATCAGCATAAAAGAGGCCCATTGCTATAAGTTATTCCAATGTGAGAAAATGTAAAATCACTTAAATACAATATTTTTTTTATTTGATTTTCAATATTCAAAAATGTGTAATCCATCAATTAAATCTCCAAAACTGAAAAAAAGCTGAAGATGATTTGCAAATGCAAATAAGAGGCTCATTAACAGTCATGTTATGTGACTCGTATGCGCAAAAACAGCGCAGGGTTGACAACCTGCGCAAATGTCCCGGTCTCATGATCATGAATTAGTCCATTCTGATTGGTCGTCACTTGGAAAACCACGCTCTTATTGGCCGGTTGTTGTGTTTGGGCTTGATGGAGAAATACCGTGCATGTCATTGGTCTGTTTCACATGTCTGCTGATGTGCCGGGTTAGGCTGTTTTCACATTTCGTAACCCAAGATTGTTTAGCATTTACATGGTGATACTATTGCGTTACGTTAGCTCGTCTCTACGGTGACATCGGGAGCTTTTTGGAGCTCAGCTAACCGGATTCAAACAGACTGGGAACGGCTCTGGACGCAGCTTAGGGTCACATCTACAGCAGGCTAACAGAAGCTAACGTTAGCTAGCCGCTCAGTCGATATAGATTGTTGAATTATGGGTGAGGAAATCAACGAGAACTTCATTAACACAGGCAATGGACCTGGTAGTAAGAATGATGTGGAGGAAACCTGCGAAACAGGAGAGGATGGTGTGAAATACTATACGTTAGAAGAAATACGAGTCCATAACATGAGTCATGACACATGGCTCATCATCCACGATAAAGTCTATGATATCACGAAATTCCTTGAAGAGGTAAGAAACACTTTGAGTCAGCTGGTGACAACTACTTAAACATTCATGCCGCATGAAGTAAAGTTGTAGATATTCAGTTACCTGATTTCGTCACTTCCTGAATTTACAAACCTCACGCATTGACGTATAACGTTCACTGACTGTCTTCATGCAAGCTAACCCTGTTTAGCATTTATAGCCTGTCATTTTGAGGTTAACAGGGGTTAAACGAGGTCAAGAGAGACAGAGCTGAAGTTTAAGATATAAGTTAACTTCATTGATGACTGTTGTGAAAGCATTTTAAATACTTCAGATTAAGCCTGATCTATGTCTGAAACCCACTTTCAGATTTGTGAAACATTTACTCTATGTGTGAGAATGTACAAAAGTGCAGTGTTTTCACATCTACACCTCATTGAACCAGATCCAGATCAAAAAACACTTTACATAAACTGGAGAAATTTGCATTAGATTATCCCAGAGAGACTAAAGTTTATTTAGACCTTCTGGCTTGTAAAACTCACCTCTGAAATGTTGTCATGTAGAAGTAGCATATGATGGAAATCCTGTTAGTATAAAAAAAAAAAACTGCATTGTTTTAATTGACTTACTATGATTTCAAGTATTTCAAGACTTTTCATTCTTTAGGCCAAACTTAACCAAGTGCAGAAATTGGCTGTATGATATTTAAAGTGTGGGACAAATAAGGAAACTAACTATCTCAAAACTCTGTGTCAACCCTTTCTTTACCTTCAGCATCCGGGAGGTGAGGAGGTTTTGCTGGAGCAGGCCGGAGCAGATGCCACAGAAAGCTTTGAGGATGTGGGTCATTCCACAGATGCCAGAGAGATGCTCCAGCAGTACCTGATTGGGGAGCTTCACATGGTAAGATCAGGCCGCTGTTAGCACTGAAAGACTGGCAGCTTTCTGGAGCTTGTACCAGTCCCATTTTTGAAATTCCTGAATGTGGATATCAACAAGATGAGTGGTTGGTGTGTGTGTGCGTGGTCCAAATTCCAGAACTGAAAAGTCCAGAACTGCAATTTGTCTACAATAATAGTTTGTAGGCCAACTACTCCATATTTAGATTTTGTCAATAGTACAAAATATTTCCATGGTATTTAATTTGAATATGTCAGTCAGTATCAACTTAGACTACATGAAATACTGACTTAATTTTTATTCTTGTCTTGTCCATGAGTAAATAAGTTGTGTCAGCCAATAATATGAGGACAGGAATACTAATTTATTGTTTTTCTTTATAGGATGACAGAAAAAAGGAGACTGCAAAGGTAAGCTCTATTGTCTATTCATCTCGTCTTAACTGCGACAGAAAAGTCACTGGAACAGAATTTACAAAGAGGATTCACAAGATTTGTTGATAAATCATACAATATCTCTTTTTAATATGTTTTTTGTTGTTGTTTGTTTTCTGCTACAGGAGATACACACAAATTCAGGAGAGTCCAGGTGAGTCATCATGATGAACACTGTGTCAGGCTCATTGATTACTGCTTCTTGTAGAAAGTGAACATCGATCATTGTAGTACGTAGCAAACAAAGTCCACTTTAAATATTGCCAGGTCAGAAATTGTCTGCGGAAATAGAAGGGGAGAAAGTTCAAATGATTTGCTGCATGTGTTTGAATCCATGTAAATAGATGAAAAGCACTAAAACAAAAACACTATGAAATTGTGTTTTTTTTTTCAAGTTAAAAAAAATAATTAAGCACAAATGATTCAAATATATATCTTACTGTTGCCCTTATCATTTGTTTTGTCCATTTTAATTGCTCTGTCTCAAACAATGTATATTTCATATTTAATTTCTTCCAGCAGCTCCTGGACCACGTGGTTGATACCTGCCATTGTTGCAATCGTTGTCGGCATCATGTATCGCTTCTACCTGTCTGAACATAAGTCCTCTTGAGAGCTGGCATCCTGTTTCCATCCCATTCTTTTCATCTGGAGGCCTTGAAACGTTTGACCAAAACCTCCTCACACTGAACGCACACAGTCTGGAGCGTCGGTATCCTGTGCAACAAGAAAAGGAGGGAAACAGTTTGATAAAGTACTTTTGTCCTTGTCCGTCTACATAGAGAGAGTGCACCAAATAGACCGCTGGGCAGAGACTTTATTAAATTGTCTGCCTTCAGTTTCTTTGTATTTCATCGTCACTATGCCTGTTGTCATTCATGTTAAATGTTGTCTTTAACTTAAACTTTCATATGCATTTGACCTAGTTTGTATGCTCATTAACCATTTGCCTGCTCAGAGAAAGATTTTGTTAACTGCCTCTTATCCACACACCATCTTACACAGACAGACTAAATGGAAACCCTGAAGGAGATGTTAGTATGCAGAATGTTGCTGAAATCAGGGTGAAAGTTACAGTGACCATACTGTTGTTTATGCTGAATTGTAACCTCTAATGCATTTTCTCAAAGTGAGAAATGTTACTGCTGCCCAATCGTCAATAGGAATCACAAGAGTTTATCCCTTTACTCCTTACTACAGTTGTGATTAGCAATGTTTGATTGCATTGATCATATTGGTTATAAATGCACAATCTTTCCAATTATGTAATTGCAGTGTCAAATCTGTCTGTTCTCTTTTTGAAAGTAGTAGTGAATTATGTTGTATCAGTGATTATTTAAGAAAATTTATTTTAGAATGTGTTCTGACTTCTTTTCCCTAAAGTTCTGTTATCAGGAGTTTGTGTAAATCTTCAAAAAAAAACTAATCCATATGTTATTATAAATTTATGTAGTATGCAATTATTCAATAATATTTTATCACCCAGATATATTGGTGGACACTGAATGACTGTGTGAATTCCTTTGAAAGATGAGAAGCATTTGTTATTTGATCTGTTTTTAAATTTCTTTGTTCTGCACTATGCCATTTGTTATTTTACTGATGCTTTTTCACAACTTTGCTTCAGTGTAATGCATCTTAATTGTATGTTTTGGTTGATTGGTACTGGAAACTGTCACTGGAGAGTTTGAATTGTATTGAATGAAGTCAGTCTGATGTCATTAGAGCCATAGATGGGTCTCTTATAGCTCATAGTTGATCTGATCTATATTAGTTACTTTTGAATCCTCTGTGTTTTGGTTTTGATAAGCTTTGCATAGAATTTCTAAAATCACTCCTTTTATTGAATATTCTAAAATAGGCATTCATATGATCATTTAAGAGCATTTTCCAACTACAGAGACTATAACCAAGTCCATTTACCACCTGTCAGTTCAAGAGAGTTCAAAATTTCTAGATATAACTTGTTGCTGTTTTTACATATGGTTACAATATTCACTTTCAGATGTCAAATGTAGTGGGTTGATTTAAAAGATAAATATTTGCCACCTCATTGCATTTCAATTGCCATTTCCTGTCATTAAAGGTCACTTTGAATAAAATTAATCTTTCAAAAAAAGTCTAATTCATTTATATACTGTGTGAATAAGAAATGATATTTGAATATTATCCAAATATGGTATGCTATCTATATATTCATAACAATATATAATAAAGGTCATTTTTAATGTTTGTAAAGTTAATCACCAAAAATGAATTCGCAGTAAAGGCCCTAAAGTTTTCTGACTTTGTGTGTCTGAATGGGGGAAAAAAACCCCAAAAAACATTTAAATACTTTGACAATTGAGAATCCCTCCCCTGATAAATATTTATACAATAGATATTTGGTCAGATAATAATAAATCCCTTAATCTGGATTATCTCACATTATTTTTTGCACTAGATGTAGTAAAAAATGTGCTTTTCATGCTGAGAGAAAAGAACCAATGTTAGTATGGACTGTAAATGCAGCTTTCTTTCAGGGTTAAGAACTAATTTGCTGATAAATAGTTTTGTTAAATACGACATGGTTGTAGCATTAAGTTATTCTGATCACAGAGGGAGGACAACACATCTAACCTAGAACACAACGATGGGTATGTTAGCCTGAGAGGACAGAAATAAACCTCAGCTCTCCACCAGCTTCTGAACTGTGCAACGGACTCAATCCAGAAGTCTGACCTCTGTTATTGTTGAGTCCAGTCACGAGTCTGAAAATGACTGGGTGATGCTGGGAACAAGGAATCAGGCCAAACACAAGTAGAGGGTAGCTGGAGAAACAACTACAGTTGTTTTCAAATTCAACTAATACCTGTGATGGAAGCAGCCCTGAAAACAACTCCACTCACACATTCTTCACTTTGTCATTAGATGAGGTGGTTGGAGTGAATGATCTGCCTCTCACAGCATCACTGCCGTGTTCATTCTTTACACATCTCACTGATCCTGATTGAATATTGTCTCAGACCATTACAACAAAAAAGACTAATTCTTTGTATTGGTAAATATCCAACATTATGTTGTCCTCCTGTTAATTTAAATATTAATAAACTCAATAATGGATCGCATGTCATGACAGCACTGGGCTCATTTGAAAGGAACACAGATATGAAAAATTTAACAGCAGGGTTGAATTTGATCAGTCTGTGGTCCAGGAGCTGAGATGGCTGTTCACTCACACTTCGATGAACAAAGGCGATGAGCTCCTTTGATAAACCCGAACAAGGTAACACATCGTGGTTGTAGGCAACAAATCTATAACAGCAAGCAAAGAGTCGGTCCACTTTTCATGCATTACAGGGAGGTGAGAGGCCTCGAGCAAAATCATTGATCACACTCTGGTACCATTATGTTAAATCATTCTGCCTTAGAGATTTAATGTAAAAATGGTGTTAATGTAGATAATGATAATGTGGGACAGCTCTTATTCTCTGATTTGTTTTCTTTAGGTAACCATCTCATAGTGCAGTGCCAACACAAAGTGAATAGTACTTGAGTCCTCCATATGCTCGCTCCTCTCAGCTACTTTTCCCATGGAGAGGAGCAGGAAGCAGAATTAAAGCCTTTCCATCTGCAACCTCCACAAGAGCCCTCACAGTGCCGAGTGCTCACGAGCAGCACGCCACAGAAAGCACAAATCAACAGCTATTGATTCATCTTTCATCATCAGATGGGACAAATCAAGACCTGGATGCCCTCTTGTTGGAGAAATTGTTTAGGTTACCTTTTTTTTTGCTCATGTTGGGTTTGTTAAATGTGCATCGACACCACAGCTTTAGCAACCAACAAACAGCACAGAGAAACTTTGAATAAATGCACAGTCAATAGTATCAAAGCAATTCATTCTGTTTAGCACCACCAGTCAGAAATTATTATTAATGTAATGATGTTTAAAAGATGTCTTCTTGCCATGCCATGCTTAAGTATAAACACAAGGTGGCACTACAGCCTCAAGCTGTTTATGTGTCAGTGGTTTCATTTGGCCTTTGTCGGAAACAGAGGAAATATATCAAAATGGCTAATCTTACTTGTGCACCCACTCTAATAAATTCATCACATACTGCAGAAGTGTTTTTCATGGCTATGTAACAGCATTAAACACAATAAACACAATGCTGCCGTACAAGGTGGGAAAGACATTATGCAATGATGAAAAACAACCTGCAACACTGTTACTGTGATAATGTGATACTGATAAAGACTTTGTGCAATGGGATGGCTTAAAATAGTATCTAGAGATAATATACTGATGATTATTCTTTCTGCTGGTTTTTGCAAACGTCTGAACTGTTTTTGTCTTGTTGGAAACAGCTTAGTACTTAGCACTTGTCTTGTTTAGAAGTACTGTACATGCACAACGACATAAGACAAAAAAATAAATAAGGGTTAAATCGATGGCGGCTGGATTTGATTTTAGATTCTTGAAGACATTTCACCTCTCATCCAAGAAGCTTCTTCAGTTCAGAGCTGAAGAACTGCGTCTACAGCACAATCAAGTCCAGTCGCCGTCTATTCAAGCTGTATTTGAGCACACTGGCCTGGATGACTGAGAACTTTCCCAGATATGTAGAGATTATTCATATCATCAGCTTTTTGACTGTAGTGTCTCCTAGTTTTTGTAGAGTAATTCAAACTGAATATTTTAGATATTTGTTAGATCTGAGTTGAAGATGTTTTCCAAGTGTTTGACCCAAAGAGCCTGAAAACCATTGGCTATTTTACATCCATTTCACCACTGTTGTTGTGACAGCAATTATGACAAGACAGAATGATGAGCTCTTATGAGACAGCATATTGTATCAGTGGGAGTACATGAAGCCCTCAGACAGACATCATTCCCCCTGACTGAATCGCCTGTCATCTTCACGGAGAGCTGAGGCTGCTAATGCACACACTCCAGTGTCCTGGGAGACCCTCTCGGCAAGAAAAATCTCAAATGGCTGGAAAAACACTTATGGATGCTGCAGGAATAAAGATGATTTCTGACGAGCAGTTTGAGTCAGTTCAAAAAAGGTCACCTGCTCAAAAAATACATATTCAGTATGATTTACAGGGGACAATGTTAAAATCTAATTTCTGTTATGTTCTTTAGGTGGGCGGGATACTGTGGGAGCAGAGATGCAGCACACCCACCCTACAGAGTGTCAAGTTTCTGCCTGCAGAAGGAATCCCCAGAGGGGTTTCACAGCTTTGACAACTGCCTAAAAGGTTCACTGAAAACATTCACCTCTTACAATAATAGAGCTCCCAACTTTACTATTTTTATGAAGGACTTAGACCCTTGAAAAGATTAAATTCACTCAAGGAATAAAGTCAAATTTTGTTCCCTGATGAGTCACGTTTCTCAGACTGTGTCCTTGCATCACAATAATATGAGAGCATAAAATATTTTAAATCAGTTTTTGTTTTGAACAACTTCTACAACAACAACTAGACTTTCATTTTATTACAATAGTTTCGTGGAATTCTGAACTGTTGTTCAGCTGTATAACACTAAACAGTAGTTCAGCCTCTACAGTGTATGTTTTTATGTGTCTACAGTGGAAAACAATAGGAAATATGCAGCTACTGTATCAAACAGCATGGCTACTCTATGTGAAACTAACTGAACTTCCATTTTTAAATTCCTGCCAACTCAAAAACTCCTGACTCAAATTTCTGCACAATCGGCATTGGAGAAACACTGAATGCATGAAATGCTAAGAATGTGGCTTTCCGGTTCCGTCTCCATCACTGGAAACACAATCATTTATTCATAAGACAAACAAATCCAACGCAGAGGTGTTTGCCGTTCTTCTTGACACCTGGACGCAGGTTTGGGAAATATATCCATGCATACTAAAGCAGTGAAGTTCACTGGAAGTAACCCATGCTGTATTTTGTCTGACAGGGAGAACAGCTCATGCACTAACACGCTGTCATGGCAGGGAACAACTTTATGGGACTCAGGTACTGTCAGGAAGTTTCGCTGGTCTTCACTGTTTCATTCTTTAGTAGTCGGGTTTATTCTTTAGTATGAAGTGCAGTGGAACTATTGTTTTTTTTTTTACTGACGATACATTTCTAAGTCAGATAAAGCGATGACAGAATTTAAAGGCAAAATGCTTTATTTAATAGATCATCCACACTATATACACTAAACTTTACAATATATCAAATGTTATTCTTTATTCTTGATAAAATTAGGAATTTAGGAAATTACAAAATGTATACATACAAAACTGCATTATTAAGTCAGTTATTTTTTCTCACACCATTTTAGTGACAAACCTTCTGATGCTCAACACATTTAATAATTTGGTGTGTTTTCGGAAGGGTCGCCATTCGCCAAGGCACAAACTATAATGATAGTGACACCAAGCAGCAACCTAAAAGCTAAAATAAGCTGCATAAAACATTTCTGAATTTCAGTTTCTATTTGAATGTTAGCTTTACTTCAACATGATAGTTTACTCCATTCAGACAAAGCTGACATGGGCATTGCAAAGTTTAATCCATACTGTAGTAGATAAGATACTCAGACCAAGATCATGGGCTTAATATCTCAAAATAAATAAGCGCAGCCTCAGAAATTACCCAAGTTATCTCTTTGCAGGCACAAATGTGGTGACCTTTCTACAGTGCAGCGGCTTAATTACTTTTCTCCTTGCACTGAAATGCTGTGACTTAAAGGTTAACTTCTACCAGCTGTTATGTGCCAAGGCCTTGGACGCACAGTTTAAATTGAAGAAGAGGTAGATGGCCTCAATCCTTCAAAGTGCTTGTAATGGGAAACAGATATCATTTCACAAATGTCTCATATGAATAGAAGTCTAAATATCATTTTCTAGGCATGATTTAATTGACTAACCTCAAAAGTAAAATGCGTTGACCCAGGCAACAAGTCTTAGCTACAGCTGACACTATTAAAAGACTGATTGTACAGCTATGCAGAATAATGATAGCCATTTCTGGGACACAGACAAGGTTGATGGCTAACTATAAAACAACTAAAAAGGTGGTTTAAGAGGCCGTCTCTGACAGTAAATCAAATCTTGGGTGCTTGAGTAAAAGAAAAAAAAATTCCAAATAAGTTAGAAACTGAACCTGTGTTCCTGTCAACTGAACACAAAGTTTAAACTGAAAGTTGATAAAAATAAAATAAAGATAAGAAAATATAGAATAATTAATATGGCTCAAATTATAATGAAGACTGTACAGTGGTTCTGTCAAATACTTATCATAGCCCGTCTCAAAAACAACCATTGTATTGTGACCCATGTGACCCATTATTCTAATCCTCCCCTTAATATCTTATGTAGGGAAATACAAACACTTTGGCTTTAGCTAACCAGTCCAGGCAGATAATACAACACAGCACAGGGGTCACTGACCGTGTCCTTCACCGTGCAGGTGGTGGTCTTCCAGCGTGGACGTCCTAAGTCAAGCTCAACAGGGTGCAGGTGGAGGATACGCTGGAAGAACGCTCATGGACGCTGTTGTTATTATCCAGAACTCCTGACACAAACTGTGTCTTTGAAGCGCTGCAGCACCTGAGTGTGTCAGCCAGTTTGGGACAGACGGCCAGAGCCAGCCTCTGGAGCACGAGGTGGAATTTCCTGCGGAAGCTCCTGTTTATCCAGAAGTAGAAAATGCAGTTGAGGAAACCGTTAGAGGTTGGCAGCCATACCACCACGAACTCGACCCACTCTGGCACGCTGCTACCTGAGACTGCTGTGGGGCAGAAAACACAGGAAGTGAAGTGGGGCGAGTGTCCACAGAACAGTAACACAAGACAGCAGCTTCTGAATGAAAGGGATCACAGTGGAAACATGGTGTATGGCTGGTTTATGATTCTGCACATAAACAGATAAATTTGATGAACATGTAATACATCAACTGATAATAAAACATGAAAAATCACCCTTGGAGATGTGTTTCCGCGGTGAGCAATGATATGAGACCATCAACCTAGCATTTATAGTCAAGATATAAAAGTACAAAATCAAGTGATAGATTTGGTGGAGTGGAATCAGCCACTTTACAGCGAGGCTCACTAGCGTTGGGACGGCAGCACACTTTGAAGTTTCAGTTAAGACTGTCAGCTTCATTTCGCAGGGATTTTCATCCATATCAGATGAATTACAGCCCTCTTTGGAAAAAGGTCTTCGAAAATATTCAGCTGTGACTCCACTTTCAGTCTTGATTACTCCAAGACAGCAAATGGTTGGGGCAAATGAGAAAAAGACAAAAAAAAGGTCTGAGTCACAAAACTGGCCTTGAATCAGTACATTCATGCCCAGAATTGCATAAATAACTTTGACAGACATCGCTCTCAGTAGAGTTTCAGCTGAAATTGATGGAGACAATGACAGAGCGGGAAAAACATCAACATTAAAACAAGTTAATTGAAGATATTCAAATAGCTACTTTTGAGTTCTCTTGTCCGACATTTGACTTGAGCACAAAAAAATACTGCAATATCAACAAAGCCTTTGACCTTTTACTCACTTTGTCCCGCAGATTAAAAAGCATGTGACTCAAAACAGGTTGAAGCTGAAATCATATACAACATGTAATTTCCCATATATGTGCCTAATTTACCTTTGCAGATATTTCAAGTGGGTTTACATGAGGAACTTTAATTTTATAATGCTAAGCCACTCTTTACAACAATTAAATGCACAAAAAGTGTGTTTCAAAAGCAGCTTTTATGTATTTCACAACAGTTAAGGCCATTAATTCTAGATACACATCAACATGATGCACTAGCAACAATACACTTTTTTCATTGTGATGTGCTGAAATAAGAAATGAGTTTCTCAGGTGATTCATTGATGCAGGGAATCAAAGAGGCACACGTATAGCCAGTTTTGGAGCAGTAAGTGGAATTAATGTTTTCTTTTTGTAAATGTATGCACTTAGATTATAATTTGCATTATTGAAAGTTGAACGCCATTGTCTGCATTTTCTTAGTGGCTATGTTCAGTTCTTTCAGAAAATGTGTGGAGAGGAGCCAAACTGTGGTAAATAAGCAGACTGCAGGCAAACAAGATGTTCTGACTATAAACTCTGCAGGTAAGTGTTACAATGATGCTTTAGGCATCCACCCATTATCTATATGTTCCACCAATATCCACATTGATAAATAGCAACTGCATTTTAGGCTCATCAACAGAATTAGGGAATTATATGGGAGTAAAATCAGGAAGTCATTTATAAAAGTCAGGCCCTTTCCTTTATTTAATATCCTGTTCTCCACACCACCATCCTTAAAGGTTTATTCCACCTGATTCATTGCTCACCATTGTAGATCATAGCTGCCATGCAGGGGGTCCAGCAGGTGTAGTAGGCCGCCATCACAGGCACAAGCACCCTGGATGCCACATTGTGTCTGCTGCGATGTGCACTGCGGTACTGGCGCAGTTTGAGGCGCTGTCTCCTGGCTGCGCACCACACCCTCAGGTTCGCGTATGTCATGATGATGGAGCAGGGGAAAAATATAAAGCTTGTCAAGCTGAGTGAGTATACAACATTGGTGGAGTAGGATGGGTTGCAGACTAGAGATGCAGTGGAGAAGTGAACCTCTATGATGCCATCTGGGAATGAGATTGGAGAGAGGAGGACGGGAGGGAAACACCAGGCGAAGGCAATCAGCAGCAGGGTCCTTTGTCTGGTCATCAGAGAGGAGTACTGCAGAGGGTACAACACCGCAATGTACCTCTCCAGGCTGATGGTGGCCAGTGTGTACATGCAGGTGGAGTACACTGTTGCATTGCAAAAGGCCACAACATGACAGAGAGCATCTGGCCCCTCAGCGTAGTCCTTCAGCAGACTCACCCACAGATTCAAGGGCATGACCAGCAGTCCAAAGGCAGAGTCTGCAGCAGTGAGAGACAGGAGGAGGTACCGAGAGTTTCTGGACCATCCAGCCACGGAGGAAGAGATGACCAGGAGAACTGCAATGTTTCCCAAAGTGATCATCACTCCCAGGATGATTATGATAGTCACTTTGATGGACCTGTGAGTCAGCTCCTGCAGCCTCTGAGGGTCCACACCTGACAGGTTGCACTGCTCAGGAGCTGAGAAGTTGACTGTTGAAAGCATTTTTCCTCACAGTGATGTGCATGAGTGCAAGCAAAACATTAGGCAGGTGAGGCAAAAAAAAAAAAAGTGTTCAGTTAAAGCAAGCAAAAGTATAAAGAAGAAGCAGGGTCATGTTAGAAAGCAGCTCTGCTTAAAGCTTCTTACCTCAGCAATCAGTGGCACCTGGTGCAATTAGTGTTGGGTGGTGACAGAGCAACTCTCCAAACATGCACTGCAGCAGCAGTTTCTCTTACTGTTATCCAAATAATTTTGATTTTAACTTATTTTTAAGACTTTGTAAATTGTATAATTTATTTATATTATAGCTTTTTCAGTGATAGTTTGGTGTTTCAACAATATGGTACACTAAGATACTCTTATAGGCTTCATGCTGTTATTTAAAATCTTAAAAAAAAACCCAACAACTTAATAATCTTTCAAAATATTATTTAGGAATAATTTGTGAAAGCTACTTCTAAAGAAGTAAAACAGAACATGGGTGCTGGGCTAAACCACACTTCAGGAATAATAGGTAGAAGCTGAACTGAATGTCCTTTCCATGACTTTATTAATTACAGTTAGCTGGACAGTTTGAGCCCTGCAGGGTTTTCATCACATGCAGGAGGGTTGTCTCACTAATTGGAATTAATAAGGGTGGGAGTGTTAAGTGTGGCCTCTACATTATGTACTATTAAGACCTAAGTGTATCCAGTATCTCTTATGAACAATTCATATGACGGAAGCATTGTAGTGCGAAAGATGTTGTGAAACAGCTATTTTCATGTTTTACGATTAGTGTGACTATTTTTAAAAGCTTCTGTTCGTTATATCCGGTGGGAGCAAATAAAAATGCCACCAGTGACTCACAGCCGTGCTTTCCATCAAGCTCCAAGTTTGCAGGGCAGCCCATTGTGGCAAGTTTCATCTCCAACAATAACAATGAGTCAGTCAACAGTTCATCACTATTAAAGTCCCACAGAAGATGTACGCTCAGTCACAGCCTGACATCTCACAACCAATCATTGTCCAATTTCCACAATCACACGTCATCAGTGTCAGGCTTTTCTCCGCCCCCCTGTTCCAGCGACAAGCTTAAGTGTTTTTGTCTGCACCGCTGAGTGGTAGCAGCCAACGTCCCTCCTTCAAAAACAAAAAACAAAAAAAAACAAACCTTCATGACATAAGGGCAAAGAAAAGGGCAGGAAAGATTGTCACTGACCTTTCCCACTCAGGTAACCATCTGTTTCAGAGGTATTCTTCTGTGTGACAGTCAGCCCATTAAACAGCACATAACAGGACACTCGTCCCAGACGCTCACCCACTTTCCAGCGTCCCCAAGGACGATAACACCGCCCGTGATTTATTATATCAACAGCAGACAATCAAACAATCTCACATATCCATTTCTACGAAGAAGAAGATTTTAAGTGAATTTATTACAATAAATTCATCCTCTGATCTTAAAAAACAGCTTTTGTGGAAATGATTAGGACATTGCTATCATGTTTATCAAGAACAAGGTTTTACATTCTGCAGAACACATTCAGACCTGAAAAAAATTTAATGTTTATCTTGTAGAACTCAGGTAATAGCTCCATGATGACCTCTCGCTTCAACCTTATTTCCCTAGAATCCACTAGTATTAATGTTTTAGCAGCAATGTAGCAGCGGCCACAGCGCTGCCGGGGGAGGACATTTTCTCAACATATACAGCACACACACACAGGATGGACTGTAAATATACATGTATGTGCCGCATATGGCCCAAAGACATACAGCTTTTCTGCTCCGCTACCACAGTCAGATCCCCCAGAGGAGAACTGACAGCTATCTGCGTTTGATATATGTGTTTCTCGCTCTTCTAATGAGCGGATTTCTCTTGGCGATGTCTAACACGAGACCTGGAGGAGGGGATGGAGGAGGGCTCTTGGGTTAATATTCTCCGTCCTCCTCCCTCCGTTGCACTCCTTCATGTTCCTTGCACAGTCAATTGCATGCTCCTCACCTGAATCTGTCTCATTTTGAAAGGATGTGGAAGCACCAGACAGTTACAGATATAGCACAAGGCGGTACATTAAGTGCAAAGAGATGATGGTAGCCTATTTTTTCAGGGTGTGATTACCAGAGCCATTTATTTATTCCTTAAAATCTTCCAATTTTGCTCCATTAAAATAAAATATTAACAGCTTCTCATCATGATGTTGCAGAATTGATCAGCACATGTAAAGCCCGCTTAGCCCAAAATATGGGGGCATGTTTATAGAGTAACCTAATGCACATTTTGCAAAAAAAAACACAAAAAACAAGTATGTGCACCGCGAGCCATTTCTCCTCTCCTCTCAGTTCATTCATAAATCCAACTGCTTTTAGACCGTTTCCATGTGGCTCAAATCATGAGATGTTTCTATGTGACAGAGAGTGTTTATGTGTGTCTTTCTATGTTGAGGCAGTCTACATGTGTGGGTGTGCACACACACAAGCAGTACTTGCCCAAAGGTGCATGTGTAAATGTGGCTGATCCCATGCGAACATGAGTGAGATAGAGAGTGGATGAATTCGTACATGCTTGCAATTGAATATCCTGTGAGTGGGTGAACTCCTCCATTGGCCACCTACTGTACAGCACTTCCTGATGTGGAGGACGGTAGCCATTGATTTGATCTGTCTGTGCATGTGTGTGCTTGTGTGTGTGTGCGTGTGTGGGCAGCAACACTATCTAATTCTACCAGTGAGGGTTGATGCATGATGTTTAGGAGAGATAGTATAGCAGGGTTGTTTGATGGGCGATTGTGTGAAAACTTGATGTCTGTCTTGACAGTCTGTCTAAGATAACAGTGCCCTGCCAGCACAGACAAAACCGACCTGGCAGGTTGGAAATTATTAAAGTGGTGTCGAAGGCATATCCTCGTTGTGCCTACACACCGATGTGTACTGCCTGTGGACTAGAATAAGGAAGACCAGCCCATGCTGTGTGCACAGATAAGTGCAGAAACTGAATGGAGAAAGTAGTGGATGTGGCTCGCTTATGCATAATCATGCATTGCATATCAAAGACATATAGATGAATCATATTCAGATTTGACTAAATAATTCTATACCAAAAATATTCATATGGCTTTGCTGCTGTATAATCCCCCTATTCCTGGGCCATATGTTTCAATCTGGAAAGTGACATGAACATTTTCTATCTTTAAATGTTTTTTGCTGAAAATGGCGGCAACATGGGTTTGGTTTCCTTTGTGTTTCATGAACACTTTAAAAGAAGATATACCAGAGGTGAGACAGAAACGACAAGAGAGGGAGGTTATTGATTAAGTTCAGGTAATTAAAACAAGCCTATCTCAGGGATTTGAAGGGAAACATGCTGCACCCATAAATGTTGTGTGTGGACTGAAAGATAGCAATCTGGTGCTCCACATTCCTAAAAAAAAAAATTCCTGGGTAATTTAAGCAGCACATATTGACCCTGTTACACAATGTTTGTATGTCATAGTGCCTCTGCTTCTCTCCCTCGTACAAAAATACCTACACTGAGGCTAGAATTTCAGCCTTGCATAACAGCTCTTTAAAAGGCCTGGGTATTGAATATCATTGAAGATCTTTTTACTTTTAGTGTTGTTTAGAGAATCACCATTGAATTTGGCTAATGTGGCTCTCTATAGTCGATCTTATGCAACCGAGGTCTCGTTCTCCTTGAAATAGAGTTGTCAGACATTGGAAAAAGGGGACAAATCTTCCTGATGTGCATCAAACATTATAGAATTACAGGTATGAATGAATGAAGAGAAGTGTGTGGATTTGTGTGTTACATCATTAAATGTTCCACAGAGAAAGGCTGCGATGTGTGTGTGTGGTCATGTGTTTTAATTCTTTTAAAAATCCAATATAAACCTTAAAGCTGTTGAACTGCAAGAAAAGCTGGACCCATTGATTTCAGCTCTTTTTTTTTTTTTTTTTGCCAGTGGTTACACCTTACACGCAGCCACACGATCCTTTGGAAGCCTTGCCGTCAGCAGCACAGCGGCTTTATTCTGATGCCAGTTGCTCATCGCTGACCTGAAATAATTGCAATCTGCCCTGTCCAGATTTCAAGGTATTTCAAGCTGATTTCTATACAGTAACTTTAACTGACAGTGAATCATACTGTTCCCTGAAGATCTTTGGAGTCTTGTGGCCAATGTCTATATTGTAGTAGTTGGTAGAAGAACATTTTAATCGTTTTAACATTTTGATCATATTGAACATTTCTCTGCATGTTATCTGAACTGTTATTTGTCATTCCTTGGATGAATAAATACTGCCATGTCTTCATTTCAAGATTTCAGGTTTCAGTCCTTGCAGTAAATGAGTAAGTTAAAAGCAGTACTTTGTGGAAACAAAAGAATTTTGCTCAAGACCTGCAGCTCATTGACTTTGTTGTCTTCTCTGGTTGAATATGACATTTAAAGGCGCTATCAGTAAGATCTAGAATAAAGTCTAGGGGCAGCTGGAGGATTTAAGTCTACAACATGGGCAAACAATTTAGTTTTTTCTTTTTTCACAATTTTGTGTGAAAGGCTAATAATGTGTTATCTCCTGTGAATTTCCCCACTGTGGGACGAATAAAGGTTTATCTTATCTTATCTGAATAATAATTCCTATAAGTCATTTGTTGGTATGGGCTTTTGAACCTTGACAAAGTCTTTTGTGGTCTTAAAGTCTTAAACACTGCAGGAGAGAGACGAGCAGGAGAGAACAGCAAAGAATATCAACAGTGTGTTTTTAGTCCTTAGATATTTGTTAAATCTGCTGAAGCACAGTGTCCAAATGTACACTGTGCTTCAGGTACATTATTTGAGATGACTATTCTCTATGTACTAGAAGGGGTCACCGCTGCTCTACAGTCTAATATTGGACGGTCTCTAAAACCCAACCATGCCTGGTTCACACCACAGAAAAATAATGTTAAAAATAACTGTTGTATAACTGCAAAAATAAGACTACGTGTGAATCACTGTGAAAGCTAAAGAAATGACCAAAAGTAAGATCTTCACATACAGTACATCCTTGACCATCATAAAATATGATTCATACTTGTTTTGGTAGTTTAACAACGAGATAATATATTTTCTTTCTGAGGGGGAATAAGCCAAAACATGCTCAGTTATAAATGGAATCTATCTTTCTCATAATGTGAATGGGGGGAAAACCAGGAGGCAGTATTTGTCTTTCCTCCAGGTGTTTAGTGTCTGAATATTGTTTTGCACTAGACACCACTCAGACCATTGCCATCATGTCAGGTCAAGAGGTCAGACAGGAAAGGAGAGAACAACAGTGTGTGCAGCCATACTGTATCACTAATAGGCAAGGGGTGCTCAAAACACTAAATAATAAAACAGGAATTGAACATGCCTGTCTTTTACTTGACACCCTGTTGTATGACCCATTCAAAGCTCAGTTCAAAAAACAGATGACAACACATGGCTAGTTTAAGTCGAAGTCTCCTTTGTGACTGCCCTCCCTGCCGAGCTGGTGACTGTCTCTTATTTATCGGTTCCTGCTGATTGGGCAGAGACATGTTTATTGAATGACGTCATCCACGAGTGCGTCAAACCCTGCTGAGGAACACGCAGGGAATGACAATGAGCCACTGAGTGAAGACTGAAAGGACTGCCTGTTAAGTTACGGCAATAAAAATGTCTCCTCTGCAGCTGTACTTAAATCAAAAAAAAGCAGAGTTTTATTAACTACCCTTCGACAACCAGCATTATAACAACAACCACATCAACAAGTTTTTAACAAAACAGTTTGAGGGCAATCAGAGAGATAATTTGTGTTTGCAAAATGACTGTGTTGGATGTGGTGTATAATTTTTTTTGACTTGTATTTACTTCTGAAGTTCAGCCTATGACAAAATAAAATACTTAAGCAGTCACTCAAGTCTAGATTAGTGTAGTCTAACACATAACAACACTAAAGGGGCAGGGCTCCGGCTCTGCCCTGTGATTTTCATTGAGTTTGCCATGGCAGTCTGAGAGAATTCAGCATCTGATTTACAAAGACAGCAGCTCATTACTCAGTCAGCTGCTGGACTGATCCTGGTACTGAACTGAAGAGCTGATAGACTCAGTTCAGAGGTGGCATTCCTATGAGATCACTGGGCTCAGAGGAAAGAAAACACAACTGAGCGATCTTGATTACCAAATATTTGCTTTGGCCGTTTTTCAACTCCACCTGAGAAAAAACTGTTATGTTACTCAAAATATTACTCAGAAAATAAAATCAGTTGCTGCCTGTAGTGATTTTATGTTTGTATGAGATTTCATGGGAATCAATCTAATAATTGTTGAGATGTTTTCGTTTGACACTGCCATCTGAAGAGTCTCGACATTAACATTGGCAACAGTGGAAAACAGAAAGAAAAACCTAATGATCTAATTATAGTCCAAATCCATAATTCATGTATAAATGCAAATGTATTAAATCTATCCAATAAATTCAGTGTGATAAGTTCATTACGTGCTATACATGCATATAAATACTGTCCACTATAATGTACAGTATGCTCACGTGTGATGTATATGTATGACACTAATTGTGCTGTTTTCTGGTGTTGTCTTTCTGTAATATATTGCCCTACAAGCACACACACACTCACACACACACTAGCTCTGCATGTAAAGTGTGTTGAAGTGGCAGACACAGAAAGGTTTATCTCATGTCTTGAAGACCACACGAAAAGATCAAAAGCAGAATGGATGTAATGCACTCGTCAACTTTTTATCTGCAGCCTCAGGACTGCTGTCAAGCTTGTGAGCAGCGAGCATATTAAATCCGTCTGTTGGCAAAAATCCCTTTATTTATCATGCTAACAAAAAATCAGATTGTAGCAGACACAGATGAGATCTCGCTGGAGAAAAACAAAAACACATTTAAAAGACCACTGAGTGAAAAGACTGCTCATCTGGTGTCCGAGTGTTCAGCCCCAGACTGTGATAAGGGCCGTCTTCAGGCTTCATATGCAGGCTCAGAAGGAGAAATGTTATTGGCTTTATTACCTGATAGTATGGTCCAGTCGTTGCCAAGACCCAATAAGCACATATTACGGCTTTTATCACACATAATATAACGTCTCAAAGATTTTTCCAGGTGATGCCATCAGAGTCCATATATTGTTAACAGTACTGGCATAATTACAAAGATGTCCTTGATTTCTTCTCAGGGGCCCTGTTTATACTTGGAATTAACATGCATCCTGGATGATCTGATCACAAGTGGACAGCTAGCATCTCAAATCACAGTGGGCATACAGAGCTGCCAACTCACACAACTGACACAGATCTCACACCACACATGCCTTTTCTCACGCTGAGTTTTCGTCTTTGCTTTCTCAAATATAGTTTTTTTCCCCCCCAAGTTCAGATGAGCTAAAGCGCAGTCACCACCACCAGTGACATTTATTAGCAAGGGGGCATAGGTTTTTCACAGTAGGGTCCTTCACAGAGATTTCATAGGCGGTGTGGTGGTGTCATGTCATGTTATCACATTTGAGGTGTCCCTTTACTAAGAGTTAAAAGCACTGATTGACTAATCAACTGATGCCTTTGTGTATGAATATCTGTCATATTAGATATCTTCTAATCACTGACCACAGACGTCAGTCAGTCAATCAAAGATTAAAGAATTCTAAGCATCAAAGATTAGTCCCTAACGTTAGAAAATGAAGGCTCTCTTATTCTAACACAAGCTCCTCTGTACTGTGCTTATTTTGTGGCAGCACAATTTAACAGCGAGCTGAACTCCATCGAATAAATGCACGAAAGTCAGGGATCATCTAGGTCAGGCTTCTAATAAGATGCCATTTTAGATGCGTTCATGAATCAAGAGTGAAACTGCAGAAAAACACAAGAAAACGCATAAGCAGTTCATCAGTGTTAGAGCTGGTTCAATGAGGTAGCCATGGCTTATTGCCACATACTACATTTTAAATAAACCTTAATGTCTGAATTTCTACTATAAATGTAAATTAAATTCTAATAATGCACTTAACTTACAATATAGCTCTCAACTCTTACTTCCTGCCAAAACAAAACCACTACTAAGAGTGCTAAAACACTCCTAAAAGAAGTCAAAAGCCTGAGGCAGGGCATACGGTGTGTATGACATATTAACTAGAGGCAGAATAGATGCAGCTAATTTCTATGTAGTGGCTTTAATTTGGAAGATATATAAGCTTGCAACTGATCTGCTCAAGTCTGCAGGGTGGCTGCAGGTCGAGGGAGAGGTCATGAGGTCAGCACACACAATTCACATTTTTTATCTGAAGAGAATAACTACCAATCACCCAGTTAAAGCAACTTGGAAGAAAACCAATTACTACTGTTTGAGGGCAGCAGAAACAGTAGTTACCTGGATAGAACTCAAATTGTGTGTGTGACCCTCTAATGAACTCTGCTATTGGTGAGGAGCACCCCCACCCTATAAAGTCCCAGTGCATGTGTTGCATTGCTCATCTCCCTTTAAACTGGGCAGTGCAATCAGGGAGCTCAGACATGTACATCCCACACTATCCTGGTCCCCAACCAGCCAGGGAGGCATCCTCGAAGACCTGGACATAATGAAGGACGTGACCCAGCCCCAGAAAACCATGTCTCCCTGCACTGGGACATGGAGCTCTCGCTGTTTTTCTTGGCTCTGGTTCACACATGAAATAGAACATACAGATGAGACCTCACCTCACTGACTCCTCACTGCAGCCAGAACACATTCAAATATTCAAATATATAATAACAACTGTTTTACATCAGACACCCAACAAACTGTCTTTATAGAATGATAAAAAAAAAAAAAAAAAAAAAACATCCATCCCTCCTCATTCAATTCTTACCCTCCCCGCAATCTACATCCCCTCCTGTTCTGGATTCACTGCTGTTTATCTAAGTAGGAGCAGGTGCTTGTTGAAGAATCCCCCAGGATTTCATCTTCATATGAAGCTTACCATTCCCATATCAGTGCCCTGTTCACTATCAGTGTGTAACCGCTGCCTTTACTCTGTCGTGGAGACACAGACAAAGATGGATTTCTGGTATCCAGTCATTACAAAAATCAGCTTATTATATCACTGAAAACAGAATAAAAGGAAGACTGACACTGGCCCATTATCGTGTGCCTGACAGTAATATATGATGATGGAGTTGTCAGCCCATTATTGAGAGGTAGCATGTCAGTAATACAGTTTTTCCCAAATCTACCTTATTGCCTGATAAATGGAGACAGGAATATTCAGTTTCTCTCTCTGTTTCTCTCTCTCCACCATATTTCATAACCACTATCATTTGCTTGCACAAACCCACAGACACAGGACGTGTGTGTCTGACCTGTCAAGAGAACAGACTGTCCTGTGTTTGTTGAGATCCTGGTGAGTCATAAAACATGGGAGGCCCCTTTGTTCCATCCAGAGGAACCACTGGGGAAAAAAAACAAGAAAAAAGATTTCACTGTGTACAGAGAAGGCATTAATTCATATAATGAGTTGGTTGCATATGTTCGCTGTCTTCCTAATGGAAATATTTTTTTCCCCTGCTGTTTGAAATTTCCTTGGTGAACAGCACTCATGACAAAACATGACAAAAGAGTAGAGCAGCCCCAAAAGAACCTTTTAGAATAAATATCTCTTTGTTCTGGTGAAAGAAGTGTGAGGATGTTTGGGCCTCAAACCCATTTAGAATAATCACGCACAAAAAAGTGTGAATGTGGACTTCTTAAATTATTTATTCTTTTAATTTTCTCAAACACATCCAGGCAAACATTCACTCGGGGACTGTCAGACTCTTTGTGTTAATTCACTTCAATATCTGCAAAGTTTTTGTTGTCAGTATAAGGCTCCTCTGTTTGAGGATGTGTGTGTTCATGTTGTACTGTAATGTCATTTCAATTGGTCACATTTATACGTTGAATCCACATCTAGGACATGTTTTGTGCGTACAACCAATAGCAAAAAAAAGTTGGGACGTGGTGTGAAACATAAATGAAATCAGAATATAATAATTTTCAAATGAATTGTGTTTACTAACAACAGTTTTACAAAGTGTTCCTGAGTCCATGTAGTAATCTCCTTTTATACAATCATGTATTTGACAAAATGTTGAACCTCTCTCCATCCTTCCTTATGAAAGACTGAGTCTTTCCAGATGAACCTTTCATACCCAATCAGGAAACTATCACCTGTTAACAATGAACCTGTTTACCTGTGGAATGATCCAAACAGGTGTTTTTGGATCAGTCCACAACTTGCTCCTGTCCCAACTCGTTTAAAACATGTTGCTGCATCAAATTCAGAATAAGCAGATATTTACAAAAATCAATGATGTCAATGAGGTAAAAACATTAAATATATTGTCTTTATTTTTAATGTATTATTTTTTTAATTGATATGTATCAATATATGTCAAAAAAGATAAGCAAATCGTCACATTCTATTTTAATTATATTTTACACAGTTTCTCAATTTTTGGGGGATCACGATTGTATTATAGAGTGAAGAAGTGGAGTTAAGCCAGACAGCCAAGCTTTCAGAAGCAAAAGTCCCAATGATTTCTTCCAAAGAGAAATATATAACTGGCTATTGAAGCATTTCCATTAACTGAATTTCTTCTGGATAAATTATCAACATACAATAAGCAACACAATCAAAAGATTCATAGAAAAGTCAAAGACATGGAGCAGATCAAGAGTCAGAGCTGCTGTCTGCACTGGGTGGATCGTGAAGAAACTGACAAGGAAGCAGCGTGAGAACATGTTTTAAAGTCAGCAAACAGACTACTTTTGTTGGCCTGTGAACAAGGAGGGCCCCGGGCGCCAGTTCAGATACACCTGAGCCACCTGAGCTGTGGACCACTGTTCACGGTTGTTTTATCATATAGGAAAAGACAATGCACAGTTGATTGAAGCTTCACGTCAATGCTTAAAACGAAGCAGCAGTGATGATGTCCTGTTTTTGTCCTGCATTAAATGGGTGATTTGAGAAAGACAACAAACCCTGTATGTTACACACGACTCATCTCTTGTTGCCAAACCTGAGAGCTATGGAGCTGATTGTCTATAATAAATATATAATTAATAGATAAATAAATATTCAGATAGTACCCCTTTCTTGTCTTCTCTGCTACCAGCAATGCTTGAGACTAAGAAAAGAGTCAAGGAAAGCCTTATTAAGCCCCCAGGTTTCACACACACACAAACCTCCCTAATCAGATCATTAATCACCATTACTTTTGTTGGGAAAACTACTTATGAGGCCGATCTTTAGATGCACACTGAAGCAATACAGGCTGGATTCACAGCAGTATTTTTAGGTGTGATTGCAATGACACTAATTATTTCTGCAATAATAAACAAAAGTATTATTTGATAGTGGGCCTCATTGAGAAGAGACACGATAAACTTGGGCAGAGATTGTGTGATTGACCAAGTGAATACAGTCTGTCGGTGAAAGGTACTTTTCACATATAATATACTGTATGTATTATTATCAAGTCCAAGTTTTATCATTTTATACAATTCCTGCTTAGCTCACTAAGGCATGAACTAAATTTTTTTTTATTATTAAAAAAAAGGAAAAAATGCATCCATGAACAAACTATAGCTTATCCGCTTTTATTCTGATATGTGTCTAACTTTACAATGTACTGGTAATGCACAGGACTTATGCAGGCTGATATTCCAACGAGTCCATTAATGAATCATTAACGCACCAATACTGTGGCAGCCGTGGTGATAATGAATATGGATGTTGGCAGCATCATTTCTGTCAAATGGAGGCTTCAGTACGGGCGCGCTGGCACAGAGAGAGAAATGTGTTTTTTGGCTGCTGCTGCGTCCCATGTGTCACAGACTTGACAACTCTCTTTCATCCGCTCCATTTACTGTCATTTCCGCTCGTGGTAGCCAAAAAGAATATGAGATCAAACAAAAAAAAATGTGTATGTTGGTTTACATTCATGTGCTGATTAGTTTGAGAGAAAAGAGCTAGAGTACAAAACAGTTTGATCAGGACGAAAAGCTCACAATAAGAAAACTATTCTTTTTTTGTATGTTTGTTTGTTTCTTCAGTGCAGAATAGATCACACCACAGAGCAACCATTGTACTATAACCACAACAAAATTCATCCAGAACAGAGACATGTATGCTACAGAGACAACACAAACTCCATCCACCTGTTGTTAATACTGGGGTCGGTCTGACAGAGAACGGTATCTGTGGATGCAGACTGATACCACGTCTGCCAGAATCAGAGGGAATCAATACACCTTCATGATGATTATTTTGAGTTGGATAATTAATGTAATGGCTTTGATCCATTAATTGTGCAGGTTTACTTGGCTGCACTGAACTTGGCAATTAGAAATTAAACCAAAATACTGCTGGGATGAGGGTCATCATTTATTATCCATGACAGTCTCAACAAGAAAAACACCTCTCTCTCTCTCTCTCTCTCGTTTGGCAACCAATTAATGACAAATACCAACATGTGACCATGACATATTGACAAATACTCTTTTACTGATTCCATTGAATAAGACATTGGCATTGGTCTCTAGGTGCTGCATTGTCCCTAATCATAAGGATGGGTCAAAAACAGATACCAAATGAATGACTTTCTTGTATTACTCTCACCTTTCTCTCTCAGACTGCAACCTTCTTTCTTTCACCCATAAGGTCACTGAATAGGTTTCTCAGAATTCTTACACCCAAACCCAGACTGGACCTACACAGATGAGAATGGTGGATGAACAACAGTGTCCTTACTTGGCCTTCTGTCGCCTCCATGCAGAATTAGGCAGGAGAAACTCAAGTCAGCAAAACAGATAATACCGAGTGTTCACTCATTCAAATCAGAAAACTGTGCTCTACTCCAAAACTTGAGGGCAAAAAAAAAAAAAAAAATCATATTTGAAGTTGGAAACTATAGCAGCTTCATCTTCAGCACGACTTTTCTGCATCTTATGAAGTTGGAGCCTGAATCCTAAAGTGATTATTAGATTGATAGAGAGTCTGGCTCCATCAAGCTGTACTGAGATCAGACAGATGTGTCAGGTCAGTATCTTATCATATTTATAGGACATAAAGTAATGTGACTGCCCAGAGATGCCACTTCCAATTAGAATATAAGCCGAAATAAATATTCAACGAAGCAATGTCTTTGATGATGTATTTCTCAGATTTGTCACTACATTGCTTTCCTTTGTATTTGCCTCTCTTTCTAAATCTAACTCTTAACAAAAAAGCAACAGCGGTGCAAACATGGTCATTGTTTGCTTTTAAATAGAAAGTGTGTGTATGCTTCAGCCCTGGCTTCGGCTTTTATTGAGTCTTCCACGACCGAAAGATTGAAATGTTTACTTTAAAGAAGATGAACGTAGCCCTGCTGTTTGTGAACTTTTATTAATGTAACTCTTTTTGCTTGTAGAAGGACGAGGACAAGATGCTGCTTCAAGCAAAACAGCCACTTGAGATGCAATTTTAATCAGTTACTGTGGAGCAATTCCACAAGCAACAAATCAAATTATACGCTCCCACTTACCCCAGTACTCACTGCAGATATTTTGCTCTCATAACAAATTGTTTCTGTATCTTGATAATTATCTGCCTACCAGAAATAAAAATAGGAATAAATATTCACTTTGATCTGCACCTTTACAGGAAAGTTATCTTGAGTGGAGTGTATTAAAAATATAATGAACAATAAGTAAGGTTACATTCTACATCATACTTAATAATAAATCATCAGGATGGTGTAAACAGTGGTACAACTTCAGCATACTGACATGAGAAACACTTCATGTAGAATTCCAAGTGATGTCAAGTAAACTGATTTTTTTTCTCAGTATACAATAACAAGACCTTGTCAGCTCTTTGAATTACTGATCACTGGAGCATACAGAGTGAAACAATGGCCAGTGGGGAAAAAAAAAATAGAAACATAATGAGCGACTTTGAGAGTGAATGTGGAAGGAGACTTGAATGGGAATGAGACAGGAATGTGAGAGATGGAGCTGTCTGCCACTGACCAGCGACTGCACGATGATGCAGTAACCCTAATTACCAAACAACTCATTTAGTGTGACAGAATGATTCACAGCCTCTGGATAAATATGTGCTGTATCCATGCTGAAGCTCAGTGACACACATACACACACACACACACAGGACCATGTCACAAACTGATACTACATTGATCGATATGGATGCTTGTGTGTATAAAAAGTGGAAACCCAGCTAATCGTCTTTTACTTTGTCTAAATTCTAACACTGAAACCAGGTCCAGATCCATAAGTTTGATTGTTTGTTTTTTTAACTGTGCAACTAATTAAAACTTTTTTAATTCTTCTTTGATTTGGATAATTATTCCATTTTGTTTTAAAAAATTAGCCACATTAGCAGAGATCCTTTGTTGAATTCCATTTCCATCTCTCCCCTCATTCCCATCTCTCTGCTGTTGACTAATCTGATAAAGGCACAAACACCCTAATAATAATTGATCAAAATTTGAAACATATTACACATTACTGTCTGACTGCAAGGGCTCCAGTAAACATTGTCATTCATATCTGACACATTAGTTTTTCCAATTTGCATGTGAAATTACAGTTAATTGTGAGACCCAGGACAGATGGCTTGAGGGAAATGTTATTAACTTTGGTTGAAATTTTAAATTTCGTAATAGAAATTGATGGTCAATTTTGTGTGTGTGTGTGGAGGGGGGGACATTATCTTTTTTTTTTTAACATTTAGAAAACGCTGAAAATTCATGTATATTGAAATAACTTTTGAAAACTTTTGTTGGCGTGAAAATAACTATTGTATATTGTGACATTACATGAAATAAGTACTTGCTAACTGAGAAAAGAAAATAGGTAGATTATAATCCTCTCTACAACTGTATGTCTTGTAGAATTCAGATTTGTTTAAGGAGGAGGCTGCACTTTTTGCTGGTTTTCATTAAGACCAAAACATAGAAAATAATGTTGTGAGTGTAAAAGATATCATCAATTCATACCAGTGTTTTTCAGCCCATGGCAGCTACATTATGCTAATTTCAAAAACACAGTTGTAGTCCCGGCAGTGATAAATGCCTAATTCTGTATTTTCCTCTATTTCTCTATCAAAGGGTTCTTCATCACAAGATTAAACTTTCGCTCTGTTGTTATTTTGCATTTATGTGTGGACACATGATGAAGGCGGTTGTCAGAGCTTTCTGCTTGAAGTGCCTATTTAACATGTCAGGGACCAAGCAGTGAGGCAACGAGGAACACAGGTGTTGGTTGAAAAGAAAGGGTTTTATTCGCCCAAAAAGAAGCAAATAATATAAACCAAGTTTTCAAAATCAAGGTCTATAAAAAGAGGTCAACAAAACAATAACTATACTCAAACTACAGCAACAAAAATGAGTGCTCACAAAAACTGACCTGACACAATGAAACACAAGGGAACATATATACTGATCTGGCCGAACCAATTAACACAAAAGGGAGAAACAAAATGGACGCCAACTAAAACTAATACAAAGGAAAACCTAACTAAATCCGAACCCCCCTCTGACATGGCTGGACATGGTCCGGCCTAATGACCTCGCCACAGGATTTGAATGGTCCAGCCCCTTGGCCATGCCTTTTGCTTCCAGCTGACACGCCCCCACATGCAGCACGGTAACTCCAAGAACAAAGAAATGATTAATGTAACAGCAAAAACAAAATACTTATTCTGACTTTACAGTGTGAAAATGTGTGCACGCCATTTAAACAGTGTAAAGCCAAATGAAAAATAAAGAAATTATAAATCAAGTAAGCTGTGATGTGGATTTGAATTGTTTAGTGAAGTGTGTCTGCAAATCAAATAAACCTGTGTGGTGGACTGCAAATTAACATAACATGTACTGAAAGTAAGGTGAGTGTGTGCACCCTACCACCCAAAACTGTTCTGTGTGGCGTCTGCCATTACAAACCATATTCTACACCATTACTTCCAAAATACCTGGGCCTGATTTTGAATTGTAGCTGCAAAACCCAATAGTCCTTACTAAGTTTATTATTCTTTATTTTGTTCCTCTAAACACATTTTTCTTCAGTGGAACATGCTGAAAAAGGGCAGGTCAACTCAGGTCAGGGAACTATTTTGGTAGATTGTAGATATATGTTAGCGCAAAAACTTCTACAAAGACAGATTTTAAAGGAGACGCCCAAAGGTGCTTTTGTGTAAAGATCATTAGACAGTCAGTAGACCATCTTAACCTGAATGACACATTGTTTTTTCTTTCAATAAAACGTATATTTTTTTCATTTATCTCGCCTCTTCTCAGACCAAACATATTCCACGTCTCAGTGTCCTGACTCAAGATGGGACATTGGCATAATATTGACGCCGTCCTTTCAGACAAAATCTGTGGCGGTGATAAAGCGTCAGTCAAACATTTTAAAATGTCAGGCACATCGATATGAGGCAAGGCGTAGGTGGAAGTCTGTTTGTGCTGGAGGGAGTATAATAGAGAGAACTTCAGGGATGGATTTTTTTTTTTTCAACTGCTGGAGACACAGCGCCTTTTAACACTCAGCCTTGGCCTGAGTTTGTGGAGAACAAAAAAGCAAAGGAACAAAATGATATGTACGTAAATAAAGAACTCGCTTGTTCCGCTGTCATTACTTCAACTGTTGTTCAACATAAATGCCACACTACAGATAAACTATAGGTGTATTTCTGTGCATAATGAGCTTCACTCATAGATGGAAAACATGAACCGTGTGTTGAATGATCGTATTTGAGAATAACAAGTCAATCAAGTTGTGTATTTCCAATTCTGATGATGGAGCTTTTTGTCTATATTTGGACCCCCAGTCATTCATTTACAATCATTTCTATGGCCATGCTGTTATTTTTATATAGACTTATATAGAATTTTTAAAAAGTCTACATTTTTTGTCACTGTCTTCACAACTGACCCAAATAAACTACTTAGTGTAACGTTAAAGCCCACACGGTTTGTCGAGCCATCCCACCACCTCAACCTCTGCCCAGAAAATCTCGGCTTTAATAACATCATGGTTCTTCCACTTTTGCTTCTGACAAGCAACGGTTATAATCTGCACAACCACAAGAAGTCCTTTGAACAAATGACAGATGCTGAGCATCATCACATCATGACTGTCTTCTTGAGATCAGCCTGGTACATGTATTATTTTAATTGTCCTTTCCTATAATTTTTTGTCAAATATCTTCCTACTTTTCACAGGTTGTTTTCTGCAGGATTCAAATCCCCCGCCTCATTTGTTGATGGAGGGCTTCCCTCTCGACCCTCGACTCCTTAAACTGCTCCAAGCCTTGTGACAAACTTTCCACATTTGATTTCGTCTCCCTCTCAAGTTCTCTTTCCCTGCCTTGAGCTCTGTTTCATACCTCTGTTTGCTTTCATAATACGATGCTTTCATGTTTCGTGGTCGTGTTTTTGTCACCTGGGAGCTCTGTTGCAACCTTCAGGTCGCTCAAGGTGTAGTTGTTGCAGGGCTCTGCCGGCTTTGTGATTTCTTCCCTGTGATTCCCCAGCTGTTCATTTGTAAAAACACTTGGATTTCAAACTTCTCTTGTTTCCACTTTTTCTCATTATCCTCCTTGTCTCACAGACCTGTGTCTTCCCAGGGCCTGGTTATTTCTGCCTCCGCTGACCTCAAGGGATTTCTCACTCCTGCCTGGTCCAGGTCTCTCTCTTGTACTAATTTTTCAAATCACCCATCTCTTCACGAGGAGAGACGAACTCTAATGCCTTCTTATCCTCACAGACGTTGTGGTTCTCAGTACTTTCAGTCTTTTACTCTTTTTTTCCCTTTTCCACCGTATAGTCCTTGAGCTCTCCAGCCAACTTAAAGGCACCCAAGCACCTCTGGCGATCAGCCTTGTCCGTCATGTCCTCCATGTTTGGCTCGGTGACTCAGTCTCTAATCGTTTTTTCTGAGGTCGCCGTCTGCAGTCGTGTCTCTGATGAAAGCTCAGTCTGTTTTCAGACACAACGTGGAAGAAAATGAGTTCCAGACATTTTTTTTTTCCAATGTTTCAATTAAAACTTTTTCTCAAGTTTCCCCTTGATGGTTTGCTTGAAAGTCTCTCACCTATATCCCACAGAATCATTAAAGGTACCGCCTGTAAACAAAATGAAAAAAAAAAAAGTCAAGCAAAAAAGAAAATGATCATTCGTTGGTTCATATCCATAATATCTGCTAACACTCATCTAATGGCACTTTTTATCTGTGAGCTCTGCTGTGTGAATGTCTGCATCCTCTCTGTCCTGCTGTGACACTCGACTCGCTCATGGAGTCGCCTCCTCTGTCACTCTAATGATGTTTAATCCATAACGATCTAGAGTATTCTCAGGCTTTTGGGAAATGGTGTTTGTTAAAGAACTAACAGCAATATTAGATTCTTTTGAAAAAGACTTCCTTATCTAGACACATAGATTGAATTGCACGAGACACTTTTAACAATGTTCCAAGTATTTTTTTCTTATTATGGGTTGTTACAACTATAAATGTGATTTTGAATGGGAGGAAGCTCCAGTTTCACTTAAGCTCTCTACTATTATCAGGACTGACTGACAAAAGCAGCAAACACAGTTAAATGACAGTGTGATAGTTCATGAACATCACATCTCAAACCTACATTGGTGCAGAAAGATTGAAATATATAGCTAAACTAGAATGAATGTGTGTTACTGGATTGCTGCCAAGTCCACAGAGATAAAATTCATATCAAATCTATCATCTAACTTTGAGCCAAACAAGCATATTTCCCAAAATGCCAGAGTGTTCCACTACGATTTGCAGTGTCCAGTCTATCATCCAATCATATAAAATAGGGATGTTACATGGAAATCTTACATAGAAATCTAGTTGTTCTACATTCATGTGATTACTCATTACTGTACGTATAAACAGTCAACAATGGCAGTGTTTCTTTCCAATGGCATATCCATGATTTCAAACATTTTTCACTGCAAGGCTCTTTGACGGCAGCATGGTAAACCTCCCTGCAAGTCGCTGAAGATCAAAGGTAGTCATTTCAAGGTACCGCTTCTTCACTTACAGAAATGACATTTCGAGGATTTAGCCATCTCTACTTTTAAAGGTTTGACTTTGTAGATGATTGAGAGGAAGTGAAACACCTGATTGAAAGGAGTCGAAATATGAGGATTTAAAAATATTCCCCGTCGAATGTAAAGGTTGTGCGGTGCTGTTGTCGTACAAAAAAATAATAATCCATACTTTCTGGTGTGCAGCTATTGTGATTTCAAACAAACACAGAGCTCATGCTGATGCTCATAACTGCCTCATAATAAGCAATGCGTATCAGGTGGTATCGACTACAGAACATGTGTCTCAAGAAAACTTTCCGCCATGAGGTTTTATTATTCAGAGCGGGTTGCCGAGTGTTTACGCCGCTGATCTTTCTGACCGAGGGTCAACCTCGTCTCAGCTGGCTTCTGCTTTGTCACCGGGGCTCCTTCCTGACCTCAGACAATCTGGCTGTCAAATAATAAAAAAATAAATGCATCACAGCATCGTCGGAAAAACATACTCTTCTCCGTACCTAGTGAGTAAGGAAGGTTTTATGTCTATCTGATTGTTGTTATCTCACAATAAAACCTCTAAATAAGATGTACAGTGGTAATTATCATTTCCTATATGATTTTTTTTTCCTGATAAATTCACCCTTCTTGAGACCCATGGAGCATAAAAACACAGCCTACATTTGATTACAGCCCATGTGGATGTTGACCATTGGTGCAGAAAGGACACTTAAATGAAAAATGATGCATACTTTATGTTTCTGCTTTACAAGCATACTGTCTACCACCGTCTGCCGAGGTTCAGACAAACATCGATTACATACTTTCCACAGAGCCAGTATCCATTTCAACACTCTGCGACACTAAACCAATTTGTGGAGACAGGAAACCTGCTTGAGATACATACAGTAATCCATCACTGTGAACAGTTTGTCGCTTTTAGTCTTTTGCTATATTACCAGGGAGCAGTAATGCGGTTTTGTGCTTTGAAAGCTGTGCCTTCAAGTCTGCTTCTCACATACTGTGCAGAACAAGACTGTTCAAGCTAACAAGTCGACATTTTAAAATTCAGGATCCCCAATATGATGAAGATACAATGAGGATTTAGGGGAATCTTTGGGGGATGGAAAAATGTGTTTAGTTTGAATATTTAACTTGGTGTAAGCATGTTATTGTGTGAATTAAATATAAGATCAACAGATACATTCATCATGTGACTTTGATATTGTTATTGTGTGGATACTTAGAAAATCAGACCTTATGAGCTGCACACACCACTGTCCTGCTAAACAAACTATAAATGTTGAAGACAGATGTTAATTAGATATTTTAATGATATAATTTTGTTCTTCTGCCAGGCATTAAACATGGCTCAGCAAACCAGTGATGAGGACCAGAGCTGCAGTATCAGTTACATAATCATTTTAATAAACTGATATATTGTTTTCAAGTGAATTGACGAAATGATACCAATGAACTCTGTAATTTCCTGGCTGCATTTGTGAAAATGGAACAATCGAAAGGGCGATCTTTCAAAGCAAACAGCAATGTCTCACGTCATGGAGCTGTTTCTTTGCCAAGTGCATACATAACCTGGCAGTGTCCTGTTTTGCTGGGGTTTTTTTTGACTACTCAGACTCCTGAGGACGCCAGGGGCCTCATGTACAAAGACTTGCGTGGACATGGCGTACGCTTAAATCCAGAAAATGTCCTACGCACAAAAAAAGCCAGATGTATCAATCCGTACGTACGAATGAGTACCCGACCCCTCCCAGTCCACGCCCCCACATACATGCAAATCGTATTTAAATGAGCCCTCATAAATGCTGTATGTGTGCTATTATTTGGTTTGAAATCTTTTGAATTAAAATTTAAACATGGCAGCATATAAAATAGGATATCGGAGACTTTGACTCATGTTTGATCGCTGAATTTATTTTAAAACACAGCCATCCCCAGCGTCCCCGGCTCGGGGGATTCCTCTACCGTCCCTGGCTTCCCCGGCGCCAATACGCCGCAACCTGCTGCTGCCGCCCGACTGGCCGTGTCCTCACCCGTGCTGTGCTGGAGTCACAAGACGAAATAGTGAGAGCAATAGGCGGCATAAATGATCGCCCAGATCAACTGATAGGCGTCCTCACAAATATCAGTCAGTCAATAAATGCATTGGTGAATAAGTGAATTCTGCGTCCTTGCCTCTTTTACATGATTGAAATTAAATGTTGCCGGGCCTGGATGGCCTCCTAGGTGGGATACAAGTTAATGGGTCCAGCTTCTGGTTCATGAGTCCTGTTGCACATTAGTGCAGAAGTGCGCTGGCTGATATGCTGATAATGCCGTCCCACACGGCTGGCATGGCTCAGGGTTGATCGGCCGGCCAGCTCCCTCTGGTCCCGGTTCCCAGGCACCCCAGTGTGGTCAGCACCTGTATGGGCACAGGCAGCGCATGGCTCCTTGCCGTGTTGCGCTCTGAGGCCGGCTCGGCTCGACGGCGCTGATGAGCCCGCTGTCATCGTGTGCCAGCAAATCTTCTGTCTCTGTAGACACACTCTCTTCTTACTGCACCATTTGCAATGTCTTCCAGTGCTAACGCAGCCATAACGGTATTTTTTGCCCCACTTTACGCATGCTTTTGAATCCACTCATGTAATTGCAGACACCTGCGTGTGTTTATTAATTAATTAGTATTAATTGTTCACGTGTCTCTGATGTACACATCACTCAGTCCGATGATTCATTGTTTTCACATTTATGTATTACAACAGTTTCCCAGCATCACCTCTGAGTGTCGCCAAAGGATCCACAGCTGTAGAAATGTGCGTACGCCAGCCATGAAGTTGGCGTGAAGCACCGCACATTTCCACGGTCATTTCACTCTTGATACATCTGAACGTTGCCGTGAAAAAGGGCGTACGCCACTTTTTTGTGCATACGCACGTTTTGTACATGAGGCCCCTGGTCTGCACGAGTTCAGGCGGATGACAAAGCTTGGAGCGATCACAGCGTTGCAGCTCTAAGTCACCTGTTCACACACTTTTTACTATCGCCGAGCTGTTTGACCAGGAGGCTTTAACTGTCTGATGCACCGACTGAGGCTCGACTGTATTACGCAGTGCTATTTCCGTCAGTCACGGTCCATTTTCATCCCAGCTGTTGGGTTGAATCTCAGCTGTTTGCTCAGATTTAGTGTGCTTGTGTCCTGATAAATAGCACAGTACAAACAACAAGAGCAAACGTGTGTAGTTTTATCAGGTAGTCTGTTTGGACAGCATGGTATAAATGTAGCTTTACACCCACGCTCTTGCAAAGAGTCGCCTGTCAGTCCACTAAAAAAGTGACACTTAATCTCCCGAGCGGTCAGAAGAGCTGGGCGACAGTGATACCACAGATGGGCAGGAAAAGGCATATCGAGCTCTCTCCACATCTTATGTTCTGCACACAGTCGACCTGTGGAGAATCAATGGCATTGATCACAGCGTTATTGTACAGACCAGCAAGTATAGGAAGGAATCAAGAACTGGACCAGTACACTTCTCGACTGCCAAAAAACACATCTTATTTATCTCTTTAAAAGTTGCTTTTTTCAAATAGACTGAGTGTGGAGGAGGCAGCTCCATATCCCAGTTAATCAAGTGCTCTATAAACTAAGTGGAGCTCTTGCTTGTAATTCTATTGGTCTGTTCTACCTTTTGAAGAAAGTAGTCATGGTTGCTTTAGTTTGTGAGGAATTTAATTTATCACACGCTCTTTTAAAATTTCACTCTTATTCCCACCTTTAAGCATTTCATAGCTCACGTACAATTACTTAAAAAAAATCACATCTCTTTGATGATGTGCGTATTTGGTCATCAAAAGCCTTTCTTTGGGATGATGTTTCACTACATCCAATTCCATGAAGGGGAAAGGCGAGCTCTGGAAGTTAAAATTAAATAACAGCAGGAGAAATGTGAATGTCACAGGCTTGTAAAGGTAGTTGTCATTCATCCTTGCAGTCGGTCAGAGAATAAGTACCAAAGCACCGAGGCTTAATCCAGGAAGTGTAGAGCTGCAGAAATCACACACATACTCTATCAGCAATTCAGTGCTCTGGCTGCTTTGCTTACTTTTTCATCTCAAAGCTTACTGAGATAAGAAGGAATCCCTCACAACTGCTGCTGATTGATTGTCCAGAGTAAGCAGAAATTTGATCTGTAAATTGTCCTCAATGAAGCCGCCCCGGTGGCGGTGACTGAAGGCATGAGAGCGCCAGTCGAAGTGTTTCAGGCGGCTGATAAAAGAGGTGTATCAAGCACAGCACACAAGGGAAACCCCAGTGACACACTTGGATCATCTGGATCCAACCTAGAGGAGCTGCAGCAGGTTAGTAGGGAGCTGGATATCTGGGACTCTGCTCTTCTCTTCTTGTGGCTATTTTGCTGGACCAGCTGGCCTGAGTCACAAAGTGAGTGACACAAAATGGCATATGTGTGTGTGACAAAGCCCTCTAGTAGCCATACTAATTGTTACTCTGGACTGTCAGGAGTGTTTTGCATTTGCTCCTGTCCTGATTCCCAACTCTAATTGGCTTCTTCTTCTTGGCAATGGTGGCAAACGGGGGTTGCAAAAATGCAAGGGACGAACTGGCAAAGAGAGATGGGAGCACGCAGACTAAATACACAATGACGGGAGGAACACCGGTGAAAACAATCAGTAGTCCCAAAGGCGGTGACAACACAAAGACAGGAAGTAAAGTAAATGAAGAGACCTGAGGACTTGCTCTATCAAAATAAAACAGGAAATAACTGAACTGAAAACCCAGTACAATGAGGCTCCCATGGCAAAACAATGTACAAAGCACGATTTGTTTGAAACAAAGCTGAAATAGTTCAATCTGGTGATCATAAACCTATATAGTCCCGTCCATTTGTGTGAGGATATTGTTTGGTTATGATATATTCTAAAATGAAAATGTAAATAAGAATGGGGAAAACACTAAAGTAAAGTTGCAAATATTTTATCATAAACCAAAGCACTCGACAAAGACAAACTTTGACCTGATGGTGGAAAAATCAGGGGATCACCAACATTATTCATCCTCTGTGCACCATGAATGTCAAAGTGATGATGGACGGAGTTTCATGGTAGTAAAGCTTATTGAGATATTTCATTCTGGACCAAAGTGTTGGACTGACCAACCAACGTTTCCTCCCCTTGAGCCACTAACATGGCTGAAAGCTATAGATTAGAGCTTTAGAAAGTTTAGTTTATGTGTGTTGGCACATTTGGAAGTAGAGAAAGTCAGCTGATTATACAAAGTGTTGACAATTGGTGAATAGTAATCTCTTGATGATACTGATGAAAGCACAATCTGAAGAGCAGTACCAATATCAACCTCTGCCAGGTGTTCAAAAGCAGATTTGGAGGGATTTAACTCACCTGCCAACAACAATGGTCGACCAGTGCTGTTTTGCTCTGTGTCTCAACTCTTCTTCAAACTAACTTTGTACTTGTGTGTGTACAGAATAAAGTAGAGCCTGGCCATTAAAATATTGTATATCATCAGGTCTCAGTGTTTGTGCAGTCAAAGCAGTGACAATAACAGCACATTAGCATTTAAAGCATACACACCACCGTGGGTAAAGAGAAATTAAGTCCCGTTTGTTGGCGCAAAGCATACTCTGTTCTCCTTCTGGCCTCCAGATTAATCTATAATTAAAATGGGACTTGGACCCCTTCACTCCCATCAGGGCATTTTGTGCTTGTAAAACAGTGAGACAGTAACAGCACGGCTGTGGCAATGAGTGCTAATGTGAGATGGTACGAGGGACAATGGCATTAAATCACAACAGTCGCTCGTTCCCAGATGAAGCTTTGACTTTTTCTACACATACACATGGGTAAACATTTAATGGACCAAGAGAATCATCATCAAGCTCCTAATGGTCTATAAACTGTTTCTGTGCATAACCCACTCTTCCCTGGATAGTTTATGGCTGTTAGCATTATAGATCTGTATTAGTGTCAAAAAAGAGTGGGTTAATATTAAGTTCAAGATGTGGCCCCTGCTTAATTAAAGTCAAGCTGTTGGGATAAATTAAACAAATATCTTCATACCAGGAATCATCTACAGCATCTAGATTTCCAATTTTCATAGTGAGACTACTACTAGAGAGACGAATGTAGAAGTAAAATACAGCTACATTATTTAAGATAAGATAAGATAAGCCTTTATTCGTCCCACAGTGGGGAAATTCACATGCTACAGTAGAACAGGGGATAGCAGCAGTTAAATATTAAGAACAAATAACAGTCTAAAAAAGGAGGTATACACAAGTTCACATTACTTATTTACACTTTTCAGTATGGATATGAAATATAAAATCTGAAATATAAAAATGATGACCAGTATAAAATATATGACCAGTAAAAATACACAATGGGTCTAAACTGAGGTAAGAAATGACAGCCTAGATACGGAATATTAAATATAAAGTACTAAATACAGAATATTGCACATTGACTTGGTCAAGTATTGCACACCTCTTTTTTTCATGTATAACAAAACGCATTTTTACAAGTTACTGAATCGTGAATTGACAAGAGTAAATGATGAGGGAAAATCTATTTAGCTATTTCCTGCACTCAGCTGGTCTCCTTCAAAAAAAAAAAAAATATCGAAAGGATGCGAGCCACACAGCGCACATGGCATGCTGGAAAATACTGCCTCTATAGTTTCAGTCAATGACGCCACATGATACCTGCAGACGTCAGATCACACTACAAGTTGTGAACAAGATATGGTTGTGGGTCTGAGCAAGGGCAGCTTTTTCTTGTGTCCAGTCTGCCTCCATTCTTGAATTCCCTCAGAACTCACTACAGTTTTATAAGAAGCATAATTGTAAGGTTACCAATACACAGTAAAAGGTGGCAAGCATTCTTTGATGGGTATCAGGCTCTGCTGTCAAACACCCACAAGGCCCCAGGACTGCTGACACCACTTTCCAGCCCTGACCTAAGACACCTTTAAGCTGCTTTTAACTCTTTTAACTCACACTCTCACCAGAGCAAAGCGCAGATACTCGACGGCTCGACCCAACCAGCTGGCCCCACTGGCTTGTATCCAGTCAGTATCCTTTTAATGGCCTCTTCCTTGTCCAACCAGCATCACTGTATCACTGGTTCCACTCGTCTTACCAATAGCCTCTAATGAGCATTTCCTCTGATATGAGACAATTTTCTTGGATTATGTCCTTGGACCTGTCTCACCAGATAACAGGCGCTGAAGCATCACTGTTACAGGTTTCACTGATGTTGTCAAGGACTGTCTTTTTCCGTTTGGCCAGCAGTGCCACTGACTGGAACATCTCAAAATACTCCTGTAATATCACTCCACACCAACATGAATAATTCATTTTTAATTCATGCCTTGGCTTGAATTCTCCAGGAAACGCATGACTGCTTTGATAACTCTAAGTCTTTTCATGTAGTAATCTACAATCTACTAATATACACAGAGCCAGTGAGAGCACAGAAATACGAGAGGATTGAGGAATCATAGAGAAGGCAATACATCTGATAGTACTGTAGGTTGCAGAATTGAACAGTATCAAATACAAAATTTGACAGAAATATGACTGAATTGAAACTGAATTGAATGCTGCAATAATTATTTTCTGGTTTAGACACAGACTTAAAATTTGTAATTTACAATTTGGCAAACAAACAGCTAACATTTGCCTATTTACACATCCAACAGACATGCAGCAACATTAGCTCCTAACTTTGTGTGCAGTTGGTGCTGGACGGGTGTTTTACAGCATAGTTGTCGGCCTTAAACTCAAAAGAATAAGCTGGAAGGCATTAAAAAGACTTCTTAAACATTAATAAGACATGTGTTCCACTGTTTATATGACATATTAGTAACCACTGAATTGAATTCAAGTTCATTCTTAACCTTGACAACAGCCATTCACAAAAAAAAAAAAGAGAGAGAGACAGATAATGTGATATGATCAAAAGTTCCTGAACAGCTACTAAATGGACCTGGACTAACATGCTTTTGTCAGCTGCTGTCTGCAAGCTCAACATTAAGACAACACAAACAAACTTCATAACAAAAATGGAAATTTGACGGACAATTTCATGACAACTGGGAAAACTCCATCTGATCCTAGAAGTCATGTGATACGATCAAAAGCTCCAGAACAGCTACTCATTCGAGCTTGAGGTGAAATTCTTTTGTCAAACTCTGAATTCATTTTGCATCCATATATGGCAAGAAATCCTCGGTTTAAAGAAAAACCTTCATTCCTCAAGCAGCTTCCTAATATGAGAGATGGGGAGTTCTGACACATTATTCCTTCCAAACCTTTTTTCAAATGTCCTTCAATGATGTTTTGTACCAGCAATAACGGCTAGCGTCTCCCGTGATAGAGTGAGCAACTGTGATTAATAGAGACACAATCGTGTGGTCTGTTCCGCAGAAAAATAGTGACAGATGTATTTATCCACTCTGTCAGTCCTGATAGATGGCACCTCTGTCATTGGTTTGCAGTTCGAGGCAGATACCATCAGTGGCCATTAAAACAAAATGTCTTGTTTTGAAGTTCTCCTCACACATTGCTCAGGGACATTAAGGGACAAATGTTGGCAATGCATTACTCCCACAATGGATGAGCTCCATGCGGACAGGTTGCTCTGTCTTGTGGACGGCACAAAATAAATTTTAGTAGTTGTCTGGTCGGGAGCATTTGTCTCACAAACGTTTCACTGACGTCCTTCTGATTGTTAGTTTGGGAAAGTGCAACACTGACACACCTTCATCAGGTGACTAACAAAGACATAGTGATGTAAGCATGAAATACATCCTATAAATCCATTGAAAGGTAAATTCATTAAACACTCACACTTTCCATCTTTCTCTCTGCCTTTCTTATATGCCTTCGTATAATATAATATAATATAATAATATATTATTATTATACCACATATTAATATTAATATTATTATTAGTAGTAGTATATTACTACTATTATAATTATATGTAGTTGAGTGTAGTATATATAACATTACATTACTATATCATTATATTATACATGTACATGTATGTCATACAATGTATATGCTATATTGTATTATTTTATATTGTATTATTATTATAGTACTGTAGTACCATATTACTAGATTATATTTACCATAATGCACTATAGTATTAGCATTACCACAGCTGCTATTGTACCTTGTACACACTCAGGTATACACATTCAAACTTCTGTTATCTCTACTGCCTAATTTATTGTGTCTATTCTTAGATTATTTTTTTTTTCTACTTTATATTCTACTTTATATTTTGTATTCTAAACAGTGCAATATAGGAGATGTCAATTTCCCGGAGGGAACCTCCCAAAGGGATTAATAAAGTACTCTGTCTGTATGTCTGTCTGTCTCTCTGACTTTCTTTTCTAACTGCAGCTCAAAAAGTTAACGCCATAATGTGATTACTTACTTACTCAGTTACTTAGTTACCAGTAACTGACTCACCAATCTGAATACAAAGAACATAACATTTAGCATTTTGTCTAATGCAAACAACAAACCATAAATAATTATCCCTGTACAAACCTGCTCAGTATTTGTCTGATAACATGAGTGAATATTAACTATTACATTAAATAGCCGTTGAAATGAAATGTACTGTATTACTATTATGGGAATAGCAGTATTGAAAAGTAGTAATATTGAGAGTGTAAAAACTGGTGACCAGTGATCACAGGAAGAATTTACCGAGCTCAGTTTCAATACACAGGTAGATCAGGCAAACAAAATAAAAAATAAAACACTAAACACTAGTTATGTTGAAACACTTGACACAAAGGACAAAGATGAACTGGCACAGAAGATAGGGAGACTAAACACTCAAAGAGAGGGGAGAGAATGAGACAAAAGTGAAGCCAATTGGGAAGAGGGAGACAATCACGGAGGAGGGCGAGACACACAAAGTCGGGAAGTGGTGATGTGGAACAAAAGAGAGAGGTGAGTGACAGCACAATATGACATGAACTGCAGCGCTGCTGGAGACACGACAGAAAGCACTATTTCATTCAGATATTTTATACTTTACTACATAAATATTTTGTACATTTATATAATTTATTATGTGCTCCATCTCTTCTATTTCTGTGATATATATTTCATGCAATACTGTACACATACATTATATATATATATATACAGTCAGAGGTCACTTTGATAAATAGATCTGTGAATCCAATTCAATCCAGTACAACTGTTCTGTGAGTTATTATTATGTATATTGTATTCATTGCTCATACCAAAGCCTATATACTTACACTACAAATCATACACACTAGGCTGCTGGAGTTGGATCAGAGGAGTCAAGTTATTGCAATGTATATTATCGCTTTTTAAAATGTCATCTCTCTAATTATTTTATTTTCACCTATTTAATTTAAATAGTTTTTTGAAATCTATTTTCTGACCTCTTTGCTCATCTGTCACTCTGCTGCTGTAGCGTGAATTTCCTCAATAAAGTTTTATCTGTCCTATTTTATCTTATTCAACTAGTATCATGGCATCACTCCACTTTTTATTAAACAGAATGTCCCATGTATCTTTTGTAAAAGTTTAAAAAGTCTGGTAATGAAATCTCCTTAGTGTAATAAGTGACAACAGGACAAAAGGTTGATTATACCCACACAAAAGCTGCCAGTAAAGGGGAACGCAGTCATAATTTTAATCATGAAAGGTCAGCAGTACAATGAAGAACCTCTGCCCCTACTCATAATAATGTTCAATTACATTTTGACCGAGATCAAGCCCCGTTTTTAATAAGCTATTCTTCTGTATGTGTTTGGAAGGAGACTGGCCAGAGATCAGTGTTTCCCACTTCATTATGTAATAATTATCTGTGTTTTTAACCCCCTTAGTTTGGACAAGAACTATAAATAGGTTAATCCTAGTCCTAAATCAAATCAATGATTAAATTTAAATAAATTACCATTTGCTTTATAGCCTGTGATTTACAATTCAGGTCAGAGGTCAGGTACACTAATAGACTCCTGGCTTGTTTAACTCTGCATCAATCTGTCTTTCCTTGCCACGTTGACCAAACTCCGGAAAAAAAGATTCAACTTTCAGGTGATGTGGTTGTCTGAAACTTTTACGTTAAACGATATTGTGCTTAATAATAACCTTCAAAAAAGCATATGACCTGCAGCTATAAAGGGCCAAATCAAAACATTAACTGTCTCGTGGAATTATAGCTCGGTACATAGGGACCTAAAGTCACGTAAATCCAGGTTCAGTCATCTGTAAACATGTCAGAAGAGTTTGACAGACTCAAATGTCTCTTCCAGTGGGAAACCTGGGGCGACTTCTCCCCCAGGCCTGAATGAGGAAAGTGACTTTTACCTTTTCCCTGCGATTTTTATCTTCTGTTTACGTCTGCGTGTGACATTTCTGAGCTACAGGATTTAGCCCAACGATGGAGGTCTTACTATGGCTAGTTGGCTTCCTTGTCGTGACTTGGTAGTTGGTAGTTTTATAGAAAAGACTGACACACGCAGTGGTCTTTCAGTTGAAGTGCATTAATTTTTCTCAAGGTTAATAATAACAGCTATTTAACTATTTATGGCCTTGGATTATTCTCTCTGCCATTACTCATCTGTAGCTGCCCTGAAGGTCAACTAATCTCTGTAATTTGACATTTTGTTACTGCTTCGAGCCAATGGAGCACTTGCTCTTTGTTCTTAATAACCTTGCAAAAACTTCATGTAGATAGATTGATGATTATACATAATGCTACCGTGTAGATCAAAGCAATTCCTCCACTCTGTATAGCTCCTTTTATGTCTTTAGATTACTGTGAAGAGCGCAAAAGCTTATTTCAATGTATAGAAAAACAGCAGGGTTGACTGTCAGTCAATTAAATATGTTGCATTGCAAGTCAATGGATTCTGAATGGAAACTTCCTCCATTTTCACCTCTCAGTCATTAATAGAAATAGAGGTATCAGTATCTGTTTCCTTGTGGTTTGAGCCTTGCTTTTGTTGGTTTGGCAATGGAGCCATGCAGGCTGAGCACTGGACAAAATTAAGTCCATTTATCTCCTACGGAGACAGTGAGCCGCTGGAGGCTGTAAATTGGTGCATCTCTTCGTCAGCCTATTCAAAAAACAGAGGGAATGAATTGTAACACAGTGGATCTTTTAAATCTGTTAATTTCTCTCGCTGGTATAAATAAGGCAACAGAAAAATGATGCTCCTTTCTGTACTACTGGTAAAACACCAAAGATGCAGAGCTAATTACAAGCTCAGTCCTTTTTAAAAGCATCAATGCATCGAGTGATGAGGTGTCTTTCAAAGTGTGGCTTAAGGTATTGATTAGGTTGATTGACTGATTGATAGAGACAGAGACCAGTGACTGGGTTATAATCACAACATCTCGAGTCAACTCTAATCCTCTGATAGCTGTTTACAATCACTGTCTGTGTGACAGGCGTCTCCCAACAACACCTGCTAAATTCAATCCTTACATGCCTGCTTTCCGCCTCATCAAACATCCATCTAACAGTGTTGTGTTCCAAGATTTTAGCGATTATTTGGAGTAGAGCGTCAGAGTAACCACTGGAAATGATGACAAAAAAGCACATATAGGCATATATTGGAATTGTCACTTGTTAAAAATTAAAATTGTCACATTTTTAAAAGCTCATTTTATTCTATTATTTTAATTTGATGTGATTATTTCTATAACTTATGCAAAGTACTGAAATGCCTCAGTGTCTCAGAGTTGTCTTGCCTTGTATCGTGCTTGTAATAGTGTATTTCAGATTATTCAAGTTACTAATAATGCAACTTAAAAAAAAATGTAAATGCTGAAAACACTGATGACCTCCCGTTTTTCCAGTAAGGAAAGACGGGAGGTCATTCATGACATCCCCCATCAATACAATCAATCCGTCAAGTGGAAGGTGCTTCAGTAAAATACAATCCTCGCCTTGGTTCAATGGCCTATCTCACGTCAATGCAAAGTTGAGATCACAAGCAAGAGATACAATTAAGATTGCAAGAAACAGCCCATCAGGTGAAAAAGCAGGGGTGCCTCTGTACAGACATCCCTGATCAATAGGTAACAAACCGTAGTTCAGCAAGTCACTTATGCTGATGTAACATCAGGAAAGAGTGAGGCTCTCTAATGATATTACAAATCGATAAGAAAATGTCTCCTGAGAACCAACATTTCAACACAACATCAGAAAACATACATACACTCAATCCAATAAAAGAGCCAATCAATAAAAGTGATGAGAATTTTTAGTTAAATCACATCACCAAGCATTAAAAATATTCTCTCTTGAATGTGACTCGCTTTTACTCTCAAATAGAAGAAGAAGAAGACCCTTTATTTGTCCCACTTTTTAGTCATGCACATACAAACATGCTACATGCATTGGGAAATTCAATCTCTGCATTTAACCCATCCGTGGGTACACATCACGTGAAACACAACAACCGCACGGAGGGGGGGGGCAGCTATTATTGGAAGCGCCCGGGGAGCAGATCTTCAGGGGAGTAAGGTGCCTTGCTCAAGGGCACTTAGACGATGGGCTGGGGAAGGGAGTGTCCATCTGTTGCTCCTCTTGGGCTTGCAGGGGCTGGTCTGGTCCATCTGGTCCAGGTATCTTGTTGGCAGTCCGTGGCCTCGAACTAGCGACCTTCCAGTCGATGCCCCTCTTCTCGGACCACTAGCCCACCGTCTCTCCCCCAAAAAAAAAAGATCAGGGGAGAGCGCGAACGCAGTCCCCCACTACCACAAATTTTGCATTTGAGATTCCCACATTTGGGGAATTCACCGGGTTCAGCACAACCGCACTGCAATAACTATGTTGACCAGTAGTAAGTATGGTAAATACAACTTGGGTTCAATAAACATGGAAGATCTTGCATCACAATGTGACTTGATGGTCAATACAGCAGAAGGATGGGCTCAGGTATCAAATCCCAGCATGAAACTTTAACATACTTGTTCAGACTGGCACACAAATCAACGAGCCTCTAAATGTTCCACTCTATCTTCAGTTTAATGTCACACAAATTCCTGCATAAAATATGAAGTGATTCATTCAGTCAACCTTAAAAAAAATCTAATTTCCTTGTTGTCTGTGGCAGATTTATGCTGAATCACAGATGCAGACTGGCCTTTATCTTCAAGTCCCATAATAGCATTCAGTCCACAACAGATGTCATTTTCTGATAAGACGGCACACAGTTCTGACCTCTGTACTTTGGAGTTGACGCACAACATTACCGTTATACTTGACGCAGACACAAATTCACCATCTGTCTCTGCTTTGACTGGGCTGCGAGGGAAATAACGACAACACACAAAATACATTATTTATTGAGTTTCTGACTTTTGACTTTGTTAATTGTGGTCCTTGCTTCTTCTGCTTGAAAGAAAACTATCTCTGCATCCTGCACTGTTAGACATCATCAATTCTGTGTTTCATTTTCCAGTCTGGCTTGAAAATACTGTTGATGAAGAGCTGTTTTTTTCTTACTCTTCTACAGCACATTTGTCCCTGTATGACTGTTAACAGTGAGTGTAGGAAAAAGCCATTTCTTCTTTTTTCAAAGGACCTGACACTGGTAACATTTTATGTGGCTGAAGGATTTACTAATATCCAGTGAAGCTGGAAATGTCTGAACATGAGGTCACACCGGCTGACACTTATTTTTAAGAAGGAGACAAATTAATAACCAGACGATAGAAGATATAGCCAGTTCCATTAAATTGTTTTTTCTTCATTGCAAAATGTTCAGATGTTCTTTTGCCACAGCATGAGTTGAAATTTTTACCAAACTTAGTTCAACAGGAGGTCGCATACAAATTTACAGCATTTGAGAAATGATGCATGACATGTTTGCTCCAATCATGAAACCTAAATGCTGAACTACCAACTCACTGTTCCGCTTAATGAATCATAATCACGGTGAAAATGTGCACACATGTACTATCCTAACGGCGACTCCCACGATTAGCATGAGTGTGTACACAAGCCCGTGTAACCTGGTTAACACATAATTGCCAATTATCATCATGGATCATCAGAAAATCAGCCATGTCTCAGCCAAGATTCATTGTTGCCCTCATCTTGTTAGATCTTCCAGCTGCCCCAAAGCAGCCATTGCCTCACACACAGATATTACACACCAAATATTACAACATGTCTCTTTTTATTCAGGGTGTGGATGATTTTTGTAACATAACACTGTATGAGCACTGGAAGAATCTAATGAGAAGAGTCAAAGGGAGAAATTGACCCTCTCTCCTCCTCCATGGTTTGTATTGTGCTTCCATCCAGGTTGTTCTGCTTCACTGATTCATATAGCAGATGCCACATCTTCATGGCTGCTATGTTGCTGACTACATATTGTGAATGGCATCATTACCTGTAGCAGTTATTTTCAAAGCGTTTGACTCATGAAAATTCAGCACCGGTGATACTATCGTCTAATCGAGACCCTGCCACAGGCGCTGGTACATGAGAGCTAAACGGTTCAACAAAGCAATATTCATCCTTTTTCATGTTGTTTGGAGTAATTTCATTATCTTTGAAGCGACTGTGATCAATATTTTCATAATAGCAAAGTATCAAATGGCACTGTGAAAATAATGTGGCAACGAGAAAGGGGTCATTTGTGGTGATGAACCTACAGAGAATTTTCACAGGTGCCTTAGAGGGAGTTTCAGCTCATTGCTGAGCTGGAACTTTAGTATCATTTTGTCTCCAAAAATTCACTGAAGAGAATCAAAAAAGAGAGTTATGATCAAGCGAATATTGGAGCGGATTTTACAGCTGGCAGGAAACACAAATACAAATAAGTGATAACTGCTGGTTGTGTACTGTTTGACTCTCTGCTATAGGTGAATGTTGTGTCCAGCCTGTTTTTGCTGCCCCCAAGTGGCCAAAAAAATCTATTATTAACAAAATTTAAAAATGAGATTTAATATTACACTTATATATAAATGTGCGCATTTATGCACATTTTTTGCACAAGTGGTAAAATGACAACTAAAGCAGCATCAGAGAACACAGATTTGGCATTTTAAACTTAATTCCTATGTAATGCTCTGGTTTGAACAAACTCTCTTGGTTGCACCAGAAAGTTAGCAAGCTGCCACTATGACTGAATAGCAGGCAACACACAAACAGTCTAACCACAGCACGTGTTCCAGTCTTAACATCTAACAAAGCTCCACCGAGCAGATGGCATGAAATGAAGACCATTTTTAGCCAAACAAAAGTTATGGATTTCATCTTTAACAGGCAGCTGTACGGCACTCTCCTAACTCCTCGCTGCCTTATGTCCACAAGAATTATGATGACACCTCAAACACAAACCTTCTGGCTGCTTTGGCTCATCAGAAATGGGAGAAGAGGACTGTTGCTGCAACCCAGGTTCTGTGGCTCCACTACATGAAAGATTCCCACATGGGAATCCATTTTTTATTCTCATATTGGTCAAGGGGGAGGCTTTGTCAGTCCCCACAGTCACAGTCATGGAAAAAGGTTTAAGAAGCAGGAACTGAGCACTGCTGTGACCAGCTGGTCAACAAGGCACTCAAGAGTCTAACTCAATTATTATGTGTCAGAGACAAAGACAGAGGAGACGGTGACTGAGGCACCAAGTCAGTGGGCAACATCTGAATGTCCTGCAGAGCGAATTGGCTGATAATTGTTCTGCAGAGAGAAAGAGCAACTTCCAGAGACGAGTATAAGTTTTCTTTTCATAGTGACCTTCCTCGTGATACAACCAACATGTTGCATTTAGTCCAAGCTAGGTAGCAGGAATATAAGGCATTGGAGCCAAAATGCAGAAATGAAACTGAATTCACACAGAAATCAAAAGACTTACTGGATGTTCAGATGGGCTGGGGTCAAAAACAGATGGGAACAGGCAGGAATAAATTCTGCAAACAAGGCAAGGAGCAGGATAAAGTCCAAAACACAAGGAGAACACAAGGAAGGGCTGAAGGAAAGACACACGCTAAATACAAGGAAGGGGATGATCCCAGGTGAAAACAATCAGTAATCAAATAGAAAGACAACAAAAGCACCTGAAGGAAATACTCTTTCACAATAAAACGGAATTACTAAACTAAAAACTTTAAAACACAACATAGCCTCACTACATACATCAGAGTAAAAACCCACGTCCGTCTTGAAACTTGTTTCATTTAAATTTTGACATGAGATGAAAAATTTCTTGGTGATATCTGAAACCCCAATTCCAAGTAGTTCCTTCAGGTGTTTTGTTTTGTTTTCAGCATTTTTTCAGCACAGCTTTTCCCATATTTTGTTGTCCCTGTCCCAAGCTTTTTGAATCATGTTGCTGGCATCAAATTTAAAATGAGCCAATGTTTTATAAACAATTTTATATAATTTTATAAACAAATTATAAAATTTTTAGTTTACACATTTGATATGTTGCCTTTACACTATTTTCAATTAAATATAAGCTTTAAATGACTTACAAACCATCAAATTCTGTTTTTATTAACAATTTACACAGCGTCCCAACTTTTTTGGAATTAGGGTTGTGCATATTTACAGATTCATAGACAGTTCATCTGTAGTAATATGCTAGTGGGGGGTGGCAGTGTCAGTCAGTCAGTGTTCAGTCGGTCCACCACCATGGTCCCAATTGAAATATCAAATTTTGTGTGGCTTGCCATGGAATTTGGTGCAGGCATTCATGGTCCCCAGAGGATACATCCTACTGACTGTGGTGATCCTATGAAAGTTCCTCTAACACCACCTTCAGACTGACACTTGAAATGTCTCAGCTATAGGATCGATTGCCATGAAATTTCAGACTTTCATGGTCCCATCAGGATGAATTGTCATATTTTTCCTTAACCTTTTAAGGATCAGCATGCTAAAACAGTCTACTAAGAAATGGTTAAAAAAAATAGTACGTTACTGTTGTCATTGCATATTAGCATCCTGACTCTTAGTCTCATTTTTTCAATTTCCTCCAATATTATGATGAGGAAACGCCCTTAAATACCCGCGTTATGGGGAAACTCATATTGCTGCTGATAGTGAGGGTTGATTGATTCACAAAATGAGTGTGGAAATGGAAATGTGTGTGAGAGGGAGAGTGAGATAGGAAGTGGAACACAATGCGAGACTATGATATAACATGGCTTGACGGCGCGAACTTTTCCCAGAGGGTCAATTTAACTCAACTAAGAATCACAGCTACAATCCCTTTTGTGGAGCTGTGTCTCTTATTCCTTTGCTGTGTGCGTGAGCCTTAATTCTAGATCACTCATCTATTTACATGTTTCAATAGACTTGCGCGACCAAGGATGCTGAGAAGACTACTGGTGAGTTGGAACACGGCATCATTTGAAAGCATTGGCATTTTTGCATTGGTGCCAATGTATAGTCAAAATGTTTCTTTTGGTTATGAGCTGCATGTGTAACACAGTGCACCCTGTCACAATAGCATCAATATTTATTTGTGTTCTTGCCTTAATTTGGCTTCATTCTGAATGTGTTTGTGTCAGTGCATACATACACAACCCAGATTCTAAAAAAAGGGGACCTCAAATATGATTATTTGCGTATTCTTTTTGACATATACACACTTGAAAACAGTACAGAGACAATATATTGAATGTTTGACCTCATCAGCTTCATTGAGTTTGTAAATATATGCTTGTTCTGAATTTGATGTAGCTACATGTTTCAAACAAGTTGGGACAGGAGCAACAAAAGACTAGTTGTGGACTGATCCAAAAACACCTATTTGGATCATTCCACAGGTAAACAGGTTCACTGGTAACAGGTGATAGTATCATGATTGGGTATGAAAGGTTCATCCTGGAAAGGGTCAGTCGTTCACAAGCAAGGATGGAGAGAGGTTCACCACTTTGTCAAACACTTGATTGTAGAAAGGAGATTACTATATATGCCTGGGAACACTTTGCATATATACACTTTGTACTATATATATACTGTACACAGTACATGTATGTGCTGTACAGTAAATGCACAAAGTGACTGGGGGATAAAAAAGTATGTGAGAGACAACATCAGAGGAGCTTGCTGGAAGCATTTCAAAGGTGTGATCTGTTCCCTCGGGAGAAGGAGGAGACAGCTAATTACTACTGAGATTTCCCATTCTCCATCTCTTATTAGTCATTTCCTCATTACAGGCAGGCGTTAGGCAACCAGCCACCGAGAATAAAACCAATGTCTCCTCTCTCTTCCTGTCTTCACTGTGCCTCTAGTTAGAACTCCCGGCCATGGCTGTATTAGGGAAGCCCAGCAGAGTTTAAAGGCATTAAAGGTAATCTGATAACATGGAAGCAATGAGCTGATTCCACTAAACAACAGCAACTTGTCCCAGGGTGCAGGCCTGCTGTTGTTTTTATTGCTCGCGAATGTTAAGCGGCGGTGAACGTTCTTTAATTGGGGCCATAAATCAGACAGTCAGGCGCACAAAGTTTTGCAGGAGAGCGAGTCAGAGAGAGAGGAGCTGTCGATATTGAACGCAGAGCTCACCTGAGGCTCGCAGCCCCACCGGACATTCAGTGGCCTTGCAAAGTACAGCAGCGGCCATCACAATCAAAGCCTCCTCTTTTTCATGATAATGCGAGGATGGCCTCCTCCCTGAGCCCTCCACCACATCCTGCATCTTTGTCCCTGGATCTGACAAAAATGAAGGTCTACGTCTCCCCACAAGTAGGTGTCACCATGGAAACAACCGTTATTCAGTGCTCTCAACAATAGCCGTTAAATGAAAGGAGCTGTCTGATGGAATTAAAGAGTAGGCTCAGTCCCTATTTCCATGCAATGAGTGCTCACAGCGTCGGCAGCCAAACCGCACAGGGCAAATGTGTACACGACAGCATAACCTACATTTCATCAATACCAGGCTCTCATTTCTATTCATCCCTCCTGTAAAGCGGCGAGCACAGAGAAAATGTTTTGTGAGATGATCGCTGAGATGAGCGCGTTGGATCAGAGGAGAGTGGATGACAAAAGCTGGCAGATGTAATATATCACTTTTGACAAACTCATTAAAGCGTCATTAAACATGATAACAAATCACAGAGGCAGTTTCAGTTAAATGATGAGATTTATTTACCTAACTGCAAGACAGAGAGCGTCAACTACAAGAACAGAGGTTTGTGCAAATGCAGGCTTGCATATTAGCATATCATAAGACCCAAAGGAATGACTGCACAGCACAGCTTAACAATAAAAGTAAGCATGCAATAAATCCCTTTCTTCCTTTTGAAGAAATCAAATATGTACTAATGGTGCACGGGTTGCTTCTCACCCACACAGCCGGCAGTTACACCAGTTGCATATTAGGGTTATGGGCTGTAGACCTTGCTCTGATTAACAGTGGATGGGTGAAACAGAGAGAGAGAGAGAGAGAGTGTATGGGAAATTTCAAATGCATCAGTGTGGTGTTAAACCTATGACTTGCTAATTTTGCCTGACAATGGTGCCAGTATAGATAAGGGGTAATAAGCAGCTCAGTGAATTCTTCCCAGATTTTTTTTTTTTCAATCCGCAGCACAAGATGGCCTCATGAACTGTGGTCTTATTATCTCCAGTGTTTCAGCTCACTTTTGTTGCAAATGATCATTTCCATAAAATGAATGTAGTGTTTTTTCCATGAAGAAGTTTAAAGAGATGACACAAAGCAACTCTTGGGACTGGCTAACTCATGCACACACTGATATTCTTTGACTACCTTAGCATTTCATACACAATCGATAACAATGAAACATGTCACTTAATGAACAAGATAAAGAATTAAATAACTTACGCTTGAAGTGTTATTTGTTTGGGGCAGATCTGATGGCGCTCTCCATTAACATGTATTATCATAAGACAGTTAATATGTTTTGTAATTCAGGGAACCCCAGAAGCGAAGCCTTTTCCTGGCTCATTATGTTGGTGTTTGAACCGAGAAAACACTTAATTTGATATTCTTGTGTTGATTAATTGACAATAAAAACAAACATAGCATTCTTAAAAATTTCTATCGATTACTTATTACTATTACTATTTAATAAAGGAATAGCATTTTGCAAGTTCTGAGGTCATTCATCTATCCACTGTATTACATCTCATAAAAATGTTAAGAGTACAGGAACCATTCGAGCTGTTGCAGCTCAGAACCTGAGGCAAAGGAACAATAAGGTGATGGTAATGGGGGGACAAAGAGTGAACTGACATCTAAGGCATGAATCACAGAAGAAGTGCAGATGTCTTTTAGTTATTAATGTGTGAGCTGGTTTGCCCTTGAGGAGCAGAAAAATTGGTCGATATCTGGACATATATATATGTAGTCAGAATACGTAGCCACTAAAGGTTTGTGGGAGAGCGCAAAGCTGTTTTCACAGATAAATGCTTTCAAAAATGTTTTATGTTGTTGCGATAGCAATTATCTTAAAATGGTAAATGTTCAGTGCAACCTTTTACACTGTAAATGTTTTGGAATTACGAATTGACATATTGATGGACATATTGCACTTTTTTACAAGTGAAGAATTTCAGACTAAGTTGCGTCGAGCTCAAAAACAAATGATTCATCACACAGACACGACAAGGTTTCTCAATAAATAACCTACACCGTCAAATGCTGTTTATCACAGCGGCTAATTGTTGCATCCATTCCCTCCCTGTTGTAAACCAGTCACACAGAGCTGAGCTTCAGTCATGAGACCCTGCAGGATCATTTACATTCAAGGAGCTGAGTATGTCTCCTGATCTAGGCCTGCTAAATCGATAGGCCTCATCCTGTGATCCATAGTGACTGAAGAATCCTCAATAGTTGTGGTCTTCAAAGGAGTTCAGGGAGCAGCAAACAGCAGTGCTAACTGTGTTTAGGTGCATTCATGAGAAGTCAATAGTGTGTATCTGGGGAGGGCTGGAGAGGCTCTAGAGGACAAATAAAAGTCAGAATATTGTTTGTAGACTGGGGGGTGGATATGTGTATGTTAAAATTGCTGCAAAGACTAAGATATCCTTCCAATGCATTTAATGGCAAATTTAATTGGCTTGGTTTTCTGCCAAGTGAGTTAGTCACCATTCAGAGTCACTCAGAGCACAAATACACCATTTAAGATAAATGCAAAAACACTCAGCAAATACACAAAGTATAGAGTCACTACTAGAAAACAGGCCACAAATAGTGAACCATCGGGCCAATTAAAACAATATTAGGGTTTATACTGTACTGTGAGCAATAAGGTTTTAAAACAGTGGAGCATTTATGCTGCTGATGCTTTTCAGTCAGACTGCCGATATGGACAACAATGTTTGAGCTTTATTCATAAAGGTTACACTTTCAGAGGATATTAAGCTTTCGTTGGATCGGGAAGATTCGCTGTTCTCTTCAGTGATGCTGATCAAAAACCAAGGTAGGGACAAGGAAAGTATGCTTTACATAACACTCTTTTTAAAATGAATGCTCTTAATGATGCCTGATAAATTAAAGGAATGTTCAGTCACCTACTCTGAGCTGAAAATGGAAAAATTTGCTTGATAAAGCTGGGAAACAGCTCTTTTATGTTTTTTTTTTTTTTTTTCAAAATCCTTCAAAATGTAATTAGATGTGACTTGAAAACATCATCTCTCCTTCCTTGTTTGGTTGGATGGCAATATTCACATAGATATTTACAATTAAAAAGAGCATCTCAAACGGTAACTTGTTTTTTTTTCCAGCTGTAAAAAGTCAGTTTCAGTGAGACATCTTGTCTCAACTTTCAGTAGCATCAGGATGTTCTTTTGCAAAACAGTGAGGCCAAAACATGACGCTGCTTTTTCTGACTTGTTACAGGCTACGCTGTGAGCACTGTGAGGACAGTCTGACACAGCCCAAGGTAAGTGAAAGTGAAGGCTGTAGTTTTATGAATACCATGAATATTGTGAAGCTCAATAGAACAGCACAAAAATCAAATGCAGCCTTCCAAGTAAATAGCGATCCTTCAGGCCAGAGTTACTTGAAATGAAAAGAGTGACAGAACAGCTTGTTCTGGTGATGCTCATGCACAACAATGAGCAAACTGTTATACTAATATTATGGTAAGAGACTTGAAATTGAGGATGTTAATGATTTTCAGATTTTAATATTCTGGTGATAACTAATATAACTCATTCCAGATGTGGTTTTATGAACATTACTGTGTTTTACAGCGCTCACTCTGATTGGCTTTGTGCTTTCATCTCATCCAAACTGTGTGCTCAGCAGTTAAGTTCCTTATAAAACATTGAGTAGAATTATATTGCATATAAAAAGCGGCAGAAAGCAAAGAATAATGAAACATACTGCAGAAACGTGAAGAATGCTACCTGCATGACGTCTGGCTCAGGGATGACAACAATAATGAACGATTCAGAGGGGAAGGATTCATCTGACATGGAGCACGATTTTCACAGCTTATACCATAGCCACTTTACAAAAGACCAAAAATTAGGGTGCGAGCATTCATCTTCTCTTGGAGAAAAATGTTGGTTATTTGTTCATAGCAAACGTCAGAAAAGGCGCCTCTTTGCGACAATTTAATTCTGCACATCAATCCAAACACATCTCCTCCTTCAACCTGCCAGCTGATGACCTGACTGGATTTTCTGTCTTGCTGTGTCTCGTCAGCTCCCTGTTGTAACTGAAAAAGCATACAAAGAGCTTAAGCTGTAGCAAATATCACACGCTGTTGATGTCACTGGCACTTTCACGGATGCACAGGGTGAACAAGTCTGACGTGGGGACACATCAGAACTGAACAAAGATTTTCCATTGCTGTTTTATCACCTGGCCTAATTACTGAGGGTTTATTAGATAAGGTATAGGTTGTTATTTAGTTAATCATTACACTACCTTGGCTTTATTGCCAAACACACTCAGCATTGCTTGCTTTCATAGTTTCTAGGTAGGGCTGGTGTCATTCAGAGTTCATGCTGGTGCACATTGGAAAAGAACTTTTTATTTCAGCAATAGATTGTAATAGTTATATTTCATTGGAAAAATGAATCATTAATGATTTTTCACTAATTTCTTTCAATGTCAACTCACGGTAGGTTGAATTGTAACTGTGATCTGTGTTCTGTCCGTAATCTGAAATAAAGCCAATCCTGCAGCATGTACATGAGGGAAGGTCAAGCTGAATGCAGCATCTCATCTTTACACTTCCTCTTTGTAATATCTGTATCAAATATTGTTCAGGTTGAGCAATCTAATTTGGATTGTGACAGATAGTACTGTACAGTACATATTTGACATTATCTGAAGATATGACATAAGGAAATCATAACAGGCGTTGAATTTCATGGACAGTGAGGAATCGTAAGCGGGGGGAGGGGGGGATGGGGAGGGGGCAATCCTCCAGGACTCACAATGCCGTAACAGGTGGATGCTCACTTTGCACAGCCAGGGAGAAATGCTGGATCCACACTGAGCAGAGACATTAAAAAAAAAAAAACCCACAGTCTCTGCCGCACTGTCCTTTTGTAAACACTTTGATAGCAGTGGAAAATGAAAGAAATGAGTAACAACACATTTAGAAAGATTTTCTCTTCAGTCCTTGTCCAAAATCGCGAGGCATGCGTCCTTTCTCCCCTCTCAGTTTGCCGGACTGGTGCTGCGGTCAAAGCTCGGTCCCAGGAACGGGGTGGGTGGTTATTCTGTCGGGGTGGTGGCGACTGGGCTGAGGATGGGGGTCATTAAGTCCCGCACAGGACACATAGGGGAGATGGCCTTGTGGCTGTAGTACTCCACTACTTGCTTGGGCACCTCTGCCAGCACACATTTAGCCAGGGCTGCAGGTGAAGCCTGAAAAAGAGACAGAGAACAGCTGGAGTTGTCAAAACAACCATCAAATATTGTTTTGATTTAAGATACAGAACATTTTCCTATGAAGCTTTTGAGTTTTTTTTCTCGATGCATATACGGTCTGTCAGTATATTTGTCATATTCTACCTTGCTCCCTAGACTATATCTTTGTTTCTTGTCATTCCTTGTGTTTCCTGTTTTATTTTGTAATAATCTCCTCACCTGTGGTTTCAGCTACTTTACTTCCTGTCTTATGTGTTTACTACCTTTGTGACTGCTCATTAGTTTCACCTGTTCCTTATTATCCTCCACTCTCTAGAGATTTTACTGTCTGTTTCCCTCATTCTGTGTTTTGTGTGTCCAATGTTCCAGCCTTTTCCCACAGATTCTGAATCTTAGTTTACCTGGCTCTGGCCTGCTCCCTGTTGTATTTGTTTGCCTGCTGGGACTGTCATTTCTGGTTTTGACTCTTGCCTACCTCATCATCTCGTAGATCTTTTGTACTTTGCCTTTTTCCCCCCAACAAAATCATTTGAACTGCACCAGCTCTGCCTCTACAGTCTGTGTTTAGGTCTAATCTCTTGTTGCTCCGTTACCATGCTTACACAAGCATGATAGTATTAGAGAGTAACTCTTGTGTTGTAAAAAGTCTCTTCTACCTTGATCCCAGGAGTTGCATGAAAATGAGTAATGTGTTGTGCAGTGTTTTGTGCTGCAGTGTTTTGTAGTATGCACAGGGGGAAATATTGTAGTTTAAGAATTTAATTTAAGTTTAAGGATATTTTGTAAACAATTTTCAGTAACATAAAAGTAATAACAAAAGGGTATCATTTAATGCACATGTGCAGGTTTGAGCAATACATGTGTCTAGACTTCTAACAATTTATGCGCCAAGTCGGAACACATAACTTTGTGGAAGAGGGGACTTATGATTTTTATTTTATATAATGTAATATTCTTTCAATCCCATTTCCTCAAACTATGAGAGATTTAGATCAAATAATCAGGGTAATGATACAGATTGATGAAAATTAAAGAAAAAACTAGCATTAAGTAGATGTTGGGCCACCACAATAGCTTCACTGCTCCTTGCACAGATACTCCAAGTCTCTGTAACTCTGGAGGGATAAACACCATCTTTCTAAAATATATTCTCTTATTTGGTGTTTCCATGATTGTGATGGGAGGCAGTGTGCAATGCATCTGTTCAAAACCTCCCATAGGTTATTAACTGATTTGTGATCTGGTGACTGTGAAGACTATAGACTACACATCTTTTTCATACTCAGCTCCTCATTACTGTTCACTTTGTTGCCTGTATGGAAGCATCTGCATCTGTTAGGTTTCTCCACTCATTTATTCAGTTATTTTCCTTAATTTGCCAACCATGTCTTTATAGTAAAAATATACTGTGTGATGGGAAATGTTTCTGTTTCGAAAATGAGACATCTTGTCCATAACAGATAGGATAAGTGTACAGCTGAAATGTTGCTGATTGCATGTAGCTACATTTAGAAAACATTCTTGTTTGAAGAAATTTCTGGATCTGCTCCAGTCCATGATGCCCATCTGTAGCACTGGCGAAGCCAGCAGAAGCCTCCTGTTTGCTTTTTTAAATAACAAGGGAGGGGGGTGTTACATAAAAAAGATTTAATGTCCATGAGCATCACTAGTGCAGCAGTAGGAGTGGGGCTGAAGAGAAAACTGAAAGTCAACAAGTGAAGATTGACAGACAGGGAAAAGAACTGACCGTTTTGAAGTCTCTGAAGGGCACAAACTGCACAATGTCCCTGAGGACCGGTTCGCCCTTCGGTGAACGCAGGACTCCGTCATCTCCATCCAAAATCTGCATGTCTGTGAAGTCTGCGTTGCCCACACCAACAATGATAATGGAGAGAGGCTGGTAGGAGGCTCGTACAATGGCTTCACGCGTGTCTGCCATGTCTGTCACCACACCATCCGTGAGGATGAGCAGGATGTGGTATCGCTGGAAAAAAGATAAGAGCCTTCAGTGTGAATTAATTCATGTTAATGTTAACCCATTTTAACAGCAACATGCGGTTATAGGCAAGGACACCTCTCAGTGGGTGTTTTGGTCTGAAGTAGATATTTCACGCTGTCTTGGATAATTTTACAGCCTCCACTGAGCAGACAAGTTTATGTGTTTATGGTACTTTGTTACACAGAAAACAAGGGGATCAAAACAGATAAAAAAGAAGCATATTAAAACAAAAGATAGAGCAACTGGACCAGAAACTACAAAAGAGAAATTCATGTGTGCATGCGGGTATGTCTGAAATTAATTTCATGTGTCTGCTGAGCTGTATAATATGAGTAGTACAGTGGGAGAATATTAAAATGGCACAATTTACTGTGATCATTTCTGATCGTTTAGGTGACTAGTGGTCACGTGAATGTAATGCTTTACTGAATGTCCCGAGTGTGTTTATTTCTAATGTGCGTCCTGAAAGCCTAATTGTTTACTGAGGCAGATTTACTGATCAATTAAAGACTGACATTGAGGAGTAAATAATTACAGGAAGGTCAGTGCAATTACAGGAACGTAATAGTTTAGAGCACAATGCCCATGTAGCCCGTGGGTATTTTAAAATAGTGAATAGATAAAAGACTAGTGTTTGTACTCCCAAAGGGATATTAAGGAAAGATTTGGAGCTTGGTAACTTTATTACCCACTTTTGTTAAATCACATTTTAACCGCAGCTGATGAGGTAATTTCTAACAAAAGAAAGGATCAGTGATACTGAATTATGTCAATAAGGCAGTTTATGGCTTCAATCCATAACTTAAAGAATACTTATTTGCTCTATGAAGGGCCCCTGCTTTGGCGCTGTAGGCCATCATCACTATGAACAGTGAGGTGAACCTGAGGCTGCTCACTCTGGGAACTCAGTGGGATACAAAACAACAAACCCTGTATTACAACCATAAATCTTTTTAATAGAGTATAAAGGGACACTCACAGAAGCATCTTTAATGTTGCCGTCGCCTGCTGCCAGCTTGGCTATTCTGTTAATGATGGGAGAAACATTGGTTGGGCCATACAATTGGATCTTAGGAAGGCAGTTCTGGTATGCCTCAACCACTCCTTGGATCTCTGATCAAAGACAGCACAGAGCAAGAAGAAGAAGAACACATCAGTACAGTTATCTACACTTGTCAGTAAACAAGCGACCGTAAACCAAAAGGTAAACTCAGATGAATCATTCACTGCAGGCTGCCTGCAAAGAATTACAAGTGGTCTAAATATGTTTTCTGCCTCACACAAGTTAGAGAATGTAACTCCTCTGAAAGAAGAAAAGTTTTGGATTTTTATTCTTGAGTATTTTATAATGAAATTCATAAAGACAATTAAACTATGACTGGCCCTTAAAATATGCACCCAGAAATGCTCACAAAAATCAGCACAGAGGAGTTGGTTTTCTTCTTGACTGTTGGAAGGTATGATTATGATCTATCATACATTAATTTGCCTTTTCATTTATTGATGCGCCTGAAATTCGTGATAGGGAGCCTGCTGTGCAAAATTAAAAATTTAACAGATATTAATTCAAGTATCATCAGCATAGAGATGCGCTTTGCAGGGAAACTGGTGTATAAAGTCCTTCCTTACCTTCACATTCATCATCCTCTGGGTTGAAATTAATGGCAAAGTCATGGGACACCTGTGGATGGAGAAAGAGAAAATTGAGAAACACTGCTAATTTGGTAGCTTTGTGCTCTGCCAACCTATTTTATCATTTCCATGATGCATTGGAAAAGGCTCCAATGTTCAGAACCTGGACTTTATTCTGGCATTGCTGACAAGAAATAACTTCTATATTAACACCATATTGAAATAGACAAGAGCTCTCCTGGGACACTGCCATAATTTGTATGACCCTCAAACTTTATTTTGAATAATCATCATATATGGATCCATAAGTTTTGTATGTTTGATGTCAACCAAGTCAGATCATGTATGAAATATGTCGTCGCCAATCCTAATCCATGGTCAGTGGTTTTTAAACCTAAATGTTGGCAGGTATGCAGTGACAACAACCAATTTTAAAACTACCTCAACAGTATTTACATGAGGCTTTGCTTATTATTTAGGCTAAAATAGTAAAAAGTGAATTAGAAATAAAGAAAATCAATTTCCACCCCTTAACTTACTTCTATTTTCAGGGAAGACTTATTTGATGTGACAGAGTGGTTTGCGTAAATGATATACTGAGGCGTCTGCTTGTATTAATATCTGAATCATAACTTCATCTCATTATGCAGTAATGAGCATATAGCATACACTGTATGCTTGATATATGGTTTCTGAAAGGAGATTGCAACCCCTCTTATTTATCTGGTCTATTCTTGCCATCCAAACGTCAGATTGACTTTGTTAATCTTAAAGCTGTTTAACTGGCAAAAATAAAATCCTCTTCTTGATACCTCCTCTCACATGAAACCATTTTTTCCACAAGCACCAACTGTCAGCTAGATCAGCGACAACTGACTCCTCTCCAGCTGGCTACTTCTTTTAAAAGTCATTTTTGTCTTTAATGTGATTAACAGCCTGGATTCAGTCACTGTATAGACAGATATGAGGAGTCCTAGAGAAATTCATCAAACAGACCACCGTTTAGTTTTTACATTTGGCCACAGTGAGAGAGGGGATCTTGTTTTGTATCTCATTTAACAGGCCTGTTTCACAGCAGACCTTTTGACATGACATAGCAGGAAATGGACAGGCGGAACTAATAACATTAATAATGGCTGTCGTCCATTTAGGTGTTGCTGTTGTAAGGCTCTGGTGTTACGCAGGCAGGTTCACTGCCATGGCTTATCGAGGGACTTAAATGGAATGGAGCAATGATAAGCATTGATAATGTTATTAGTTACACTCCTGCTTTTCCTGCTACTGTATGACAGTCGGTCATTTAATATTACAATTTCATCTTTTAGCTTTGCCTGTTTGCCCAAGTGCATAAAAATATTTTGGGGTCAGAACCAGTGCAAATCAAATCTCCCTTAATGTAGGGTTTTGAACGCAATGACAAACTTAATGTCTGTGTTGTGTTCTTACAAAGAGCAAAGGGGTGAACACAAAATCTTCTGCCAAAGTTTGAAGTCAGTTTTGGTTATTTCAACTGAGAGATTTCTGTGTTTGTGTTTTTGCCAGTGCTTTGCTCACTGGTTTGTAAAGGGAATGGCTCATTTAGAAAAAGGTGACATCACAAGTTTTGAAGCACTAATGAGGATTTTGTAAAATTTGAATTTAAATCTGATGAAAATTGTAGGGTGGTCTGAACTTTGGCTTTAAAATCATGACATATCAACTATCATAAAAAAAATCCTGTGGTTGGTTCATTAGGTGTCAGGCCACTTGGAAGCAACCAACCAGTTGAGAACCTGAGACAGCCTGAAAATTGGGGTCTTGTTGCGATTGTTATTCCACTCCAGAATTCGATCGACATCACCAACAAACAACCCATACTGAATAGGTAAATGCACCCAAACCAAATAAATTAGATGTGTAAACACTTTTAAGCTCTTAATAAATAATACCTTGGAATTTGTTCTTTCCTAAACTTTAGCTTTGGCAGATGTAAGTCTAGTTTTCAAAAATTTTTAAAATGCTTTAAATTAGCAAAGCATCATGGGCCATATTGTTCGCAATGAAATGTGAGGCTTCCCATTTAATTCACACAACTCTGTCTTACGCAGCCTTAGCTAGCAAATGCACATCTTCGATCTTAATTTATATTCGTTTTGTAATCACACTTATTATGTATAACGCATAATTAAGGATACAAGAGTGCATAACAACACATACTGAGGAAGAGCCTGGGTCCATCAAACCTGTGCACTGGTGTAGCCTTTGTACTCACAGAAGCAGTTCATGATTAGTCTAATGACTTAATTAGCATTCACCTGCTCCACCAACCACAATGTGGCAACAACATGCAGTAAAATAAATGTGGCTCCTGCAAGCCAGTCGCTGTCATGGTAAATCCAGAACTGAATAGTTTGTATTTACTGAGCCACAAATCTTTGCAAGGATTGAAATGAAATGAAACTATCAATGTGCACACAGGACAGTACAATTTTACATTAAACACAGGCCGTACTGGTTTGATAGGTTATCAAGCGGCATCGTGATTCAAGTGTGAATGCATGTGGTTGTGTGACTCTTCACATGTCAGACACCCCCACCCCAGGGCTCTATTCAGAATCACTGAAGGCTTTTGGACCAATTTATTTAAACAAATGCTCTCAAACTCATGAATTCATATGTAAATTGAGCATCAACACTATGGGGCTTTTATGTCATTGGAACATGTTATTTTCTCAAGACAAGTTGATATTTTAAGACAAGGGGCTTATGAATAAAAATAAACTCAGTAATTAGTTTTAAATGTGAAATTTTGACAGACTGACAAATTGTGTCATGAGACAGGTAATGGAAATCAGCTTGCTTACCCTAAAGTCGTGGGGTGGTGCAAAATACCAGGATTTGATAAGAGCACATGAATATAGCAGCATGCATAATAATGTTCATATTGTTCATGCAAGAAAAAACAGGCAGAGCAAAGATATGAACAGAGATACTCACCTCATAATTTGGAGGGATTCGGGCACCAAACCCCAAAGCTGAAAATCTTTTGTCACTGAAACGATAAGCAAATTTAATCAGCCATATATTAGAGTTACTGCAGTTCAGTCTGGAATAGCATGTGACAGTGATCTGAAAAATATTGATAGCTTATCCATCTGTTCACATTTCCAAGGGCAAAACCCCCTCCTTGTTTGCATTTCATAAATGTTAAAAGCTTGAATTACAATTTGAAATCTGTCCCGAGGTCCCTGCAGCCAGCGTTTGCACCTGTTCAAAGAGCTTCACAGTCACATCCTCTCCTTTTTCATCGTGCCGTTCAGATGGGCAGATATTACTCTAAAAGGCGGATTGTGAGCTCCCTCGTGAAAGGCCAGGCTGCACAGTTTGGTTTAAATAAAAAGACCAAGGCTGTGTGGTTCATCTGTGTATCCAAATTCAGAGCAAGACAGATGCGTGTGTAGAGAGAGCATATGTATATATTAAGAACTGAACCTGTCGTCCAAACCTCCCAGCTGTCGACAACGAATGTGATGTTTGAGGCATGCGAAGGGAAACGTGTACATGTAGCTACACTGGACAACAAGGCTCAACCCACTTGATGACATCAAGTCTGTCTCCTCTATGATCATACAATGCAATCCAAAAAATAACATGCACAACAAAGAATTAAGAATGTTTGCAAGAAGTCTATATCTATCTATCTATCTATCTATTGGCACCTACAGTAGAAAAAAAAAAAAAAAACCTTTCTTGACATCTTGCTCTGAATTTAATTTTTCGTCGTACTTGTTTTGTCTCCTTTTTTGAAAGACTTTTACCAGGCAGGAAAAGTCTCTCTTAACTTTAAGGAAGTGTCATATTAAATTCCCAGAGTACCCCTTTAATGCCATATAGTTTAAGGACATATTTTATGCTAAATACTCATTAAACAGATAACACGTTTGTGACTTTGTGGCGTTCAGGATAAGCAGCAGAGCTGTCACAGCTTGTTTTCAGTCACAACAGTGATTGTTTGCCTGCAGACAGCTGCTTTCCCCGGTGGCTGCCTCCCTTATCAGAACATTTACTGTACACGCCTCCACTGCTGACAACACCACCAACCGAATTCTCCAGCCCAGTGCCATCACAGATCACATCTCCAAGCAATCTTAGTTCTGGGCACAGACATTTGAAATGATGCGTTTAATGCATTGATTGTGGACATGGTGTGAGGGTGGGAATCAAATTGTACCCAACGAAGTTTACAGTGTTCATTTATGTGTTGATTTAGTTGGTGTGTTGACAAGTGTTGATTGGGGAGTTGTTTGTCCACTCGGAGAGCTAATATGGCTCTGAGGCAGCTTTTCAGAGCTATCAGAAGTGTTTAATTAACTCTGATGGGTGTGGACTTATACAAACACTGGCAGAGTGATGATTTTTAGCCTATGAGTGAGCAACAAACACGAAACTGTGAACTCAGAAGCAACTTCACTTTGGCAAGTTTTAATTGTTCCACTGTAATAATTAGCAGCTGTGGTAATTCCTGGTGTGGTAGCAGCACAAGTAATAAACAGATCCAGATCATGAAAATTATGTACAGTATATATTATCATTATTATTGCTCCTCCACAAGGAACAATAATGTGGGTCTTTTCCCATAACCTTGCAGTATTATATTTACAGTGGCTGCGAATGGTTACAGTCTGTAGGCTTTGGATTGTTTGAGCTCAGTTAGAAAGACATCACTGATTATGGTACACGGGCCATTTTGAGCACATATTTGGTTACCATCATTATCCTCCGTTCCAAGAAAAAAAAATGCAAACGTGTCCAAAGCTTATTCTCTGTAATGCATCCTCTCCACATGCCCCTGCTAATGTGCTGTACTCTATCCAGATATAAACACGCTCCAGCTACAATGTTCCAAAGAAAATTAATAGATTTTGGGTTCGGCAACTGATACGACAGCATGAAAAGATGTCTTTGCTCTCAACTCACCTTCAGCATTTCCATGTTTTCACCACACTTTTTAATCCATTTTCATCACTCATCCGTTGAATACAGCCACACTCCCACTATTATGACCTTTCAAACACGCTGAGGCGTGTTGTATGGATGCAAAATAATAGGAAGAAGCAATTTTTTTTTTTGGTATTAGATGAGTTTTACCAGCTTTACCAATGTGGAGACAGATTTCTAATAAAAATATTGAAATGTGGAAGGAGTTATTCATGCGTATTTCATTCCGAGGTCTATTCTTCTTATTGTTAACAAGGCCAACATACAGCGCTCATTATGCACTCTTTACATACATTTAGAAATTTGCCCATGGAGCCTTAATGAATTGATTTCTATGCACAAATGTCTGAGTGATTGTCAACAAAGGTTTAGAGATATGACATGGAACCATCAGCCCAGACAACAGGACAGAGAGGACAACCAACGAATCACTTTCATCTTATGAATATTTGCTGTGAAGTGCACGACGGTCCTTGTTTTCTCACTTTGTGTCTGCACATGCGAGGAGCCACGGGGAGATGTGCCCGGTATAATAGCCCTCTCAGCAAGGTAAACGAGCCTCTGCCCACACAGACAAAAGCTAATCACAGCACTCCTCTGCAAGGACTCTAAAATCCCACGTCACCTATGTTCACTAAAGGCTAAAAGGTTTGCTTGCCCACGTTTTACACCTCAATAGCAATTCCAACTTAACAGGGAAGGGCTGCCTACACTTGCGCTCGCTGATCGCCCCGAGGCATGTTTCCATGTATGATGGTCCTGCCTGTACATGTAAACACTCTGATAAATGATAAAGCGACGAGGCTGAGCGGCTAATTTTCAGGCAGGTTCTCGGAGTCTCCAGTGCTATCTCTCAGATGCTATAATTAGCTGGACAGTGCTCCCCTGATATTCAATAGGAGGATCTGCATAAATCAGGAGTCAGAGTGTTAATCCTCATCTGGCTTACTTTCAACAGATGAGAGGGTTTTCTCTCAAACATATATTATAAATAGTGTCCTATTCATTAGCAAGAATACCTGACATAACTAATAGTTTTCATTTTGCATTCGGGAATTCTCACATGCAAATATAACTTTGCTCAAACACATTCAGTGTCTTATGATTCCTCAAACAGGCTTCACGCCGCACCTCCTCTGTCCTCACGTCCGATTTTACGCCGTGCTGTTATTTCTCCAGCCATAATGCCTCCCACTTCTTTTTGAAGTGCCTGCTGTCCTGGTGTTAGCCCTATCTCTGCATGCGCCCGGCCGCGGTTCGGAGTAATGAGCCTGTGCAAGCTGAGAAGGACGGCCGGTAGCCGCAACAGATGCTGAGAGGAAACTGTATCATTGAGTTATCCACAGGAGAAAGCACATGCAGACGTCAGTGTGAGCAGAAGAGGCTGTGAACTACATGCAAAAACAGTCAGAGCTGTCCATATAAACACGGAGCATTACTTTCCTCTTCATACACATACTGTGCTGTGATCAGATGAGATCGAACCATGTGCTATATGTGCCCGTCAAGGAGAGTGGGTGGGAATTGGTTTGGATGGATTTATCTCACATTTCATCTACTTTATAAGATAAGATAAGATATACTTTTATATGCTGTAGATGTACTATAAGGCATATAAACAGTATATTTATATTTTTCCTATACTGGACAGAAACAGCACATCCACGAACGGAAGGAGGGAGGTGGAAGGGGGGGTGGGGGGTATATGATATGAAACTAATGCAAACTAATCATACAATATGTGTCTTAACCATCTTGCCCTGTGGCATTGACAAATTGTTTCACAAACAAATCTATAACATCCTTCAAATCACTTAAAGCAAAGACATACTCTCATCTATCGGAGGGCTATGGTATAAAAGGTGCAATTCCAGACCCCTTTTATTTCCTTTCTTTGCGTTTATTTTCAACCTTCCTCTTGAGTACCTTGGATTTTCTATGCCACACTCCACCCGTGGATGATTCACTTTCCCCTCTAAGTACTTGTAGAGGACGCCAAGCCCTCCTGTTTGTATTTATATTCTTTTTCTTTGAAAATTGTTCAAGGTTTTTTGAGATATCCAGTGAATTAACAGGCGTGCAAACAGACAAACCGGACCAATTTTCACTTTATGTCTGAAAGGAGCGTGGGAAGGGAGCTTATTCAGGTAAGTAAAACAAGATTAAAAATTGCATTACTTAGTGATGATGTGGCAAGAAATTGAAGTTACATAAAAGTAGGGTATTGAGCATAATACATTTCCCCCGTAGTGCCATATAGAAAACTTTAAACTTCAATATATGTTGTTCACTATGGTTGATTTCATTGACTTTGCTAAAATAAAAATCAATATGTAAGAGATGTGGTGTTTGTCGAATTATTTTCTTTTCCAGACTGTTACGCTAAAATGGGTTAGAAAATAAACTAACAAATTGCTTCCAAATCTCTGCCAAAAATCTGTCACTAACAAAACTCATGTCTGCGCAGGATTGAGCGCCTGTGGTGAGACAAAGGTCAAAATGTCAGCTTTCTGTCAGATTGTCAAAAGATAGAAATGAATGGATACTTTGAAAAATTAGTAAATAAGGAATCATGAAGGAGTGTGTCCAGAATATCGTGCCAGTGTCCTCGAATGACATCTTCAGCCCCAGATTAGCCTCATGCATAAATAATGCCAGTGGAGGCCAAAGTCGCTTGCTCTAATTTTGCAAGGTATAAACAGTTTCTCATGCAGTACTCAGTCACGGGTTTAACACAGATTAAAATTGACTTACCAATGCGAACATGATGTGGACAATAAGCAAGACTGTGTTTGTGTAACCGGCTGCTTTTTTTGCAATGCCTGTAATGCACCTATTCAAAAGAATTTAAAATGCAAAATACATCCCAGTGGCGAAATGAATCAGGGATGGAGGAGCTGGCGGTCAACAGTTCAGTTCCATCAGCTCTGTAACAAACGGGTGAGCAGAAATGTAATAGCCTGCTGGATTGTCTCTGCCATTCAGCACTCCATGATTTCCATTACAATCCCTGTGCTGTGGTTCAGATGGAGTGGCTCGTTTCAGAGCGCGAGATCCCACTGAAATGGCATGCAAGGAGCTCTCTGCAGCGTTTTTCTAACAACAGGCGCGACAAACAATCCCTGCAGACACCAGAGAGCCTTCACCGAGAAACAAAAGATGGACAAACCTATCATAGTCTTGACAGATCTCCCCCACTGCTATCAGAGCCTTCAGGTACTCGTTGGGCTGGTAAGGGTTGATGTAGTGCAATGAGCAGCTGTTTCTGGGGTCTCCATTGGAGGCTGTGAAGTCGATGGCAACCTGGTAGAACAAAAGTGCACACAGAATCAATTAAGTGTTTTTCTTTCGCGACTAAACTTTTTTTTTGCAAAGACTTTTATTTGGCTGTTTGTTCCGAGTGAGCGAGTCTGCAATATGCCTAATGGCCGTATAAATTATCTGATCAGAGCTAGGAATTTGCACTGTTTACACCCACATAGACTGAAGCAGCTACAGCTCCCATATACTGGAGATCCAAGCTGCCAACTGTTTCAACAAGGAGGAACTGCATCTATCACAGCAGTTCATTATTAATATTCATTGCTTCAGTAATCCAGCCAGAGGCTGAGAGGTAGGACAACAGAGGGCAGACCAAAGGGCAAGAGTTGAAGAGGGTTTGAATTTAATCCATGAAGCTGCCTACAGCAAGAAAACTGTGGACACAGACAAAAATACCAACAGAGGATCTTACAAGGATAAACAGATCTTTAAATACCGTCTTTGCTGGAGGAAGAATTTAGACCATCTACTTAAGTAAAATACTGATATGACACTGTACAAATACACCAATACAAGTAAAAGCCCTGCACTAAAAATGTTACTTAAGTAAAAGCATGCACGTATAATCAAGACAATGTACTTAAAGTATTAAGAATAAAAGTGCTCAAAGCAGAAAAATGTCCTTTGTGACAGTTAGATATCATTAGATTATTATTGCTCGTGCATTGATGTAAAAGCAGGATTTCACTGTTGCATTTGGTTGAGGTGGAGCTCATTTTTAACAATTTTCGTTTTGTCCAGCCAACAGTCCAAATTGTCACAAAAAAAAATTAATTATTAAGATTATTAAGCAGTAAATCCTCCCATTTGAGAAGCTGCAACAAGGAAATGTTTTGCATGAAAAATGACTGAAAAGATTATCAAAATAGTTGCCAGTTTATTTTCTGTTGATCAATCAACAATTGACTAATCGTTCCAGCTCTAGTTGCACATCTTCATATGTTTTGTATCTTTGTATGTTATGTTAAGAATACTTAAGTAAAGTATCTCAAATTTGTACTCTACTCAAATAAATATACTTAGTTATATTCCACCATTGAATACTATGAATGTTTTACGATTAGAAAATCTAACATTCGCTTCATATTTCCTGCTAATGGCCTGGAAGATAAAAGCCATACAAAGCCAAACAATATGTACTATGCAGAGAATCTGACAGTATTTAGTAATTCATAAAAGTGGGCCAGTGCTGTTAAAAGCTCAATGACGGTGCAGCGTCACTAAACACAGACGGCTCAAATTACCGTAAAGTGAATCTGGCATCCTCCCATGATGTAATCTAAGAAGGAGTACACTCTGTGGAGCTGCAAGGAGGGGAAAAAGAACATTTTCTTAAAGACATAACCTCAGCAGTGATGTTTGGGTGAGAGAGTAAGGATTCTGCTATGTTGTTGTCTGAAGCATCTGGTGATTAAAACAGAAACAAGCCAACAAATCTGTTGACCGTACAGTACAATACACTAAGAGAAACCACAAGGGATTGTTCCTACATACAGTACATACATGCAGACAAATATTTATCACTAAGCTACTTCACACAACAAAAGGTTTATTATTACTATTTCATGATGTAAAATAAAAGAACAAAACACTGATTGGTTTGACTCGCTCTGATTGTTGAGTATATTTCTACAGCAGCTTCTTACCTTAAGGTCACTGAGGATGACAATTCCTGAATTCTTATAGTTTCTCTTCTTCTGTTTGTACTTGGGATTCACACAATCCCACATCACCTTAAACAAAAAGAGACAAGACAAGGGAGCAACAATTATGGCATTTTGAACATCGGTGATGTATCTGAAGCGCCGTGACTTTGTTTGATCTGTGATGGATGCAGCAGAGTGGAGTGAGAGGCATATTGGAAATGGATAAAACGGGTACACGACTGTCTCTCCTCCACTCACTGACCTTATTTCCACTGGAAATTTTCTGCATTTCCCTGAACGTGGCGTAGAACTCGCCAATGAAGTCGTGCTTCCCCCTGGAGTCATAATCCCACACGAGGCACTGTTGCACACAGAGACGCCACTGTTTACTATGATCTCTCTGTTGGTTTTGTTCTGCATGCAATATTTATACAATGTTTATCAATTCATCCCTGAAATATTCAGTAAACTTCTTTTATTCTATTCCCTTTCAGTTCTTATACAGTATATATACATGTTCATTATTTGGCCTTGTTGCTTCAGGTGCATTACCTTGAGCTTCCGTTCTTCATCGCAGCTGCACAGGGATATGAGAGACACTTTGAAGGGCTCCCACACAGGATTCAGATTGTTTTTAATCACCTGTTAGAGGAGGAACACATTCCACATGAAGCAGAGTGGTAAAAAACAACAGCTGCTGTTGCAAACTAAGAGGGAATATAATGGCTTTACCTCAGTTCTGTGCACAAGCTGTTCGGTTTCATCGTCATTGACTCGGTATATTTCCAAAAATGGGTCTGACTTGCTGAAGAGATCCTGCAGAGAAAACACAATATCTGAGCTGGTGACCCACTGATAGTGACGTCAGTACAGGATCCTGTAACAGTCGCTCCTTATGAACAATATATTCTGATTAATTAAGTGTTCTTTTTCTGGTCAAAAGAAAAGCAGGAAGGAAAAATAGTAATTTTCCATCTTCTATTTTTTTTTTTTAACATTCAGGAAAACTCATTGGCATCAAGACCAATTTAAGAATCTAAATAAATAAATAGATACATCACATGTAACACTGAGTGTTCAACTGAATTTGATTTAAAGCTAATGAGTCAGTTTGCCAATATTTACCATGGAGCTGTGATGAACTTCACACACAAATTATTATAATATAATATATAATAATAATAATTATTATTATTATCATTATATTATACATGTACATGTATGTCATACAATGTATATGCTATATTATATTATACTACTACTATATGCTATATTGTATTATTTTATATTGTATTATTATTATAGTACTGTAGTACCATATTACTAGATTATATTTACCATAATGCACTATAGTATTAGCATTACCACGGCTGCTATTGTACCTTGTACACACTCAGGTATACACATTCAATCTTCTGTTATCTCTACTGCCTAATTTATTGTGTCTATTCTTAGATTTTTTATTTTTTCTACTTTATATTTTGTATTCTAAACAGTGCAATATAGGAGAAACGATGGAGATGTCAATTTCCCGGAGGGAACCTCCCAAAGGGATTAATAAAGTAGTCTGTCTGTCTGTCTGTCAAAAGCATCACCACTAAAAATTCAGTGTTTGGGTTAATTCACTATGTCTCTCAGGTTGTTTGGATGGTTCGTATGGGAGGAAATGGCTGTTGACACTGATTTATCATTGCTGATTGCAGAGGCAGGGGTAATTGTCTCTGTGATTAAAGGTCAGGGGGAAGCAGACATAAAATTTACGGCACAGCATGGCAGCTCTTTTGGGAGGGGACGTCATCCATGAGGTGAAGGAAGAATGAGAAAATCAGAGGGTCTCATTTAGGTCAGACGAGAATTTAAGAATATTACACAAGCCTCCAACTCAGGCCATTCCCCAGTTATTACAATTTGTTCGCTCAATCACTGACCTTTTTCTTGTGGCAGTAGCCTGATACACCTGCTATTTCCTCCCATCTCGCAGTTCTGAAACATCTTTATTAGTTTCTTCATCCAGTATTTGAAGCTCACTAGCAGAGACGTTGAATTTTATTTTGCACTCCATTACTTCCCATTTGCAAAATACATCTAAAATAACCCAGTGCCGGGCTGCTATCAGCGTGTCCATGTGCATCACCAGTGTCCATAAATACCTTGCTAAATTGAAAACATGCCCAAGATTTTTGCATCCATTACAGTTATTTGCGATAGCTTTAAATCATCCCCTGAGTCTCAAGTACAGGCGTCTGAGAGCAGAGCAACACTGATTATTTAGGTCAATTGATTCTTCAGAGAGGAAAACAAATGATTACTGTGTCTGACTGTGTGTGTGTGTGTATGTGTGTGTGTGTGTGTGTGTCTGTGGCGGTTGGGGGTGGATGGGGGGGTTTTGTGTACACTGAATGAGATAGTTGATTCTGCATTTCCCGCCACATTAGTCAGATCCGTCTCCTGGGGGGGGACAGGAGCAAAATGAGCTGTAGCATCCTCTCTTTGTTGTCATCACAACCACAATGCCAGTGACATCAGCAGCCCTGATCAACTGGACGCACACGTCAAAATTCAGTCCCCGGCTAACAATTACAGTAATGTTAGTCATTACCAATTACCACAATCTATGATGTTAATCCTCCCGTTTGTCAGCATCTATACTGTGGTTCAATACTTACAGAGAGGTTTGACCTATTGACATCCAACATTTGTCTTATATACAATCTTTGTTTTGATGAACCAACCACTTAAAGTTGCACCATTCAATATTTCTCTATCAACAATTGATCGATGAATTAAGAACAGATGCTATGTTTTCCCATCTGTCAGCAGGAGGTTTTGGTTTTACAGACTCTTCAAACATCAAACAGGCAAAGTTTAATACTTGCAGGTAGTGGAGCGCCAAAGCTAAAAAGAGAGGATATTGGATTTACATTCATCTATTAAAAACATGACACCAAATGAATGCTCCTCTGTTTGCCTGCTGGATGTGGAGATAGACTGCTGTTTGCAAACCAGTTATTAGCCCAAACACAGACACCAATAGCAGAACTGGAGCAGTTCAATGGCTATTTAATTCTCAACTTACAGGATGGTCAGGCAGTCAAGGGTCAAAAACAGATACACATGCTGGAAGTAGGCAAAAACTGAGAGTCCAAAGAACAGCTAAAGTCCAGGGAAACGCAAGGCAAAATCCCCAAAACACTGGGAGGTACTGCACACCAGGTAGCACACAGACTAACTACACCAGGATCACAGGTGAAACCAATCAACAATCTAAAAGTGGGAAGAACACAAAGACCCAACAAGAAAAACACTCGAAGAGCGCAGACCTCCGCCAAGCAGCACAGTTCCTCCAGCTTATTGTGACTTACACCCCGAAATATTAGTCCTACCTTTGATGTATCTATTCAATGGACTCCTGGACCATAAAAACATACCCTTAGCCAATGGAATCACATTGATATCATTTTTAGTTTAATAGTTATACCCGATTTTCGTAATGGCGGTTTTCCGGATCACCTCCAAAATTTAATCATTTGTTTCTTGTCCCAGACTCAACTTTTTGAGTTATGTTGCAAACAAACAAACAAACCAACGCTGGCAAAAACATAACCTCCTTGGTGGAGGTAATTACCAGTAAGATGCTAAAAGCTGAACAACAAATTGAAACAGAGTGTTACTGTAATTAGTCACTGTACTGTAGTTACTGGATTTCAAATTGCAGTGCCCTAAACTACTCATTAGGCTATAGGAAAAAGTAATTCTTGTAATGTGCTACAAAGTAATGCATTACTGCCCAACACTGTCAAACCTGTTGTCACTATAGTGTTTACAGCTACTGTCTATGCTCTTAGGTAAAGAATGTCATTCTGCTCTTATCTCTACCATCCCAATCTGACACAGTGGCAGCTTGTTTCTAATAGACTGGCTGTCAAACTGGGGGGTGGGCATAGAGCCACTGGAGGGGGGGGCATGGATGACCAGGGGGACAGTAATAATACGAGAATGATCAATTAGTGACAGCAAACAATGCCCACACCCATGTTTGTTGTTGACCTCAAATTGTTTGCACAGATGATGTAAAAATGAGCATGATGTCACTGACAGACAGATCCTGAACCTGTGTTATGTCTGCAGTCGTCCATCTGAAAATGAGCTATTTTTCTAACCGAAATTAATTTGTTTGTGCACGTAAACAGTCAGTGTCGGTGTTTTTAGATATTTGGCAACAAAAAAGGACAAATGTACAGGTTTTCATTGCCAGAGAAATCAAATAAGCTGCTGTATTGTGTGTTCGGAGTGAAAACAGGAACACTTCTGTTTCTCTGTGGCGTGTAATTATACACCATTGCTCCACAGCTGTAACATCCAAAATCTAACAGTGATTTATTTGAACATGCGGGAATCTCAGCGGTAATCACACCGGATTAAACAAAGCAAGCAAGTGGATTCACTCCAGGATTTCAGCCAGTGCTCCCAGTAGCTGACTGGATGTATGAAGTAAACAATATATCACATGCAAGGTACAGTTTTGTTTTATTTTTATCATCGCCCTGGTGTGAGAGTCAGACTCAATTTCACTGTCAGAATACATGTATATTGCAAAATTTTTTCTTCCAATACCACCAGGAATCAAGGGCACCCTGTGAACATGGCATCCTAAGGGTTGCTCCTGAGAACATGGAGCGACTTCAGATCATCACAGTCGTAATTGGATGTAAGCTCCCGCTGTCTTTTTGATTGAAATATGCCTCCAGCAAAGTTTGCCAGTGTGACATGTGAGAGCAGGAGCAGCTAAGGTCAGTGATATCCAGCCTTAAAGCGGAAACGTTCAACAAGCAATAAAACACATTTTCACATGTGATATACATGCGAGACATTGATCTTTACATTTTATAACATTATGTCTCAGATGTGATATCAAGTGTTATATTTTTCCTCCCTGTATACAGAAAAAATAATCCCTTAAAAATGCATCCTCAAAGCCAGCGATAAGATAAACCTTTATTCGTCCCACAGTGGGGAAATTTGCAGATGTATTGTTGGTTCTGTCTGAGGTGGCATTACATGATTATCATATTACTACAACTACTATCCCTGCCTAGTGCTACTAAGTCATATCTAATAAAACATGAAACGTGTTGAAATTTCCATCCAAACTGTGTTCTCCACTCACCTTATCATCAAGCTTCTTGGCACAGAAGGAGAGCTCCACATAGCCATTGTTGCCAGAAATTTCCTCAGCGTGCACCTGAGAGAAAATAAGATTTGTCAGTAATATTTTGTGCTTGTTAGCTTCATTTTTCATGGCAAGAGATTTTGACTTAACCACATGATTTATTATTTTTTTTATTATGTAGTGACAAAAACCTTAACGCTCATGCAAGCTATTTAAACTCCACACTAGAAATACAATCTTTTGACAAATGATACTTGTAAAAGTTCACTTTCTCCCTCCAAGCACTGGCAGACACAAGTGGCTTTCTTGAAACGGGTTTATTGGATTTTGTCCAAGTCCACCGTGAAAACTTTGTCATGTAAACAAATATAAAACACAACACAGTGTCAACATAAATAACGTGTACCGCATGTAAATCATAATAACCTTTGACAAAAATAAGAATATACAAACTAAATTACCTCATTGGCTGCATGCTGCAAAGGGAGGCTTGACAGTCTTAAAAAGTTTGAAAGTCCGTGATTGCAGTGTATTTACAGGTGATGTCGATTTTAGTCACGCGAGGGCAGCCCAACGAGACTTGAAAAACAACTTCAAAATAAAAGCGCCACTACTATATGTAACTCAATATCAAACTTACATTTTAGTTTACAATGGAAAGGTAAACAAAACTATTACAATACTTGATTCTATGAAATGAAAATAAAATTAACGAGGAGAACTTCTCACACAAACTGACAAATGTAGCTATATAACTCATTGGAAATTACACAGTCAGTTTTGATGTATTTATTCACTACTTTTCCGTCCACTTCAAAAAACTTTATACTGTGGTGAGCAGTTAACAAAGTGAAGTGGCTTGTATTTAACACAGGATTGCTGACCGTTAAAACTCAAGAGCACAGACTTCCATTAGCTGCAAACTAATGGGCGCCACTGTCTGGTTACTGTCTCAAACTTGAACATTTAACTTTTTATGGATGTAAAAGTTACCACATGCACTGCAGCAACTAATGGCTGGCTCTCTCAGAGACTTTTGTTTGTTTGTACTTGCTCATTAGTTAAAAAGAAAAAAGTTCAGGATTGCCATTTTTGAGAATTGCTGAGCACCTTCTGCTGCTCCCACTAGGCCGTCTGGCTGACTCACAGGACACTGAAGTTTCCTCTATTTGAAACTGACAGAAACTTTATTTCAAAATGCCAGAACTGTAGCTGTGGAGCGCACGGCCAGGGCTTGACAATGCTTGACAGCGATGATTGGCAAAGTAGGAAGCTTGTGCTTTTTATCTGACAGTGTATTCTGACAGGTACCACGCGCAGGGAAACATCTTTATAAAATGTGTGGGCAAGGGGTGTGTGCGTGTACGCCTGTGTTTGTGTGTGTGTGTGTGTGTGTGTGTGTGTGTGTATGCTTCTCTCTCATTGCCTCCATGTGTCTCGAGGTTCAGACCTTGAGAGTGAGCATTTTTTTTGGCTGATTCTTACTTTTTGCAAAGGGTAACTTTGCATATTGTGCATCTACATGAACATGAAAGCTGATTTTAAAAAAGCAAATCCCGGACATTAAAATGCCTCAAAAGCTGTTCAGTGTAACAGATGCCACCTTGGCCCTTGCAGTCCGATGACTTGCTCTCTCCCTGGATCCCAACCAACAACAAGTGAATGACAGAACCTCGCCTTCATATAACATTTCTTTATTCAGTGGCAGCTGATAATAAACGCATGTTTATTAGTTCTTATTTTCAAACACAGTGGCTATCTGTTAAAAACTGAAATAAGCGTCTTGTTATGTTTGCTATAATCTTTGGCAGGTGCAAGAAAATCTCATTTCTGTGTAGATCTTTCTTATAAAATTTATTTATATGCAAGAGCTGTTCTTGTCTGTTAACTGTGTAATAATTGTTCATCCATGTAGCACATATTTATACTGCAATATATTTTTGACTGTTTCAGAAATGTCAGGGCTTAATCTCCGATCTCCACAGTCCATAGATCTGCCCCTGCTTCAGGTTATGTTAAGAGCTGAGATAATGCATCAAAATCAGAAGTATGGAAGTACAAATATGTGTTTGTGTGTGTGTTTCCTGACTCGTGTAATTTCACAAAAGCAATCTGTATTCCTATTGTGCCTCTATATTAAATATATAAATCACACTCTCTGTAAGGGCACAGCAAGCGAAACAGAAGAAAATGGTGCAATATTACAAATGCAATAAACAACAAAGACATGTTTTAGTGTCAGCGTGTGTGGGTAGCTGGTAGTGTTGGATAATGGTTTAACATTATGATGGTGTACTGAATTCTTTATATGTGAGTAGATGAGATGGTCAAAAAATCCCCCCCGTGTGAATTCTCACAGTTATCCTGAAGACCTTCAAAAGGCCATTGCCGCCGGCTCTGGTTTAAATAAAGTCAAACTCTGGCAAGAGATGAAATGATTTAAAATGGATGAGTTTGTCTTTAACGTTTCCCTCACAGCATCCGGGATCCTAGGTTCAAATCTCAGGTCCTCTCTCTATGCAGAGGCAAACAGACGGATGAAAAGCTTCCTGCTTATGTGATAGAAATGGGACTGAGTTTAAAGAGAAGTTTATGCTTTCATTGACACCAAAAATACAGAGAGTGGGCACAAAAACAGACTACTATTTAAGACAATCCAATTCGATGCTGTCTCTTGCTCTTATGTTGGTTTGATATCCTACAGGCCCTGTTATTATATATGGTCTAACAGACGGCAGTCGCCTTGACAGCATGCAGTCTGCCTCTACTCCCAAACAAGGTAGAGCCATTAGTCCACAGACCAGGTTGAAGCGCTGCTCGATTTAGCTCGCCTTGTTTTTATACACTACCGCCGATCGGCTTGTTAACTGTAAGATGGTGCTTAATGAAGCAACAGCTCTTCTCTTCCACATCTGACACACGTGATTTCTCATACATGCACCATTTGTCATAAAATTGCTTGCTTCCCTGCGCCACACCATGCCATCAAAAATGGCAAAAAAAAAATTATGTATGCTTTTCACAGCTACGGCCACAAAAATGCAGTGATGTAAAGTAGCAACATGAAGCCTGCTGTGTAAGAGGAAGTTACAGGAGTTTAATATGGAAAATATCCAGATATATACAGTGTAACATAAACAGGATGTAAGACTGTTATGGTGGCTCAGAGCGAACAGATGTGGGGCTGGAAAAACACAGAAATCGTATTGCTCCTCCCCATCAATTTAAAATCCATTATTTCACTCAGCTCTGACCGGCCATTAGCTGCTAACTTCCACTTTACGACGTCCAGCAATCCAGACTATTTCATTCACCGCAGCAGGAAGGTCACAAACACAATGTTAGAGACCTACCGTGATGGTGGATTTGCCGGCATATTTCCCGTACTTCAGCAGCAAAGGCTTCACCATCTTCTTTTGGGCCACAATCTGCAAAGAGCAAAGATAAACACCGTGTTGGCCTTGAGACCTCAGCAGTAAAGAGGAGCGTGCAGGGATCTGAGTCATCAACATCAGCCATAAGTATCCATCGCTTACTCTGCCACTCTAAGCAGCAAATATACAGAATCAGGTATATTACTGCCTGTGTCACCGACAAGAGGAGCTGCTTCTGCTTCATCTTTGACAGCTGACAAATCACAGTTTTTAGGTCACACGGCTAAATGAGCCAACAATACATTGATGCATGTCAACTAATACAAGTCGACAAAATGGGCTGGACAGTGCCTACCTGACCGAGAGTGCACTCCACCCCACCCAGAAAATCGTCATCGCGGGTCCCGATGCTGTGAGTGCCGTGGATGTCGTAGACTTCAAATCGCAGCTTCTGAACCTCCTCAAAGTAGTAGTCCAATGAGAAGACCTTGGCAAAGACCGGGTGCAAGTTGCTCTTGATCACTTCTGTTCTGTCCAGCTGAGAGGGAACACACCATATTAATACATTTAGACGTCATAATATTTCTTATACGAATTCACTACATGTGTCATGAAAGCAATAGTAGACCTCATAGGAATGATGCCTTTCTTCATATCCTATATACTTCTACAGCAAAGCATCTCTCAGAAATGCGATTGGAATATAGACTTTCCAACATATGCTACTTATTTTGAGGAGCACCAGTGTGGACACGGAGGAGAGCAAATGTTATTATGTTCCGTCAAGAGGATGATAGGAGAAAAGATTGGATGGCTTGGCCGTTTAATCTCAGCATACAGAGAACATCCATGCTTGTCTTTCACTGGCTGACAAGGAAAAGCTGAGCCCCATCAGCTCATGATGTAGGATTTGGCTCTCACACGGCTCCATGAACATTCATATGCTGCCTCGTTTAAGTCTAATGAGGCTATTTTTTTTATCGAGAAGTAATGACAAAAAAAGAGTAAATACATGCAATATGTGCGTTTTAATAATGTACAGCGGTTGTTTATGTTTAATGCATGCTTTGGGATTTAAGCCTCGTTTGATGAAAATTATATTCAGGACAGATAAGACTCATCATAATCTGCAGCTCATTTATGGATGTTACATTAAAGACTGGTGTTAGACCTGTAGAGAGTTTACATCTAAAAGAAAAAAACAAATTGTGCCCATCCTAAACTTGAATACAGTTTTGTCTGTCACGATGTCCGAAGTCATTTCTTCGTTTTCAGCAGAGCAGGTCCAGACTTTGAGTCATGATGACTTAAGACATTGCTCTCTTGTTTCTAACATCTCACTTTGGCAGTGATAGTCTCAGTCAGGAAGAATTGGACAGCTTTAGGAAATACACAGTACTTCAGAAAAGAAATATGATGTCTACCATACACACACACACACACACACACACACACACATTACTTTATTACCAAAATATAGATGTGGGACAAAGTGTAAGTATGATCTAGCCAAAGTTCTTGCCGGATAGTCGAACAGCATCTGAAACTTCTTCCCCCCTACATTTCCATCATAACTTTTAAAAACTTCTAATCTTACACTTACACCCTCTTCACGCCGTGACCCTCCGACTGTGGGCAGGTCAGAAAGTGAGCTGGATTTAAAGACTCCCCTCCAATGAAAATCAAGTTTATAACCTCGTCCAACTATGTCTCCAGACATATCATGAGCAAAATAAGCAGCCATGGCTGAGCATGTGTGCCTTGGTGCTGCTGTGTATCAGTGACAGACTCAGTAATATGGATTCAGACAGCCATGGTTTCATATGTCACATAACTAAGGAACAAATCCTGTGAACCTGTGGGGGGGAGATACAGCGAAACAAGCTGGTATCAGAGGACAAGACGGGCGTAGGAACGTATAGAAGCTAGTAAGTATTTTGCTCTGTTTTCTGTTGCAGAGTTGTAAAAGGAGAAACAGTCAGCATTAATTTTGTATAACCACAGGATCTGAAAATATAAGAGTCCAACTTCCACAATAAAACTGGTTTGCAGGAGGCATTTTCCACTGCACTGTTTTGCCATAATATTTGTTTTGAATCTTGACGCTGTTCCATCCCATTATCCCAGGGACACAGAGAACACAAGCCAACATGTTGGTCAACCTGTAAGTTTTATTTTTTTATGTGTTTTTCTATTGGCTGTGTCCAAACAAATCTGCAGCGTGCTAGATAATGTTATCCTGCCAAGTTACATGATGATTCGTGTCAAATGCTGACAGGACATTTTATCTGGTTTTGGGGGGAGTTGACGAAGAAAGTTAAGGCAAACGTCGTTCAAGACAAGTTCTGTCAGAATTCTAAGCTGCTGAATTAAATGAGGCTTGTTTGATGAGTGGAGTCAAAGCTGCAGGCGAGTGGCGGATGGGTGGGTGGAGATACAGGCAGGGACTGTTTACATTCACATGAAGGCAAACGTATAGAATTACATCTAAGTCAATGTGAGGCACAAAGTGGGTTTTTTTTAATAGAAAAAAATTCTAAATATGTAATGAAGAGAGATGAGTTTTTATGGTTTCATGAAAGCCAGGGGAGGAACTTTAAACTTCTGTTTTAGGCTTTGTATTGTTCTATTTATGTCACATTATCAACACCTTACCATAGAGTAAATGTCTGAAAATGTGCATCAACATCAAGCGGCAACCTCCGGCGCTGAAAAATGAAGCCAATGCGGAAGTGCAAAAAAGCTGCAGTTCCTCGAATAACCGCTAGAGCAGGCTGCAGAAGGGAGTCAATTACATTTGAGCCCCATGTTAAAATGTCCGATTTTACGACAGAAAAAAACATATTTACAGCCTGGTTCAAAACATGGCTCTAGTCTCATAAGCTGTTGTTCTGCTCCATGACAACTCTGGGGGGGGCGAATTTTTTTATAAGGCGTTCGTCTAAAATATACAGCATACATCATTATGCACAATTCATAGCGGTCAATCTAAGTGGCGCCACTTTGATTCACAACTAGCCACTGACGGTCTAAAGAGATCGTCGTGGGGTTAGCCGGCTAGCAACGATATTTAGCATTTAACCTAGCTGGTTAGCCGTAGCTAGTTTGATTATTTCGAATAAAGCGCTTTTTTCAGCCAATAGCGTTCATTCAGTCGGCCCATAGGACCCGCCTCAGCTCCGCCCTCGCTCCACCTCTTTGTCCATATTTGGAGTAACCGGAGGTAGGCTACCAAGATGGCTGCGCACTACGATTTGCTTCATTTTTGCTCTTCAGAAACCTATGGGTGACGTCACGGACAGTACGTCCATATTTTTTACAGTCTATGATCAACATCCCCATTTTCAAATGATTGTTGCGTCTCCCTCTCTATGGCGACAGACTCTTCAGACAGTGTCATACAAACTCGTTCATTTTGAGCATCACCCCTCCTTGAGGAGTCATTCCACCTCAGGCCACCAGAACAGCTTGGGTGCTTCTTGACATCGGCTCTACGAGTCTCTGAACTCTGCCAGAGAGATGGAGCAGCAATTCCCTCTTTTAATGTGTTAATGACGGCGGCGGAGTCGAACGTGTAGGTCTAAAATCTCCCACAGGTGATCAGCTGGGTTTAGATCTGGTGACTGTGAAGGCTTAAACATGACTGCTATCATTTTCCTCCTCACGAAACAATTGATGACCCCTCGTTCCCCCTGAGCATGGGTGTTATGTGAGACCACTCGCATCATTATAGCAATGCCTCACGATGCAATAAAAGAGATGACTCATAAACTTTGTATTGATTTGCTGCAGTGACCCTTCAATGTAAGTAGCATGGAAACATCTTCACCACCTTCTACCTTCATTCGTTTAAGGTTTTTTTTTCAACCTTACTGCAACCCTGTGAAAACTATCCTTGTTTACTCTTCTATATCAATAGGTTTTACGATTGTTTCACACTGTTGTTGCCAGTTTTCACGCTGAGAAAATGACGTCTGCCCAAAACATCCGTGCATGAATAAACAATTTAATTGGAGCTCTGTCCTGTTCCCGACTGTCTGATTTGTGCTTTTGAGCATTCAGCAGCCTTCCACAGATAATTACCTATTCTTCTTTGACTTATTGCCAATTTGAAATTCAATTTGTTTGTTAGTATATGGTAAAACACGTCACAATTGTTGCTTAAAATAAAAGGTTTTGTTTTGTCACGTTGAAATTAACCAGACTTTTGTCTCTGTCGCCATTCTAGATGAACAACCTGACTAATTCTCTAGTTGACATCTGCTTCACTTAGAATAATAATATGTCGACAAATGCAATGGAGGCTTACTAGCAGGGACTTCTCTACTGTTTTCTTTTCACTCTGGCAAACGCCACAATGAAAGAGAACAACTTTCTGCGACGACTTGGCTTCCTCAGCCTCATTCATCTCCACTTCTCTGTATTGTCTTTTTCTTGCCTTCTCCCTTCTCTCTTTGTGCCATCTGGATGGACAGATTTGGGATGAGTGTGATAAGTCTGTTTGTTGATGAAAGCTAATCAGAGCTACGGAGGAGAGGTTGTGCCGAAGTCTGTGACGCCTGTTTGTTGTTGGTGTGGGGCCAGAATTACAGAGAGATCCCTGACATGGAAAATAAAGGCTTTCTCTAATCCGCTCTGCCAGGCAGGTAGAACATTATCTTTGAAGCTTGATCATAACAAGGGCCTGTGGCTTAGGTTAGATATCAAAAGAAATATCTGGGCTTGAATTAAGTCACTGTCTTGGAAGAATGTCGAGTCCGGTTTACACAAAAAAAAGAGAAATCATTTCCACCCTGCTGCTGCGTTCGTCCTTGGAAAAGATTGAGTGCTGAAATAAGGTACTAATGAAATTGAAGTATAACATACATAAGACGTTATTTGGATATGTCTGTATATAACCTTTCTGTGCTTTATCTCAGAAGGTAACACAAAAACAGTTATATTTTCCTGGCATATTTAATTTGCTCTCCCTTATGTGCGCTTTATTTGTCACTGTGTGTTACGTTGTTGGCTGTTTAAAAATATAAAAAAGATTTTAAAAATAATAAAAGCAGTTCAATAAATAGCAGCTGCGAGTCAGCAGGGCCAAACAGTATGAGCTCAGAAAGAGAAAAAAAAGGGTGGTGGTGATATGAGTGGGCTCAGCCTCTTACTCAGATGTTGACGTAAGTAAACAATTTGCACAAGCAACGGTGTCACCCAGTACTGAGGGATTTGACGGCAGAGGATTGAACCACTTGTGTACACTGTCAGGACTGTCAAGACTCAGATAGATAGCCCACATAGATAGTGGTTGAAGAAGGAGAGGTCTTTTACTTCAAAGTGGCAGTGCTACACTATAAAGATGTTCCATTACAGGTAAAAGTCCTGCATTACATTTTTTTCAAAAGCACAAAGGGTAAATTATTGGTTCATAATTGCTGATTTGTTACAAGAAGAGCAGCATTGTAATGATTTATCAGGTTAGGCTGGAGATAATTAACTACTAACATACATGGGTGGGTAGTAATCTATCTAATCTATCTAACAGTGCATCGCATTATGTAAGCATGATGATTGTTTCGTCTGTAAAATACCAAGTATTGTGAATTTCCTCAAGGGGATGAATAAAGTATCTACCTAACCTAACCAACTTGTAAATAAATATGCCAGATAAATATAAAGAGTTAAAATATAAAGTATAGAATGGAAAGAAAACACTCAAGTAAAGTGGAAAAAATACCTCACAATTGTGCTTAAGTGTAATAGTTGAGTAAATGTACTTAGTTACAATTAAGCTCAGTGATAGATAGATAGATAGATAGAGAGATAGATAGATAGATAGATAGATAGATAGATAGATAGATAGATAGATAGATAGATAGATAGATATTGCCACGTGAATTAGCTTCAGTAAGTGGAGCTAAAAATAGCCACACATACATGCTACATTGAACCCAGGTCACTCATCTCATATAATAGCCTCCTTATAACCAAGAAAAATCCATAACTGTGCACACAACACTGTCAGCCCAGGATTTTTTTTATCATCGCTGCCACAAAATAGTATTCATGCAGCCCAAACATCACAGGGCATCTTCAACAAATGGCTCCCATGTGGCAGGAATCGGGCAGAGTTGCAGTTAATTATTATCTCCCGTTTCCCTGAAAAGAGAGCTTTTTGTTGGATGAAGGGTTTGCGGGGGAAATGAATCTATACAATTAGTTATCCTCTACCACGTTTTAACACATCCTCTACTTAATGGAGACCTGTGTTTTGGCTTCCCCCCCCCATGAACTAAACGACTTAATTAACAGGGAAATGAGAGACCTCCTGCCCACGCTCCACATCAGCTTGGGACCAAACCAAGAAAGCAAACATTTTCAGCTGGAGCGAAACTCATCACCCTGCATATTACCGACGTGCTGTTTGCCCACAGCCGAAAATATACTGTACATACTTCTATACAAACTGAACCCTGCCAGGGCAGACTGTGCAATCTGTTGTAAATGATTGCATTGCAGAAACTGATGTTCGCTCGACCTCTTCAAACGTACGCCACATTTTACATTTTAGAGCCTGAGTCAGACAGCTGTTCTGCGAGCCGTGATCTTGTCTGAAAGAGTGGAAAACAGCTGCAAGTTCACCAAACCATTCACAGATTTATCTCCCCGGTTGATCATGAATGACAGCATGGGTTTTAGGGATAACCAGAGTGGGACGGAAAAGTCATCCCAAACGTATTACATTTCACACATCATCACTGCTTAAGCTCAAAATCTGACTTTTCAGAATTTGTGCTACTGTGTCACCATTAAGAAAACATGCTGTACGCAACATGCATGTATGTGTGCATTAAAGCAGGATTCTTTACACTTGAAATCATGTGGCTAATGACTCGGAGAGGGAGATTAATAAAAGATGTTGGATACATTTTTAAAAGCTACACATCTATTGCCTAGAGAATTGAGGGTTGGGGTGATATCAGCCTCACACTTTTCTCCCAGAACAACCAACTGTGCATATGTCAGATTGAAGGGGAAAAAAGTGGAGGGGGGGAAGGGGGCTCACCTCTGTCCACTGTCCGTTGGTCTGTACCATGAGTATGACACAGGGGTCTGATTTATTCAGCGTGTCTCGATCCAGCAGAGCCTTGCAGGACACGCGCAGCTCCACTTTGGAGACGCAGGTCGCTGGACCGCTGAGGCTGGTCGCAGGGGAGGTGGCCTCCTGAACATCATTCATCCTGGCTCAGGGCAAGAGGAGCTGCCAACCAGCGGTGCAGTATGGCGTGGGGCTGTTGGTAGCTCCAAGGGGTGGGAAAACGTCGTTGTGGGTCGAGGGGTCTCAGTGAAGTTGTGGCACGCTGGCAGCAGACAGGCTCGTTTGACTTGGTGCAGATGTCACAGAGAGAACAGAGATTCCTGTTGAGTCCCCGGAGACCAAAGCAAACCCAAGCTGTTAATACTGCCTGTCAGAACTAACCCCTTGTGAGGAATATCATCTCACCTCAGGAAAGACAAGAGAGAGGACATGAATGTGGCGGCGTTGTGCTTTTAGGAGTCAGATCCCTGGAAAGATTCAAATTACATGGTCAAATCTGGAGCTTCGTCTGTTTAAGTGCTCTTAATTCCAGAATTACAAGGCTACCCACAGACATGTATACAGAAATATTTGAAATTGTCATTGTGTGCATTCCACTATTTCATGCTCTTTAGAATACTAAACATGAGATAGCAAACAATTCAAGTGGAAAAATGTGTCTTTGCTCTTCTTCAACAATGGTTAAACAAATGAAAGTGGCCAATTAAATCAGAAATCACACATCTATGTTATGCTCTTCACGATACTAAATAAGAGATAGCAAACAGTTTAAGATCTCCTTCAACATGACATGAACAGATCACAGTGCCAAATAAAACCAGAAATCCAACATTGTTGCCTCTATTGCTCTGGCAATGACACAAATCCGCAAAACAGGACTTTGATTTGTTTAAGCTCCAGCGTGGCTTTGCATCCGCCCTGCTGAAGTGTCCTTGAGCAAAGGCTTTCTGACCCCACTTGACTGTTTCAATAGGGGGAAGAAAGTCTGAATTCGTCCACCAGCATCATCTGAGTGTCTCATTCTGAGCGTCTCATTGTGAGGAGACGAGCGAACTAGCGCTGCTCTGTTTGGATTTCAGCACCAGGGACAGCGCCCGCGGCTCTGTGCGCCAGCTGTGCGCGTGCGAACCAGATGTTCCCTCCACAACAAAACAGCATCAATCTTAAACTCAATAAAGCTCCGGATGCAATCAGAAGCCATGAAATACAAGCAAAAAGTTGCAATGAAAAAAAAACAACAACCCTGTTTGTAAAGCAACAGCTTGATGAGAGAGAGGCTGCGATTGAATCCAACAACTTACTGAAGGCGATACAGGAAGCGCTAAATGCTTTCTTAATAATTCATCACAGGAAATCAACACATCCTTCAAAACCAAGCATCGGACATCGCTTTACTTAGCAAAAACCAAGTCTACTTTCATAACACGGTTTCTCATCGACTCCTCTTACTTCCAATATAAACGCAAGAAAATCCGCCTCATCAACAACAACCAACTCTGCTGAGCATCATTAAAAACTCACTTCCTACCTGTGCTTCTTCTTCACTCTTCAACACACTTGTTTTAATCCTCTCCCATTAACACACTGCCGGATTTTTACCCCCCCCCCTCCTTCCTCCGCCTGAACTCATTGGTCAGAGCTGAGAAGAGGGAGTCGGCTCGGTGTGTGTGTGGAGATGAGGAGAGGAGAGAGGAGTCCAGCTGCTCGTGTAAGGATGGGGCTTTTTTTTTTTTTTTTTAAATAAAGGTGGGACTCGATTATTGGGAGCTCAATACACAGATCCAACCTTAAAAAACAGCAGACTGTGGAAGTGCATGACAAAGGATTATGATTATGTATCTGGCAAGCTTTCACGCAGCAGGAAAGATAAATGTGGAAAATGTGATGTTTTTTGTGTGATTTGTTGACATTTAATGCTAAAAGAGTGGTGAACTTGTGATCTATAGGCCAATGAGTGAAATGCATTTAAATCTAATGGTAAAGCACGCACACCCACAATCCTCTGCTGCCTCAATAGAAGGGTCTTAATATACAATTAGGCTGATATATCCATCAGTTTTTTCTTCAACTTCAGTAGATAATGTACCACTCTGTTATCATCTTGTGTTGCAGAGGTGACACAGTCCTGCATGCAGTAGGTATTTGACACTATATATACAGATGTTCAATGAGCTGCTCATGTTCAACACTGCGCTCTGCTCAGATTAAATTTCTTTGTCAGTTACTGGCTCCATCGTTCAACAGTGGGCTCAAATGAAACGCTGCTCCCTTGCACATGTGAACACAAAAGGTGGAATCACATGCTTGGATGAAAATCCGACATGTAGGATGTATTGTTTGTGGATTTGTGCACAGAGAGGGAGAAACAGCTTCAGTTCACAAACAAAACGGCAGGAACGTGCTAAAAGGACGGATCTTCCGGCAGCAGCACATCTCCACCACATCTCCATGTGGGAGCTCCAGACAGCTGAGGACCTGTGACTCTCTGCTCCTTATTAAATGGACACATGCACACATTTACACCCACATATGTACTGCATATACTTCAGTCTAATGTCACTCACATCGAGATGATCATGAACTGACTCATCAGTGCACATTTTCAATCGTTTGACAGCAACGCATGTTACGTAACGTATTGTTTCCACACGTTTATGCTTGAACCTTTTCACAGTCCACCCACAAATGTATTATTTCATGAATGTATTTCCAGACATTGCATAACATTTATAGATTTCTAGATTGCACTGGCACAACAGCACGTCTTCGCAGAGTTTGGGCAGAAACAGGGAGGGAAAGACCATGAAAGTCAAAGCTGACAATTACTTTTCAATTTGGCCTCATCAAAATCCAGTTTGAAGCAGAGAATAAAAGCTCAGGTTTGACGGTTTGAAAGTACCTTGCGTGGTTGGCTGTTAGTTACTGTGCACTTTATGATAATAGAAATGTGTAGGCTTTGGCTGTTGCAACATTTTATTCCAGAGGGCTTTGAAATCTCAGGATTCTGAAGTGTCCTTCACACAGAAAGGACGTTTTCATTAAAGCTATGCAGCATTACAACTTTGTCTTTGATTTCAAGAGGACACGGCTGATTCTTTGAGAGTCGAGCCACTCAGAAGCCTTCAGCTGGTAAAAATGATGTGTGCAGCAGACGGGGCAGGTCAATCAAATTATTCCCACAGCGTGAAAAATAAAACATTTGGCTCCCTGCTTTTTAATTATCTGCTCTGTTAAACTGGTAAAGACCACGCAAATATCTCTTACAGGTTGATGTTATCAGTTTAAACAAAAGTAACAAATTCATGCCTGGATCTGCTCCCACTGTGTTAAACATGGGAAATTGTCTCTTCCTGACATGGCCATCACCTAAAGTCATTTCTCTCCTGCAGTTTTCACCCTCACTGCCTCTTCTTTCATGGGTATTCAGAGTGTGCTCTAGGGCCACACACCTGAGCCCTGTTACGCCACAGCTCCAAACAACGGCCATCTGCTGCTGCTGCTGCTGCTGCGTCGGTTCAACACCTCACAGGACGTTCCCTACATTTACACATGGATTATCTATCCAGAGCAACCCCCCCATCCCCCCCCAATGTGGCTGCTGACCACAATGCCTGCACAATAACCCCACATTTTCAGTCACACTAGCTCCAGCGTGTTTGCGTAACATCATCCACAGTTTTCCACCAGCGGCTCCAGAGAGTAGGGGTATTTTCGGACACAGGCAGGTATTTGGAAATCTTCAAAGACAATATTGATTTTCAAGTCTTTCTTATTGGTGACGGTAGCTGCAGCATCCCCGTTAAAGGTAATCAATCAGTAGGCTCGTGTTTCAGCGAGCTCGGCTTCATGTATCACCTCATTGAATATCTGCATGTGAGTCATCTGGGCCAGCGTCGCCTTCGCCTTACTGACCTACAAATGCTGCGGTCAGTTCCCTTTTACAGATCAACATGATACACGCAGTACATGACAGAGGTGAAGGTGACACCGCAGGAGCACACATGCAGCCTCTTTGATGTCAGCGGGAAATGTGTTAATTGCAGAAGAAGGGGCAAGGAAACAGCTGCACAAGGACAACAAGCGACCACAGAGAATGCAACATGTGCATGTTTAGCTCCCCGCATTATCAGATTTAGAGAGAAACTGTGAAACACTAGTTCACACTGTGCACAAAAGTGTGGACATGAAAAAAAACAACTGCAACCAAAGCAGGTATTTGGCAAAAAGAATTCTCCTGTGAAACAGTCTGATGCAGTGCAGAGTCTATAGCACTGCTTTCATTGACCATGTCCTTCTAGTTTTTCTAATTTCATCTACAGATCATCAGAAGAGAGAGAAAAATACCTGTCACAATCTTCAAAATGATAGATTTTTCTCTCCAATGCCGCACAATATTTCATTTACTTCATCATATGTCAAAGATTAAAATATCTAAAAAAAAAAAAAAAACAATGGCCACATGATATTTGATATAAGACTTAAATGACAAATGATAAAATTTTGTTGCAGATTAATTTGAGTGACTGACTAATTGACACATTGTGATCCTGTTTCTGAGGAATCAAGACATTTACATTAAATCTTATGTGAGCGATTTGGAGAATTTGAGGAGTTGTGAGTTTCGTATCAATTGCTTTTATAAGCAGTCTTTCATAGGTCAAATAAAATTCACATTGCTGGCGAATATTGAAATGTGGGAGTTGTTCACAGTGTTCACATCTTGACTGAATCATTCTGTACTTAGTTACCCGCAGGGCATTTTAATGAATCCTGCTAACACATTTAGGACAGGTGGTTCTAATAGTTCTACAAAATCTGTGGTGTCCTGCTACATTTGAGCTTTCAGAAACAGGATATATTGCAGTAACCCATCTTAAAGATAAATCTTACGGACCATCAACTTGATTTCCCATTTCAGCCATATCAATCACCCCTGGTCCAAAATGACTTGACTGCCCGCTCACCTCCATTAACTGAATAATTTATTTCCAGTTCAGACGGTTGGAACACAGAGAGGACTCTAACGGAGACACAGACAAGGACATTTAAGTCTCAGCCCATCCTGATTCAGTATGTACATGCCGACATGCTCGAGTTGGGATCATTTCTGGAAGAGGACACTTTCCACTGCCAATGACTGACGCATTCAAAATAGGCAATCTCACTCAATTAGGGAGTGTCTCTGCTCCTGTTTGGTTTATTAACTTTTTATTAATTCATTTCACCTTATCACAACAACACAGCACACCCAACATGTGCAGAAGCTTTAGAGAAGTCTGGTCTCTGTAGTCATAGCAATGTTTCGTATTAACAGTCAGTTTTGGTTCACGTCTGCCTGCACATAATGTTCCGCATGAAAATTAAAATTCAACTTTGGCCCTCTCTGCAGCAGCTGAGTGTAAAAATGTCCCATTGGGATCAGATTTTTTTCTTTGTGCTTTCCACCTTTTGTGACCTCCCTCTTCCTCTGGGATAACCATTGACCTCCACTCCTCCAACCTGTGCATTAACATGCTGTAGATAATGGACAGGGTTTTAAATATTCTAATAACCTGTCACCTATAAGAAGCTCTGCCTCTGGTTAAGACATTATTTCTGGTTCAAATATGAATGGACTGGACAAGTTTGAATTTACACGTATTAGTTCTCTCTCCTCTTGTTTCTTGTACCAACTGCTGAGTTTCTGACATAATTAATCTGCTAATAGGCTGTTAAATTGTGAGCCAATTACACCGTCACGTCAGGTTAATAACCTGCTTTCAAGATCTCCAGCTGTCTAAAAATGGATTCACGATTCCTCAACAACTTACTCTTAAATGCTTTTACATCTCCATTACTGCGTTACATTTTGTGCCTCTAGTGCCATCTACTGCTCTAATTATGAGACAAGACTGATGTCAATTTATATTCAGACAAATCTGTAAGTATAGTGAGTAGGAAAAAACAAATTTGTCTTTTGTACCGTCAACTTTCACTCCACAGCTCTCTGGGAATTTTAGAAGTGACCGAGGCTTTTTACATAAACCTTACACATACAGGACACACTAACATGTCACAATAAGAAAGGCAGGGGTGTAAATAATAAAACTGATGACTGAATTCCAGTCATGACTTAGTGGGAAAACTGAATACAATGAAGCTATCATTTTAGCACCACATGCACTTTCCCTGTTGACAAGTCAGAAGTTTTGTGAAAAAGCAGATTCATATTAGTGGGCTTTTTTCCCCCCCACAATTTCATTTATGCATGTTGATCCAAAGCAACATACATTCACATGCCGATGGAACAGCCATCAGGAGCAATTTGGGGTTCAGTATCTTGCCCAAGGACACTTCAACCCACGGACTGCAGGGGCCAGGGATGAACAACCGCTCTGCCTCCTGAGCTACAGCCGCCCCCAATCAGCAATCAGTGATTTGAATGTTTTTGTTTCGTTAACCCAGCCTGTTGTGTGGCTCTATTCCATTAAGTTCTCTGATCTACGAGTAGACGATGAAAACCCTAACCGACATCACAATCAAGACATTCTCACGTTGATCTTTTTAAACACTTTATTTTGCAAAGTTCCATAGTGACTATTTTCACTTCTTTTTCTCCACGTCCTGCTCGGCAGCCTCCTTGGCTCTCTTGGCACGGATGCCAAAAAGACGAGCGTTGGCACGGGCCATACGCAGGCTGGCGAAAGCCTTGAAGTTCTTCTCGTCCTCAGAGATAACGCGGGCCTTCTCCTTCTTGTGCACCTGGAAGGGAAGAAAAAGATATTAATTTTTCATCTCCTACCACTGTCAAATTGCAAAATCCAGGAAATTGATCAACTGATAATCAAAAATTCCCATTTCAGGGCAATATTTTGGGACAAGAAATTTTAAAAAGCAGTCATCAGAAAAAGGGTTCAAATGTTTCATCAAAGAAATACAGAGATTCCGGAGATTTGTCATCATCTGACTGCTGCAACTCAAAATAAATACATTTGTATATTTCTGCAAAATCATTCCTGACAAAATCAATGACAAAATTAGAACCAGTTCAATGTTCACTATGGTGTAATTAAAAAAAAAAAAATACAATTCTGGTTTATAATCCATCGAAAGCAAATCGCATTTACTTCCAGTGATCTCAATGTAACCTGTCTTAACATATTCGGGATGTGTTGCGTTCTAGCGAACTCCTGGATTAAAACTTACAGTTTTGATGGGCATGACTGGACCAGTGAGCTGAGTGGCCATTTTCAGTTCCTCCTCCTGAAAAGATGAAAAACAGTTAATTAAAAACAAAACAAAAAAAGACATCCACATCACTCGGTAAGATTTGATATGTGGCAGACAAACAGATCAAAGATTTTGGGTGGCTGGGAAATTAGCCAGATTTTCAAAAAAGGCTATTATTTTCATACAGAATGATCCACTTACAGACTGATTGCATGACAAGTGTAATATGAAATCTATACAGGGAGTAAGGGTGCACTGACAAGTGAGGAAGAGTGAGCAGTGATGTTTTATCTATCAGCTTGATAATCTCACAAAAAAAGCCTTCAAATTCATCACTACATGGCTGAATTAGTTTTCATATTTGATTGAATTTGAAAAGTTCACTAGCATATCTCCAATCTAACAAACCAATAAAATGACATTTAGAATGCAAATTATGATCTTTCACTGAAGGTGCGCAGCTGTCAGGAAGAGTTCAGCTTCATAAACAGTGTCATGCAGAGATTACAGAGGAACTGTTACCACTGCTCTGCATTTTGAAAAGTTCAAATTCAAAAGATACACATGTTAGTACTAAATCTTTGAGTTCCATCAAAGACAAATCGTTCACCATTTCATTATTTCAACACGCATAAGGAATTCATTCTCGACAGGGTTCTTTTAGTTTTGTACAGTACTTGTTGTCACAATACGCAAAGCTGTTGTATTGATTGTCATAAGATGGAGAAAAGTAAACACCAGAGACTACTACTTCTTAGGGATGACTCAATCCAGCTGACCACAGGCCTTTAATGAATGTTTCATCACTTTTTCTAAGGAAAATTAGCTAAATTGCAATGTCAACTGTTCATGAACCACTGATTCAGTCTATAAAATATTTCACAAATTGGTTGTGATGTTTCTTTTAAATCTCAGAGCACCCCGTGATAACATGAAAAACAAACTTACAGTGCTGTCTCCCTTCTTTGGAGCAGAAGCCTTCCTGGGGAACAGGATGAGCTTGGAGCGGTACTCCTTCAGACGCTGCACATTAGCCTGGAGAGATTCTGTGGATCTGTTGCGACGGCGAGAGTCGACAGAGATGCCAATGGTGCGGGCTGTCTTTTTGTGGATCCCTGCTGCCTGTAAGGAGGAGCACCGAACGTCAGGACTTAATCATTACAACTTCTGATTTGGAATAATATCTGCTAAGATTAATTTCACTTGGTTTCCCTATTGGAATAAACAGTCATCAGACAAGGGGTTCGAAGTATTCATCAAGCAAATACAGAGATTCCGGAGATTTGTCATCATCTGACTGCTGCAACACACAACACATATGATGGTTTCTTATATTTCTGAATATGTCTGTCAGCAGTCACGGATGACCTGCCAGCACAGGTACATCACTCAGTATTTACTTGCCAACAATTACATTCATATTTAAAATAAGAGCCTCACCTGACTTGCTAGGGTCTTAAAATACGGATGATCTGGATTAACATAACCACACGTACAAGAGAAAACTTTATGCATACTGATAGATATTAATTTTTAATAAATATTTAAAAAGCAATTAATAGCACCCCATTAATAATGATTATACACTTCTACCTAAAAAACTAGGCCTTGGTGGTCTCCACTTCCTCCCAGTCTCTTAGTGGCCCGGAATTTCTCGTGTGCGCCTTTTGAAAGGCTGACATTTCACAAAAACTGATGTAACGTTTGCTCAGACTGGCTGATATGAAGGATCAAACAGCAGGATGAGACTTGTGTTTCCACTCCATAAGAGCTTTTGTTTCCCACTAAACAAATATCAATTATTGGTTGAAATAAAGGATTCTTATTCATAAAAATGAGGTCTGACAGGAATGCAGGTAGTACTATATATACACAGCGAAGGAAAAACAAGTCCAAGTCCACATGTTCTGAGGTGATGCACATCAACAGTCATTTAGCCTTCCTCCCACAGCAGGCAAGTACATGGGAGGAAAGGCTAGGTACACTTTGGCAAGAACATCAAGTCTTTGAGCAGCACTTTGTGTTCTTCTGCACCTATTGAGTTTTCTGGTTGGGTGGGAAGAAAGATGATTCATCACAGAAAGGTTGAGCATTTTCTCTTGCTCAGTAGTAATCAATAACATTTTCATGGTGGAGATCACCTTCATGAGCACCAGTTTTTGCAGTCTAGGTGATGCCAACCAAACAATCGACAAACCAGTTGGTATATTGATTATTTTCCCCTTTGGTGTCAATGGATTAAATTCTTTTAACACGGTTCTCAAACATTTTTTGAACCCAATTAAAGTGGCATAGCTGATCAAATATTACTTTATATAAAAACAGACCACTAGACGGTGGACAGTTACCTTAAGTTCCTCCAGGGTGAAGCCACGTCCGGCACGAACCTTAGTGTGGTACCTCACAGTGGGACACCTGACCTGTGGCCTCAGTGGTCCAGCGACAGGGCGGGGAGCAATGCGGCGGGCCTTGGCCTGACGAGCCTTTCGCCTGGAGAGAAGCGGCAACAAAGTTAAAACTGCTGTGATGAAAAGGCCACTTTCTGTTCCAGGAATTATGCAAGTTTGTTTTGCGTATTTCTGATTGCGTTTCCACTGCATTTCAACCATGAGTAAAATATTATGTGGTTTGTGATGGTCCTGTGGTAGACAAGAGACTACAGGCTGCGACTCATGTACTGCGACCATACTGCATGTTAATCCAGCACTTGACTTATGATAAAATGATGTTGCTTTACAAACAATTCATTGTCAATACAATGAACACATTATCCTCCATTTCACAGAACGCAGATGCAGGCACAAACACGTCTGATGTGTTCCCAGAAACAGATTTCCCTTGAAGAAAATTATCCTACTCTGAACCATATCCTGGTTTTGACTCTTGCAACTCTAACACGTAAAGTTTATAGTCCACTGTCAGATTAGTTAGCATCACCATATGTCCACACTAAATACTGATCCAGCTAAACAGTGGCTAAACTTATTCTTATTTGAATTCTTGTAACCCATCATAACAGGTAACACTGAGATCATCATTTAAAAAAGAACATGAATTTTAATTGAATCAGATTAACTTGTCTCTACAATCTCTCAATCCTATACTGCCAACAAACTTTCTGGGATACTCATTCACGGCACGAGTGAAAAGCGTGTTAGCTAGAGTTAGCATAAGTTAGCATGTCACCCTTGCTTGATTTTCATTAGTTTCGTATTTCGCAATAATTTCTCAGTTTGTTGTGCACAAATACACCTGTGAAAACCTCCTTGGTAAACCGATTGTGCAGCGCCAGACGATTCTCACCTGCGGATCTTCCTGGCTGGCTGGTTGAACCAGGTGCGCACTCTTTTCTGCCAATCTTTGTGGAAATGAGGGTTCAGGATCATTCCATTCCGGCTGGGGGCCATGGCTGCCTACGTCCCTGAAACACAGCATGGCACACGGACATGAGCAGGCTGTCATGCCGGCACCACATCGGTCCTCATAGAGCTAGTATGCTAAGCTAGCATGTTGACCTGGCTATTGGCTGTTTTGATGGATAATTCACGTTAATGGCTGCTACATGTAATAACTAGTCTTTGCAATTTTGGCATTCGCTACATGTGCTCATTTTTATTCTAAGGCACGTTATTAAAATGCGGAGTTACAAAAGTTGGCCTGTAGCGTCAATGCTAACACACACAAACACCTCCTGACCAGCGATCACCGCCAACATAGAGGCTGTTTAGCAATATAACGAAGACATCTACAATAATAATTACCTTATTACAAAGGTGACAGATTACACTATCTCGGGTTGTAAGTGAAATTTATTAATACTGATAAAATACCAAGGATTAAAGTAGATTCTTTCTAAATCTATGGAGAAAAAAATCTCATACCTACAAGGGAGGAAAATGGCCGAAAGGAAAAAGGAAGTTGTAATGCGGTGGCTTGTGGGATATGTGACAACCAGCCAATGGGCGAACAGATGCGATCAAAGCGTATATAAAGGAGACATATCCTAATAAGAACAAGCTGATAAAACGTAAAATTAAACAAAACATTTCAGTAACATGTAACATAATATTACTGATTTTGATACAATATATTTTACAAAATACATATAATCACGCTATGCGCTAAAACATGAAATCGCTTCAATCGCACGCAGGGAACTATTTCGTTTTAGCACAACCGGAAGTAATAATTGTCTCTTCATACTTTATCATCTTTGTTGTAATGCTGGAAAATCTTTTCTTACATTTGTGTTATTAAAATAGAAATTTGGAGTGTTGACACCGGTTATTGTTGCTGTGTTAAAGTTTGGAAAAATATTAGTGTTGTGTTTTGAAACAGAAAAGAGAATTCCAATAAGAAGTTTATCAGTCCAGTGATTTATGAAAGTCTATTTTTCGTTACCAAAAACTGGACTGGATTATAGCATAATAATAACATTTAAAAGCCTTTAAAGCCTCTTAATACATACGTGTATGTTATTGTTAAATACATTGTTTATTTTTAAAAAAAAAATAGATATAATTTGTTTATATAGCTTTAGAAGTCTGTGCTCATGTTTCTCATGCTGCTACACTTTTTCACATTTATTTTGCAAGATGATGCCAATTGGAATTGTTTCTATTTTATTATTTGTGTTAACAAGTTTGAACTTTACTCTTTTTACATTTGGCGGTGAAGTTTTTGCTCTGGCCACTAGATGTAGGCCTGACACCTTTAATCAGTGGTCAGCTGTAGACTTGGCTGCATCTGAGACTGCCTCACAGTCAGTTAGTATACTGACAGTATACAGACTTCAACTAGTGCCACAAATTATTTTGTGGACATTAGCCAGCATATAATTATAAGACATTTACTTTATGATACCAGTTTATAGCTCCAAGTGGAGCCTATTTGGATGTATTACGATATGACTGCAGACAAAAACATTCAATCTGGTTATTGCTATGTGTTATGTACTAGTCCTGACAGACTGTTAAAAACTATGTGTGTGATGTGTCTAATTTACTACCGGGTGTGACATGTGATCTCAATTAAACAGCAAATCACATTTCTCTGCAGAAGATCATGAGCCGTTTGCCCTGAAGGGACTGTTAGCATTAGCAATTCTTTTTAAGAGAGTTAAATGTCGACAGCAGGGATCTAATCTATCTTTTTTCTCTGACCTAACCATTTATCTTTTTACAATTATATTATATTATACAATGTCAATTCTAAAAAGGTTGGGACACAGCATAAAATGTTAATAAAAACAGATTTTGATGGTTTGCGAATCATTTAAACCCTATATTTAATTGAAAATAGTGCACAGAAAAGAAATGTTGAAAAGGAACAGTTTTATTGTTTTATAAAAAAAAAAAAAAACCTGCTTATTTTATATTTGATGCCAGCAACACGCTTCAAAAAGAGTTGGGACAGGGGCATGTTTACCATTTTTTCATCACCTCTTCGTTTAACAACATTCTGTAAAGGTCACTCATACTACCAACCTGTTGCAATTTAACTGAATTACTTGAAAATTCAGTTTCAGCATTGGTACTGATTTGATAACATTTGGCATTGCATTATTTTCAATCGAATATAGGGTTTAAACGATTTAAAATGATAAAGTATATTATATATATTTATATATATATTATATTCATTTTTTAGATAAGAAGTCTGATTATTGTGGTCATTTTCTGGGAGATAAGAGCAGAGACCATTTACAAGTCTGTGCCCAGGCGACCTTTGTCTCATAATCCATCAATGCATTAGCAGCATCAACATGAACATTCCTCCTCATATGAAAACAAAGCTTGTATCTTCATGTGCTGTAGGTAGAGAGGAGAGTGGATGTAACCATGCTCCGTAAATCAATATAACTATGATATATTCACTCATATTCAGTAATTACATTTCTGTGATCACGTCTGTTGTACATAAAAACATGGACTTGTCCCCTGTTTATGTGATAAATAAATCAGACCAGGACAGCACTGACCTGGGGAAGGAATTTCTCATTTTGTGCATCATGTAAACTCATGTTTACCCTTCAAGGCAATAGCACTTTGATTTCAGTGGGACACTTAAAAAGTCTCATAAATAACCAAATTAATGTGTCATGTCCTTCCATTATTAAACAGTTTACAGATGAATTAGAAACATTACTTGTACAGAGACACTAGAGACCTCAATAATCAGAGAGTGGTGCTGTGCAGGATATTATTGTTACTATACTAGTTTTTTTTTTTTTTATTCAAGACAATGAGCATTTAATTATAATGCGCACAGTACTATATGTTGTCTGTGTGGTGGTTCAAGTGTTTAGGTTGCTGAGGATGATTGAGCAGGACTGTCATCAATCCATCCCAGCATGCCCTTGTGACTTCATGTTTAGGACTGTTTGTGTAAGGGGAATGTTGGTTAGATGTGTTCCAATATAGTTGGATGTTGCCTGTTGTTGTTCATTGTCCGTGCTTATAATGTGGCACCATGGGGCAGGCATACATTTCGCTTGAGTGCATTAAGCTTTGCTGAGTACTGCTGTGTGTGAAAGCCAATAAAGAGCAAGTGAGGATAAGAGTTTACCTCCTACTACTCTTTACCTTACCTGAGAAATGTCAAGTTCGCCACAGTATTGTATTATATATATTATACTGCAGTCATCCTAGACTGTGCCATAGATTTAGGATTAAAGTAAAAAGAATGGCAACAGCTTCTACTTTAAGTCCTTGATATTACTGATGCATTAGTGGACTACTTGCTTTTTTAGTTGGATTTCAATTACTCCGTATTATTTTTTTAAATAAGGTTCTAAAGCTTAATAAGGAAAAACAGAAAAACATGACAGCAACTGGTTGTTAAATACCAGCACCTGTGAAACATTATAAACTGCGTTTTTAAGTGCGTCATGTTTAATTATTTTGGAGCAGGACCATCAAGTAGGGACAAGACAGGGATCATGTGTAAAAAAAAAAAAAAAAAAAAAAAAGTAACAGTATGGAGAAGTATGCAGTTTTTCAGAACAATTGATCTTCTTTTTAAGAGGAAGTTATGATGAGGATATTTTACATATTAAATTTAAAATAAATACATATTATTTTCTTCCTCAATGACTTTAACCACTTGTAACAGTATTTCAGTCTGTCGATTTTAGCCAGGAATAACAGCTCTTACATTCCATTAGCAGGCTGAAAGTGCAGGTCTCTGTCCAGTCACAGTGATTCTGAACCCGCAGCTTCATTAATCATTGATCAGCTAGCTTCTGCAATCTCTGCCTATCGCCCCCCAAGGGCAAAGGTCAAGGTGTGTAGAACTATAATAATAAGCAGAAACAAGCAGCATGCCCTTTCAGCACATGTACAGTAATATGATATGAACATGTCTATTGTCTTGCATGAATCTTGTCTTTCTTTTTTTCTTTTTTGAAAAATGCCATTAGTGAGTTCACAGACATTAAAAAGATTTATTAAAACAAAAGAAAATCGTAGGAGTGTCAGTTGCAATGTAAGGCCAATTTTTTTTATTAAATGAATGTGACACAGCACTTACAATCACTTTCCAGTGTTTTCCACATGTGTTCACATTTAAAAATGGAGCAAAGCACCAGATAAAGACCCAACAATACTGACAGATCTTGACATTATGAGCCCTTAGAGTTGTCTAGTAGCTTAACAAATCCTAACCTGCTAAGTGGAGGATGTTACTGAGGATTTAAAATTATTTTGATAGCACAATTCCAGTATCAAAATAAATACCACAGATAAGATGTTAGTAGCCCTACTTACTAGTCTTTGATTGCAAATACATTATAAAACAGCACAGTGAGTTCTTCAGTTTATTCTTCAAGTGACTTAATAAATTTATCATACGCAGATTGATCCATGAGGCCATCAAGTTCTTCAGGCTTTTCAATGGTCATCTTGATTAGCCACCCTGAAAAAAAAGGAGGAGTTGGTATTTTAAAAGCCAGAAGTGCTTGTGCTCTCTTGAACATGCTGTTACACTATTGTGGTTTTGGCAGCTTGTCATCTGCCTTGGCAACAAATCTACTGTGAGAATTTCCTGGGAAGCAGTACGACAAGTGGAAACAGGAAAAAAAAACAGCAGTGTTTGTGAGACGTTTACCCTCTGCATAGCAGGCTTTATTCACGAGTGCGGGGTTCTCTGCCAGCTCTGTGTTGATTTCAGTCACTTCTCCTGTCAGTGGAGAGTAGAGCTCACTGGCAGCCTTCACGCTTTCCAAGGCACCAAACTCCTCTGCAACACACACACACACACACACAGACAAATTGACCGACAATGCACTGCTGGACATACAAATATATAAAATCTAAAATGTGCAGTGTATTTCAGACGCTCACCCATTTGTTCAAGTCTTTGGCCAACCTCAGGGAGTCCACAGTATACCACATCACCTAACGCTTCCTAAAACAATAGAAGAAACTGCATGAATTATAACCTACTAGAAGTATTATAATAAAGGGAGTAAAAATGTATATATGTATGTGTGTATATATATATATATATATAGTGTAGTATATATAACATTACATTACTATATCATCATATTATACATGTACATGTATGTCATACAATGTATATGCTATATTATATTATACTACTACTATATGCTATATTGTATTATTTTATATTGTATTATTATTATAGTACTGTAGTACCATATTACTAGATTATATTTACCATAATGCACTATAGTATTAGCATTACCACGGCTGCTATTGTACCTTGTACACACTCAGGTATACACATTCAAACTTCTGTTATCTCTACTGCCTAATTTATTGTGTCTATTCTTAGATTTGTTATTTTTTCTACTTTATATTCTACTTTATATTTTGTATTCTAAACAGTGCAATATAGGAGAAACGATGGAGATGTCAATTTCCCGGAGAGAACCTCCCAAAGGGATTAATAAAGTACTCTGTCTGTCTGTCTGTCTGTCTAAAGGAGCAAAACTAAATACACAAACGTCAATACTACGCAAATTTCTGTCTGTCTGTAGCTCTCAATGCCAAGACATCTTATTCCTACTAAAGTCTTAAAAAATGCTTTAAATGTACACTTGTTTTTTTAAGCACCATGTTTAAATAGTACAGTTCATCACAGTCAGTGTGATCAACACTTTATAAGCAGAGACATGAGATCCAGGATGTAAAAATTGGTTTGAATTTGATCTGAGCCAACATTACAACAATTTACATCAACTGTCAAAGACTGGTTTGCCAGGCTTGATGGGTGGAGCAGCTTTAGCGACACAATAAACTGCAGCAACTTATATGAGTATGGCATCATTAGCATGTACCAACAGTGTGTTGCAGGTTTAATCAAGCCATGATTTTTTTTCTTTACTGTTTGCTTCTTATTTTCCCAGTGGCTGTGGGTGCACACGGTTAGGTTTTGCTCAAAGTTCACGTTCCTATTAGTTCAAATTGATAAAGTCCACACTTTGCTCAGAAATAATCACATCCAGATTATGAGCATTTCTTTTTGAAAGCAGTGGTGATATGAGGGTTAAAGAACATAAACAGAGGCAGTAAAAACACTGCAGAGAGGATGTGTCTGAGTATCATCAGCCTGTCATTCAGATTATCTGAATGAACCAAAGCTAGATAATGATATTCACTGCACATATTACTTTACATTAGCAGCGTCATTTTAGAAACAAGCACCGACAGTTTCTCCTCCATTTCTTCACATCACTATCTTGCATCACATTTAACTACAATCCCACTGGTAGTACTTTTGACCGGAGCAGAGATAAGCTCATTTGAACTTTTGATTTCAGTCCTGACCCTGCTCAACATATGACAACAACACCTCTGTGTGTACATGTTGCATTCGAGTTGAAGACAAATTAAATCAGAGCTTTGCACCAACGTTCTTGCCCTTGAGGTTTTCTGCACACGGCTGCAGTTCAGGGGTCATCAATCCCCTCAAACAATAGTCATAAAAGAGTAGAGCTGCTGCGGGTGAGGACAAAGTGCGGTAATGAACTGCTCATGGCGGACATTAGCGTATCACTATTTTCACATGCCATCAGTCAAACTCTGGACCAAGTGTGTCATAAATCAATGATTAGTAAAAACCTACCTGAGCATAATTGCTGATACCAACGGTGCCAACTCCTCCTTCCACTCGCACCCACTCATGCTTATCCGTGAACTTTAGGGCTGAAGGGAGAACATTGAATGAGAAACGGATATATCAGTGTGAACCATGATAAATAAAAAAAAAAATCAGCTTTGGTGCTATGATCAATTTTGGCAAGCCCACTAGTATCAAAAGACATGGACCTTACTGTACTATGGATCAAAGCTGAGCAATATGCAGTTTATTATGCAACACCTTGCACTGAGAAATAATTTTTAAAAATCTGTAGTTTGCTAGTCTCAAAAATGGACTTAAAAGAAAAGTGGGAATTAGAAGCAAATATCATAATAACAGATGAGCAATGGGAAGAAACATTTAAAGCAGGACATAAATTAACTAACAGTCCAACAATAAGGGAATTTGAGTGGAAGGTAAAAATTAGATACTTTAATACTCCAATTATTACTTCAAAATATAGCAATTCGTCAAAGGTGTGTTGGAGGGGCTGCGGTCTAGTAGGGGACTTTACTCACATACTTTGGGACTGCCCCAAACTCACAAATTTTTGGAGTAATATTCAAAGGGAAATCAAGCAGATTCTTAACATCGAAATTAATTTAGATCTGGCCCTAGGAATTTTGGGTATATTCTCAAATCATTCAATAGATAGGAATTTGATCTACTTAATTAGAATTTTACTTGTAATAGCAAAGAAAGCTATAACAGCCTCCTGGCTAGAACCGCAGCCTCCTAGCATAACAGAATGAAGGGAAAGAGTGAGGAATGTGTATAGCATGGAAAAGATCACTGCAAGGTTGCAATTGAAAATGGACAAGTTTAGGGTAAGATGGGCACCATTGACAGAGGCGATGCCTCACTTATGATTACCTCCTCTTCTCCTCTTTAATTAAGATGTATATAGGTATGTGTGAAAATATATGTGTAAGTATTTATGAATATGTATAGGTGGGTGGGAATATTTGTGGGGTTTTGTTTTGTTTGTTTTTTACTTTTAATTTTATCTAACCAAATATTTGTATTTTCAATTGAAAGTGTAAAACGGATAGGCACATCTCCGTGTTTTATGTTATTGTATGTTATGAAGAAAAATAAAGTAAAAAAAAAAAAAGGACTTCACGAGCTTTCTGTTGGTGCAACCAGTTTCTGGCACTGGAAGGTACATTGAAGGTCACACAGTTTGGGTCGGATATGCAAATTAAAAAAACAATAATCGGAGCCTTTTGATTCTCATGCCGTCATCTTCACAACAAACAGAAGGAAGGAGTGCCTCAACAAATTCCAGTGCTGGCATCAGAGCACAAAATTACAGGTTTGAACCAGATTGTGAACAGTGGGAGATACTGAGGCGTGAAAGCAGAGTCAAAACTGAGATTGGTTGGTTATTAAACAAGTTTTTTTTTTTAAAGTACTGATGTTTCATCTTGCCTGTGAGGAAGAGTATTCAAAAGGAAAGCTACAACCAGGAGAAAAAAACTCCACTGTTGAAGTGTCAGAGGACATGCACGCACTAGTTGCACTCTATTTGTGGCACATGTCCAGGATCATGACTGACTTTTCCTTAATAAGCTGCAACTTGCTGCACAAGATGAGCATAATTTTTCCTCTAAGGTCATTTATTAACATCATATTTTGGAGCTCACGTGCTGACAGTCCTGCAGTGTCATCAAATGGGGGGAACTAAATCAAGTTGATTGTTGATTGAAGCCAGCACAACATGTGGCTGCTTCAATCCTAAACTTTTTTCTTAAAAAAAACTCCTGCAGCCTGATCCAGGTTCAGAAAACAGACTCGGAGCCGCCCTCTCTGTCGCATTCCGCTGCGGGGAAAGTGACACAAAGTGCGTGAGTGTTTTCAGGCAGGAATGTGCGTGCAGCCCCGCATGTGTGTGTCGGTGTGTGTGTGTGTGTGTTACCTGTGGACAGGACCGAGGTGCAGCTCAGGGTCCGCGGAGAGTCGCTCCTCCGCAGCAGCCGGGTCGCCTGGAGCTGCGCCGCGGACGAGACGTGAGGCAGCCGGGGGGAAAAGCTCGCAGGGAGGCACCGCAGCGCCGCTCGCATCGCCATCTTCACTCCGTGTGTGTATGTGTGTGTGTGCCGCCTCTTTAATCCAGGGCACGTTACACTGGGCCGCGGGGGCGCGCGCCAGCCCACTGGACCGCGGGAGCGCGCCTGGGAGGAGGAAGAGTTCAAGTGTGTGACCTCTGAAAGTTGACAGAAAAATAAGAACAGACTTTGCTGTTGTTTGTCATAATCATAAAGTAGACACACAAAACTGTGGTATTAACAAAGTAAAAAGGGAAAGTACTTTCCTCTTTCAGGCTTTATTATTATTATTATTATTATTATTATTATTATTATTATTATATTGCCTTCATTATTGCATAAGAACACATATTATATGCATGTACAATAATAATAATAGTTTGTTGGTTGCAAAGAATACAATATACAATAAATTATTGTTTTATGATTATTATTTCATTATTATTGTATTATTACTGTTGTTGCTGTTTTATATATCTCTTATTATATCTCTTATTATGCATGTTCATGTTGTAGCTGCTCCAGGTGGAGCTCATTTTGAGTATTATATATAATTAGGCAGTTAAATCTACAACAGTACATCAGTTTATGGGATGATGTGCGTTTTGCAAGTAAATCACAAATGTGTAAAGCAATTAGTAACTGGAGCTGTCAGATGAATGCACTCAATTGCATTCATCATCAAAAAGTGCCATAGTTTAAGATGAAATGTGGTGTAGTCAATTACGAAGTAGAAGACAATTAAAACAGTCCTAATTCAGGAAATGCACTTTGTGGGAAATATACAATGGAAATTTTTCCTCAGCTCACCTGTTTCGCCTGGGACTCTATATGCACCAAGCTCATGAAATGAACCAGTGCTCACTGACATTTTAGTGCACTAGCTTTAATTGCAGCCTCAGCATCTTTTCCTCTAATTGCAGTGTCAGCAACTAAAATACGGTATTTAAGGACAATTAGAGGTAGTTGTTCTAAAACCTCTTTCTTACTCCAGAGCAATCTTATGAGGAAATCTGCCCATCAATCCAGGTGAGGACTATGACTTCTTGCTGCTGACTCTGAAACTGCGAAATGAGATCTGATTACACACTGAGCTTTGGTGAAAGAACCATCAGAAGTGTCCTGATTGAATTTTTCAAGAACTTACACATTGCAGCACCAAAAGATTCAGTCCATTGAAACCCAGACCGGCACCACCAGTGAGAACCATGGACAGTCCTGTTAGCTGCATGTAGGAATGTTGAAGCTGTGACCTTATGTCGTTAACCTTTCTAATGCTATCCATGCTACTGCATGGTTCAATCAATGAAATTTGAAATAAATTACAGTGGACAGTAAGGATCTTTGAGAGTGAATCCATAGGTTTCTCTAGACTTGTTTTCTCCTCTTTTAAGGATTACGTTTTAGTGAATGTTTTTGTTTGTTTCACCTAGGTTATTAGGGAACCATTGACAGGTTACATCTCCAAAGTAGTGCTTGCTTCTAGGTGATAACCACTTTGGCTTTAGTGGAATCCTGAAATCAAAGTCAGGAGTTGAGGGACTGTATAGGTTTTTTAATGAAACTCTTGAAATACATAAAATTTTGTTCTGTCAACAAACCACAAACATGACAAGAAAATGAACAATGTAGATTCATTTGCATTTTATTCAGACATACCCATGTTTCTTGGCAGAGGAATTTGAGTCCATCTTGAAAAATCGAACGAGTACAATGTTAAAAATAGATGAATATACCAAGAACACTTCAAATAGCAGAGGTGCTTGAGCTTTGTTAATATGTCATGTATATACTCTGTATTTGGTAGTCAGAATCAAGCACCCCTTGAAGTATCTCAAAGTATATTCCCAAGTATATCATCCCGGTCGGCATACAACAGCAGATCAAACATCATTTCCTGATCAAATATCATCCAATTACTGTCTGGATGACAACAGGGATTAAAATGTCTCCTTACAGTCAAACAAGAAGGACATAGCGAATGTGACTGCGAAAGTGTAAGAAATACAAAACAAAAAAAGCATTGATCATTGTTTACCAGTCAACTGAATAATAAAGACATTATGACTTCCCTTAATGACAGCAAGGATCGAACAGAAATCAACATTGACAGCACACAGAACCTGCAGGCTCCACCGATGACCACAGTGAGGTAAAGGCTCCTCCATATGACTCCCGCACAGATCTGACAGCAGGACAGGTCAGAGGTCATGGCATTAGACAGAGGTGCCCTCTGTGGGCGCTGATGTCTTATTGTCGTCAGGTTTCATGGCAGGGAACAGCAACACCTCCTGTGAAAGAACAAAAGCTGTCATCTGAGGGGTTTTTCTCAAGGTGTGTGTGTGTGGAGGGGAATCACTTCCGCCTGACAGCTGCTGGTAGCTCATGTGCATACAGTGCAAGGAATCTGCTTTCTTGGCATCTTCTCTTTACCCCATTATTCTTAGCAGTTATCTAATCATATCTTCTTTGTTGTATTTCAGTCTAAAGGTCTTGAGGACAATGCACTGAGGGACAGCTCCATGTGGTCACATATACAGTACAACATGATCAGCAACAAGTCAATTTGGTTTTAGTTTCTATTTTACTGTAATTTATTACTTTGAATACACCCTTTTATAACTAGTTTGTTGCTTTTTAATTTCTTGACACAATATAGCTGAAGGAAATATTACACCGTTTGAAACCAAATAGTGTGAAACCATTGGTGTGCAGAACTTGGGCGACTAGATGTAAAAAAAAAAAAACAAAAAAAAAAAAACTACTTTAATTACATGGAGAATCAGATCAAAGAATGCTCATATTGGCCAGTTTGGAAGGCAATGGCAAACAACTTATTTTGTTATTCTGGCATGAGCACTTATGCATCAATTACTATATTATTATTATTACGTCGTAGGCACCGTAATGCCTATGACAGTTTTACCTTGATGTTGTTTGAGTCAGTGAGGAACATGGCGACACGATCAATTCCCATCCCCCAGCCAGCAGTTGGTGGCAGTCCGTATTCCAGGGCTGTGCAGAAGGTGTCATCAATGAACATGGCTTCATCATCACCCTCAGCTTTGGCCTGAAAAAGATCCAACTCAGATTACTGACATGCACTAATTCACACACTCACACTGCAACAGAAAAGAGCCTGAACATTTAGATAATGGGACAGTGTCATTTAGGTTTGTATACACACCTTGGCTTGCTGCTCGAAAAGCTCCCTCTGTCTGATCGGATCATTCAGCTCAGTGTAAGCATTGCAGATTTCCTTCTTCATAACAAAGAGCTCAAAACGCTCCGTCAGGCCTTTCTCTGATCTGTGCCTGTGACAGTTGAGGAAGTGTCAGTATGAAGCCTGAGCACTGCATTTTTAAATGCAATGCAAATTTTAAAATATGCAGCTGATACAGGGCATTTCTCACCATTTTGCCAAGGGACTCATGATTTGAGGGTGATCACAAATGAAGGTGGGGCTGATACAAGTGACCTCAAGGAAATCCCCAACCAACTGTGGAGGGAAAACAGTCATTAGTAAAGACCTCAAAGTAAGAAAAAAAAAAAGGAGAAATACATGCTGGACAATAGATGGTGCTGTTCATCAGTAGAGCACCTTGTCAAGGAGGCGGGCAGTGGTTCTAGGTGGAGGACATTCAACTCCCTTCTGTGCACACAGGTCATCAAAGAATTTACGTGTCTCTGAAGACAAAAGAGAAATGTGAAGAGAAATCAGAAATGACTGATGATTACTGAAAAATAAACCCTGCATTTGTTACAGAGATGGTGGGAGAGACGTGGAGAAATGGAGAGTCACAGAGGCAATGTGGTTTATGGAGCTAAAAGATTTGAAAACATCTCCTCAAAGAAAAATAAAAGAGGACAAGTGTTTTTCTACAGATTCCTACCATCACTGTCATAGCTGTCAGCCGGAGGGAATTTGACTCCCATAATCTTCTCCAGGTCGTGTGTCATGCTCACTCTTCTGAATGGTGGAGTGAAGTCAATCTCATAGGCCTGTCCCTCTGGACCATCAGGGTGATAAGTCACCTTGTATCCTCCAGTGATGTGCTTCACCATTCCTGAAGCAAAGAAGAGATGAATTACTATGTTAAGAAGAGAAGTTTTCCTGTTTGTTCGCTGATCGCTTTTCCTGTACATCCCAAGTGTCTGAGAAGTGTCAAACTGAGAAGATATACTGAATTTTTTTTGCAAATTTTGACTGCGACTTACTGTAAAGTGACACCTAAAATCCAGTTTGGGTTCCACAGAGACTTTCTTTGCCTTGACTGAGCCTCGGGTCATGTATTGTCTCAACAATCGAGCTACATTTTTTGTTTAGATGGTTAAGTCTACCTATCCCATCTTTGTTGTAAAGCACTTTAAGCTGTATTTGTGTTACGAAAGCTGTTATACAAATAAATGGTATTTATCATTATTATTTTCATGATCATTACTCCAAAACTTTTAGATGACCATGTTTGTTCTTTTGTTTTTGTTACATCGATATGTTAGCTAGCGTATCATGAATTATTGTGACATAAAAGGTGCTGTTTGACATTTGGACAGTCAAATCCCTGACACGTGAAGGAGCAAATGGCAACAAACCTTGAGGCAACCATATGACTGACTATGTGTTCTCACTTACCTGAGAGTAGTTTCTCTGTGATCTCCATCAAGTCATGGTAATCTGCATATGCCATGTAGAATTCACAGGTGGTGAACTCTGGATTATGTGTAAGATCGATGCCTTCATTCCTGAACTGGCGACCAATCTCATACACTCTGTCCATTCCACCAACCACAAGCATCTGTGGGAAAAATTGAATGTGCAGGGCAAATATTTAGAGATTTGAGAAATGTGACGATAAAAAAAAATGTATGTCTTTGCAAAAAATATTCACAGGAACAATATCAAATGTATTTGTTGGGTGGTATTAGTTTGTGGATCAAATTTACTAAACTATTTTTACAGGGATAAATTACCTTGTGGTAAAGCTCAGGGGCAATCCTCATGTACAGGTTCATATCCAGGTCATTGTGGTAAGTAACAAATGGACGGGCCACTGCTCCACCAGGAATGATGTTCATCATTGGTGTCTCAATCTAAAGTATCAATAAACGTGATTCAGCAAAGCAAGCTTACAGAGACTAATTTCAACTGCCTCAAATATGGAACAAATGTAAAAACTATGATAGAGCATTCTCTTACACGATCCCTATTGTGTACAAACTCAAATATACATTTGTGTAAACAAACTAAAGGCACTAACTCTTACCTCCAGAAATCCCAGCTGGTCCAGGAAGCTGCGCAGGTATGTGATGATTTTGGCTCGAGTTATGAACTTCTGCCTCACATAGTCATTAAGAATCAGATCCAAGTAACGCTGGCGGAATCGTGTTTCCTTTGAGAGGAAGATTATACAGTGGTGAGACATTGGTAGTTACCGCTGTAATGGCAATCAATTCTCTTCAACACAGGCTACTATGACCATTCAGTGACCTTTACATTAATTAACACTGAAACGTTTTGAGGTTTTCCACTTTTGTGACATTGCAACCAGGACTAGCTGAATTTAACAAAGAAAAGACTCATTTAGCAATTAGCAAAAAAGTTTTGAACTGATCTTAACACTTCTGCAACAAGATTCTTCTTTTTCCGGTAAGAACAGAAAGATGATTTGTGTCCTCATCTGAGAGTACAGTTTCTGAAAAGGCGACAAATATCTCAGGTAACATTGGAACGGATAAAGTAAAATTTTCCTGTCAAACTCATACTCTGTCATGGGATCAGACTTTCTCACAATGGACTTGCCATATCAGGAAAAACACAAGTGTATCTTATAACATTAATAATGGCTTTTTTCCCCTTAAGCTGTGCCAGTAAGCCATGCAATTCGGGCAGAGGATACACTGCCACCACACTCACCCCTCCTTTCATAGCAGCACAAGTCATCTTCTGCCACCATGTGTTTAGTTAGAAAAAAACAACTAAACACTGCTGCAATGATTAAGAGCTGTTGTGCAATCACATGCATAAATGGATTAAGAAAAAAATTCAGGCCAACATTTTGTCCAACTGTCCAACTCGAGAAAAGCAATGTGAAACAAGATAGATACAATAAACAGAAGTTATATATAGTTTTTTTGCTGTTACTACCACATAGTGAATCGCAATTAATTCAGGAGCTCTGTTTGAAACGTATGTCATTCATGCCCCAAATGCTTAAGAACAGCATTGTCAGCACTGCCTTAAATGTATAGCAAACAGCAAGACAAAATTAGCGCTTTCATTTGCCAATTCTCACTAACCTAGAGTGTCTAATGGTGGTGAGCATTACCTTGTCTTTGAGGCCAAAGTGGAGGTGGGGCAACATGTGCAAACATGGTGACAATAGGGTCAACTCGATGGGAACGATGCTCAACTCCCCTTTTTTGGTCTTCCCTGGGTTACCACGGACACCAATGATGTCACCACGGCGCAGTTTGTTGTTGATGGCCACAAAGTCTTCCTCAGACTTGTAGTTCCTGACGGAGTAGAAGAAGATATACAGAAATGAGGTCACTGCACCCTTATGTATCTACATGAAGAATATGTGCAACAGTTGGGGGTTAAAAAAAAGAAAAAAAGAAGAAGTTGAGTGTACTGAACAATCAGCTGATTATAGTTACATCCAAAAACCAAACTGCTGTGTCAGTAAAGCCAGCAAATATGGTTGTTATTCTGTACCTTGAGTTTGCCATAACTTGCAACTTGACACCTTCTCCTCGCAGGTCATAGAAGATCAGCTTGGCACCAGAAGCCCTCTTGGCATGGACGCGGCCTGCCAATCATAAATTAGGCTTACCAGGTAATCTACTGTTAGACTGCAATGTACGTACAGCATAGAGCATACGTTTAAGATCGTAAATATTACTGGTACCTGACACATTGAGGACAACATCAGTCAGCTGATCTCCAGGCTGTAGTTGACTGTATTTCTCGATGAATTCTGTGAGTGACAAGTCTACATGATACTTGTGTGGGTACGGGTCCTCCGCTGTGCCCTTCAGCTCCTGGATGGCCTGGGTGCGGATCTTGAAGTATTGCTATGTTAGAAGGAAGCAGAGAAGATAAGATTAACCTTTATTCGTAACCTTTATTGTATAGTTATATAATATAGTTATAAAAGTATAATAAAAAAAGTATAAGTAACAAGTGAGGCATAATGACCACAGACAAATCTCACATTTGGGTCAAGGGTCTCTTCATCCACGCTGGCAATTTGTGCTCCCTTGTCATTGGATTCCTTGTTCTGCTCCACCTGCTCTTTGACCTTGGCTTCTTTCTCTGCCGCCTTCTTCTCTGCTTTCATTCGTCTCTTCAGCTCACTGGTGAGAGACAGGAGGAAACAAAAGTGAGTCACACATTTGTTATAAAAATTTGAACCTGCTGTTGAAACTGTTTAGCAGAACTTAACAACACACAAATGATTTCCCACATAACCACACTGTACATTTATTCCACTGTGATGTAGTAAATAAAAAATAAATAAAACACTCTACTAACAGGGATGCACAAAAAAACGACAATCATGCTGAAAAGGGGAAGCGGACCACATTTGCTCAGATGACAAAAGGTTGGTTGTTTTTCTCACTGGTACGGAAAAGCCACCAACCTTTTGTCACCTCTCCACCGGGTCCCGTAAATTTGAGCCGGGCCTGCAGCTGTACATGGGGGTGTACATTTTAACCACTGTCCCCTGACCCCAAAGGCTTGGCACAGCTGCTGCCTGGCTGCCCTGACCAGACACAGCATGGTGAACTAGCACAGCCAGCGAACACACCTGAGAAAATAGACATATATATATACAAAGACATTAAAGGCTGTCTTTGGCCCATCAGGCAAAACTATAACCTGTTGGGGGTTGAAGTGAATTTAACTCTACTTGTCTCTACGAAGAATCTCGTTTGTGTACAAAGAAAGCCAAAAGCAAAGATAAAGAATGTTAATTAATAAATAAATGTAGAAGACAATTTCAGATCCTGTTGGGTTTAGTTTTACTTTTGGTTAGCAAGGTCGATGTCACACACAGTCATAACGATACTAGCTAGCAAAAAAGAAAGAGAAAATAAAGACGAATGAAGGACAACGCAGTTTGCATTATTTAAGAACTATTTTGACGCTTTCATGCACCTAAAATATCAATACAGCGCTTTTCTACAACTGAACATTCCAATTAAATATTCAACGCCTTAACAATAAAATCTGATGCAAGAAAAAGACACCACGAGTTTACCACCAATGCGAGAGCATTTCTTAGAAAGCACTTTGGATCTTGTAGTTTTATTCATTATTAAAAAGCACTCCTCAGATAGGCTTCGGTCCATGTTCAGGACTACAACTACCAGACACAAACGCACTGATTCCTGGGATGTGTAGGCTTGTGTCCTGTCTCCATATGGACCCTTGCTTCGCTGTCATCTTCTGAGCAGATGCAACATATTCGTGATATTGCAAAGCCGAGTTTTAATGGTCATCACTGCTGAAACAACGTGTTACTCGAGGAAAATAACACCGCGTTAAGTGTTGAGAGTGGTCAAAATGAGATGGAGGAAAAGAATATACTCACTTTTTGCTGAGTTTCCCTTCGTCCGCCGCTGTCACGTCAGCCATGTTGGAAATACGCGCGCTCGGAAAGATCAACGCATGCGCGCGATAACAAAAAAAACGCAGGAAATTGATGGTGCGTTTACATGACTGTCGGAAATGAAGTAACCGGAAACACTCCCAAAAATAGCATACAGCTGTTTTTGAATACCACTAAATAAAGCTTAAGTTGCAACATGGATCAACAACATGCAGAAGAGTTAACACTGATCGAGGGTTCAGGACTTGAATAGGGAAACAGTAGAACTGACTATACAAGAATGTCTGCTTTTGAATTTTAAAAGTTACAATGTGACCCACTGTCGTGAAAGCAACGTGCCCTTTATATAGTAATGGGAAGTGGGGGCAGTGTTTCTCCTGAAGGTGGCACTATAAGAGAGGCCAATTAAAAAAAACTCTATTCATTCCCAAGGACCATAAATCATTACAGTAAAATTCTCAAAATTGTTGACATTAGTTTTTGACACAGTTAAAACAATGACACTCTTATATATGATCATCTAATCAATGTGGTTAAACTAAGGCATCAACCAATTTTGTGTTTTAACTTCTAATCCAAGAGAAACTAAAGCTTTTATATTTTACACAGATGAACCTTAAAACTCAAATAATTAAAGCAAATAATGTTTAATCAATTTACCCTAAAGTCCCTAAAACTCTAAAATCTAAAGTCTTGATCAAATTTAAAATTTTTCTTTTTAAAATCACACTTGAAAATGTAATGCTACTCATTTAGTTTAACATAAGAAATACAGCAAAAGTGTTGAACAGGACTGTGGCCCACAGTATATGAGGAGCAGGACCAAGAAGCCAGAGCTGGTTCTCAAGCAGCTGTCGGCATGATTATCATTTGGGTGCATACTTAAAGTTGTCCTTTTATAATAAAAATCAGATCTAGGTTTAGGTGATTTCCCAGTGTTTCACAACTAGTTACATCATATCCTGTCTATTGGTAAAAGATTCCCTTGTATGACTGTGCACTTATGAGAAAATCTGAGTGCAATCCTGAATCGGCAAACTTTCCCACGAAGCACATCGCAGCCTGTGGGAGATGGGAACGCTTCTTAACACCCACAAATCTCAGAGTAAACCCAGTAACATCTTCAGTAAGACAGAAAAATAATACATAATACAAGAATGACGTCTTTAATAATGTTTTTTGTTCAGTTTTCTCAGAAACCTTCATGAAGCCAGATTTGGTTATTCAGGTTTTTTCTTCAAGAGTCACCATTAAAAAATAAAGAGCAAGCTGTAATGATGTGGCTGCATTTTCTTATGACAGGTTTTGTTTGCTGGTAGTAGACGCATGTTTTCTTCAAACGTACTGTGAATAACTACTACCAGCCATCAGTCATGAGCCTTTACCTTCAGCTGTGTCAGGTCAAGTGCTTAGAGGATATATTTTTGAATCAGTATGTAGTGTAATGAATATTCTTATGCTGTAGCTTGCATCAAAATATGTGAAATAAAAGCTTAAAGGCGCAACATTTAAAGTATATATGTTTAATACAGATAGCAGCAAGTTTACAGAAATGTAATTGCAAGAGAATAAAAATGTCCCAAGAAAAGCCAAATATAAAGAAAGTTGTTTTTTTCCCCCCCAAGGGTGATTATTTGACAGTTGTTCACATGGTTAGAAACAAAAAGGCAAAATTTCCCTCTTGCTTTATCCAGGACCTAAAGTCATCTGTTTACTTGAGAGTGGTTCATTTGTGTTAGGAGAGAAGAAATTGAAAAGATGTTGCAGAATTATGGAGTAAGGAAATGGTTTATGGAAAATATACTATCAGATATAACAAATTACATTGTAATTTGTATAAATGTTTTGTAGAATTTGTAATTGACAATGTTCCGCAATTACAGGACAAAACACAAATGTATTTATAGACTTTTACTGGTCTGAATATGAAGACGTGAGAAAGACATGAAATCTGGTTTAACTAGAGGCCCTGAGAGAAATCAGAGAGATTAGGAACCACTGCACCAGTAAACAGTAAGCCTGGATACAACACAAATCTCCACATAAACCCTAAAAGCAAGAAGGGAATAAAAAAGACTGACAAAGAATTAGTTACCCTTGTCTCAACCTCCCCCCAAAATATCCATGTCTGAGATAGTTGCTGAGAATAGAAATTTGCTCTTCAACAGACTAGAGAAAAGATTTAAAAATCCGTTTCAGGCAGCACTCAAAGCGTCAGAAAATATTTCAACAAGCAACATAAATAATAGAAAGAACATCTACTTTGGTTTTCTATTTTGGAGAGGCTATTTAGAAAAATATATATCCAAAAACTAACAGATCTACATTTACAGTATATTAGCTGCATAGCAGTTTTAGAGAAAATTTGCCTGCATCTACGTTGTATAACATAAATGCAATGGATACTTCAGTACAAACAAGTTAGATGCATGACAGAAATTGCACAACACGTTTATCAACCACAGCCACATTTATCTGGTCACTGTTGTCGAGCATTTAAAGTACACTTAAAGTCTTATGGCTTCAAACATTCTAACTGATGAGGACTAATCATCGCTGACAGAACCAGCGGGGCTTTTAAAACAGGCAACAATGGTAAAACTTTAGTCTGGTTGCTACTATAACATCTCCTCAAGGCAAATGTACGATACCTACTAGTGTCTAAAGTGACATTTCAGGACAATTTTAACCATTTGAACACATGTGAAAGACTGAATTAACTGGTAATGTTAAAAGAAAACCAAATCTTGTTCTATTGCAAGAAACAGAGAGTCAAGAGTTTGTAGCCTCTTGAGGAAATATGAGAACTTTTTTTTTTTATCAACAATCCCCCTCTTTTCCATACAACTAGCAGTGACTGTATAGGTCACACTTTTCATACATTTCTGATCTCCAGTTACATTGTAAATACACAAATGAAGAGACTGTAATTTCAAAAAAGTAATTACCTCCCCAGTATGTGTATGAAAGAACATTCGGCATCTAAGTGACACATTTACAGCCAGGCTGTATAATCACATTCAGAACTATATTCATAGTTAAAATACTGAAATTTGTTGGTCCTGTTATGAATGATTTTTTTGATTTGACGGTAATAATTGTTTGGGTTCATTTTGCCCTGCTGTTTTCTATTTGGTCAAAAATCACTACAGGGCCAGCAGTCCAATTATTAGCCTTGAGCAAACCCATTACACGTACATTAAGGTGTGTATTATTATAAATACACCTTCCAAAATCACAACAGAGTAACTGTGCACAGGAATGTACATGTTATTCATAGTGTATGAAGCACTTTACTATCTTGTTTATCATCATCACAAGGTGCCAGTTACAGTATCAGCAGGTGTGGGGGCCAAATCACATCAATATAGTTAGAAAATATCTGAACACAACTATGATTATGGGAAACAATTTAGATAACCAACACACAAATAAATTAGATATGCTTCTCTGAAAAGAGGAACAGGTACTATACCAATATAAAAAAGATAGTCTTCCTAAACTTTGTAAAACAAACAAAAACAAATAAAATCATAAATATTCAACACTGGAAATCTTAGTTCTTCTATTTCACAAGTTGAAGAAAGCCAATCACAGATAGCTCTTTTCTCCAAAGTCAGGTTTCCTTCAGGAGTAGGGTCCCTTTAAAAAACACTCAAACTGCTCAAACTGACACGCTGTCGTTCCACAAATCACATTAATCAAGTTTACATAATCTCCATCACAACACAACAGCTGTTTCTGATTTTAAAGTGTATAAAATGTAACGGTGTTTATGTGTTTCTAACAAACTGTACATAGAAAACAAGACAACAACTGAGGCATAAAACTGAGCTAATTCTGTCATCATCAGAGAGACCAGCCCCTTGTTCACGCACACACTTACAGTGAAACGAAACATGACACAAACATGTTTTCTTTGCCAAAAACAACAAAACAAAGAAACGGCAAGAAAAGTGGGGCAGCAGGACATCACGCCTAATCATGATGGAGGCAAACAACAGTTTCTTAAAGTTAACTTGCAAGTCGGAAAAAAAAGAGAATGAAATCTCACGAGCCATAAAACTGGCCTGTCATCAGGATTTATGCAAAGCGAGATCAGAGTCAAACTTTGGTCCTGAAGCCACTGGCCAACTACAGGCATCAAGACAAGACAAGAAAACATGTAAAACAGGCTCCATTACTGCATGTTAATACCTTAACCGGGATGAGATGTATAATGTACAGCTGTAGCCGACAAACTATTGCTTCTCCTCGACATCCACCGAATCCATCACATTAATAAGACTGATAAAAAAAAGGCTCCTTTCTAGCTGGTTTAAGAATACTATTCCAGTTCATGCGTGCCTGACGCAGAATGATGCCATCAAAATGACACAAAAACACATAATGATCTAACCCTTATGACAACAACAACAACAATAATATACTATATTACATTCTACTCTCTCTACTGCAGATGCATGTTTTAAATAAGAGTTACATGTCAATTGAAATGACATTATTTGAATAAAAAAAATGTCTTGATCCATTTTTCCTCATTTGTCCAGATTTGTAAGCTGGTTTTCAGGAATATGTTTCAGATTTTGGGAATGAATTATGATAGCTGTAACACGGCAATGAGATGCACTGTTATATTACAAAAATGAATCTACATTTGAACAGGAATAGGGTGGTATATGGTAGATCTGATAAAATTTAATGATACTGGCTTAATGATACAGTCTGCCCCACTACGCAAATATTGCCAGTAATCACAATCACTTCTGATCCATGTTCATGTCAAACAAAGCATCTTCTTCACTGTAAACAATGAGGACAGAGGCGGCTGAAAAGAAACACCACCTCCTGTGGGACTGTACTGTACCCCCCGATGAGTAAAGTGGTCACAAAGATCAGCATCGTAAAGTGCTGACTACACATGTAAAAAGAAGTCTCCGCCAATATTTGTTGTATTTCTCTCACCACACTTTCTTAAAAGATTTTTCTCTTTGTAATGTATTCAAAGGAGAATCTGTTCCAAAAAAAAAAAAAAATAGCAAAGTGACACAGTTTGGTTCTGATGAAAACAGACTAACTGTACCTATATCACAAATTGCTATCTGTGGTGGAAACTGTATCTGTTATTGAAGATTCACAGCTGGAGGTGATCATTTAAACTGCGCAGCTGTTGGCAGAACTACAAATATTCTTTTGCAGTTATTACTGTACCAAATGGGTCTAGACAAGACTAGACCTAATTTAGGTCAAATTTAAACTTTTTGTTAAGAGCAAAAACAGCACATTACTTTATTTATACACCTACTGAGCACAAGTTCTTTCTATATCATCATTAATAAAAGCCAAAGTCTGAGACAGCTAGAGTGAATGTATTCATATTATCAGTTGTAATCTAGCTGCTAAAACATTGAAATAATTAGCACCCACATAAATGGGAGACATTTTATAACAACACATCAGATTAGTGTACAAAACGTTTCTATTCATTTCTTCTACCTCTCGTTTCTCTGCCTCCTCTCTAACCTTCTGTCAACACTCTTTCCGCACTACTGCGGCGTCACGTGGTAAAAAAAATAATAATTCAAACCACGTCAACAGCCGCTACCTTCGATCCATACGTACCACAGTCTGTCTCAACTTTCCTGCTGTACCACACACTCCACCCTCCACGCGACAAAACGACACATAAGACGTACTAAAGGGAACACTATTCATGGAAACCACGGAACACTTTGGAGAACACTTTAGAAAGCACCACGAAAACTGAAAGATGCTGCAGATCACATCACTGACAGTCTATCTACAGGTATACACAAAACTTCACGAGTTAAATGGATAACATGGCCACTAAGCTACTGCACTGTTGGAGGAAAAGTTGAAGAAAAGGGACAAATGTTGCTTCTCCCACAGAACAGTAATGCTAATTGGTCTGCTCTCACTTGGAGTCCATCTGTTTTCTCAGCCAGCCCGCACAGCCGAGAAATACCAAAACAAATACAAAGAACAGTGTACTGTCTATTATACTAATTTGCTGAGTTTGTCTTTAATAATAACTTCATGCCACTCTGGTGAGTAATCATTTTTGGGGGGAAGAGACTGACTAACAGCACTCCACAATGTTTACTTTCACTGCTCTCTCCTGAAAAATCCTGAAGACGACCAAATGTGTAAGTGGGGCAAAAAAACGTATTTGGTGATCAGATATAAGCACATAATGTTCAGTTTGCCTCAAACTTCATAATGCAGGGCTAATTCACAAATCTCTTACTGCATGAGCTTATCAACAGACAGTATTTTGACTATTCTGTCTACATGTTATTAAATGATTCCAGATATTCTCAGTAAAAAATAAAAGACAAATCCAGAATCTGTACGAAGGTTAGTATGAACGAGGTAAGCTGCTGCCCGTCTCCTGCAGGCTCACCAGCAGGTCGTCAATCTTCTCCATGTTCTGAGAGGTGGCCATGCTGTTCTGCACAGAGCCAGGCTGAGACAGGGACTGACTGAGTAGAGACTGGATGTGTGCCTCACTCTCTCTTTGGTTCTGACCAGATTGACTGATGGCTATAATCTGATCAGACAGCGTGTTTCCAGGAGTGTTCATCAGCTGGCCGCATTCTGCAAGGATGGAGAAGAACAAGCAGCTGGTCACAATAAATTATATTATATATATATATATATATACACACACACACACACATACATATATATACATATATATATATATACACACACACACACATACATATATATACATATATATGTATACACACACACACACACACACACACACACACACATATATATATATATATATGATGTATTATTAATATTTCATATTTTGTTGTGCTTTTCATGTGCACACATATGTTCATGTTCAACCGGAGCTCAGTTAATAAAAAAACTGCTCCATTTCCTTCAAGTGCATTGAGATAAAGTGGAAGAACAATAAGCAGAACCTGACACCAGGTGAACTTCCTATGACAATTCAACACATAGCCTTATGCGTGCATAACAATAATTGTATATAAATTCATCATAATCTGAATTTTTTTCCATTATGTTTTATACCTGATGTTGTTTAAAAGGTTCAGCTCTGACAAAGTGTATGAAGATGTTGTACCACAGTATGGTTCTACTGAAAGATAATTATCAACAATACTACAGTGATTTCTCAATTATCTGGAATTAACTGATTAATTAATTCAATTTTTTTCAGGTTTCACAATAAGCCAATCAGCTCTCCAGTTACTTTCCCATTTGACAACTCTACTGTCCTTCATGTGGTCCAATGGACGTATCATGGAAAAACTCAACGTCATCCTATCTCAACAGGTTGACCCGTGTAATTAAGTCCTTACCATTCTGAATCCCAAAAAGGAAGAGGCCAGGTTGTTGAGGCTGACTGGGCTGATTGATGCTCCCACTGACAGCGGTCTGAAACAGAGTCCCCGGCTGTTGAACAGGGGAGGAGGTGGTCGTCTGGAGGTTTGCCACACCGTTCTGCGAGGCAAACATGGCTGACTGTGTGAGCTCCTGAGCAGCCAGCCCCCCCTGCAGTGAGGCCATGTTAGTCTGAGGCATGAAGAGGCCCACAGGCTGCTCCTGACGGGTGTTTGACGTGTTGCCCAGCTGCATTGGCTGCTGCTCCTGAAACATGACTTGCTGTCGTGGATCGGTGGGGTTCCCTAAGGCCATGGGCTCTGAGCGATCCTGCTGGTTCACTGTCACCATGCTGGCTTGAGAAAAGAGCAGAGAGGGGTTTTGGGGCTCTTGGGAAACCAGACTGCTGCTGGTCAGCGGTGGCATCTGGCCCTGGCTGCTAAACAGGAGGCTTGAGGCCTGGTCCGGAGCCGACAGGGGGTTGCTGCAGAAAAGCAGGTCAGTCTGCTGTTGCTGCTGCTGGCTTGGAGAGAGGGTGTTTGCTGATGGATGTGGGGAGATGTTCTGAAAAAGAGAAGCCTGTGGGGATTGCTGTGTGTGGGGCTGAGGCTGGGAGGGCTGCTGCTGCTCCATGGGGCTTCTCTGCTGGATGGGGGACAGCTGGGTCTGAGCCTGAAATACTGATTGTGGTTCAGGGGCAGGAGGTTGTAGAGCGCTGAGGAAAGCCAGCTGCTGCTGCTGGTGTTGCTGTTGCTGAGCGCTGCTGGTTGTAAGCTGAGAGGGCAGAGGTGTCTGAGGGAGGAAAAGTCCAGGAGTTGAGGGCTGCTGGTCTGGAGACTGTAGTACCGTCATGGTGTTTGGGAAAAGAGCGGCCTGGACCTGCTCCTGGGAGGCTTTCTGAAACAACCCCCCCTGTGGATCTTGTGTTTCAGCCAAAGAAGCGGGGTTGTGGAACATGGGCGGTGAAGGGTGTGACGGTGTCTGCTGTAGGAAGTTGGTCTGAATCGAAAGCAGTTCACTCGCCTGCTGAAAGAGAACGGCTTGCTGCTGCTGTTGCTGCTGCTGCTGCTGCTGCTGCTGTTGCTGCTGTTGGGCCTGTTGGAAAAGAGTCCCCTGGTTTGGCACGACTCCTTGTGTGGAGCCCTGCTGCTCCGCGTTCTTGCCCTGAGAGGCATCCTGAAACATGCCACACTGCATCTGAATCTGCGACTGAAACAGCTGCTGCTGTAAATTCTCAAGAACCTGCTGCTGTTGGAGCTGCTGTTGCTGAATTTGTTGCTGCTGCTGCTGAATCTGCTGTTTTTGGATCTGTTGATGGTGCTGAATGTGTTGCTGCTGCTGTTTGGCCATTGAGTTGTCAGACTGAAGGGGTAAGCTGCAGAGCGCTTTGGCTTTGAGCTGCCTCACTGCCTCCTCCAGCTGGGCTACTTCGTCCGGGGGAAAAAGAGGCAGCTGCTGCTGTTGAGGTGCAGGTTCACCACACAGCCTCCCCACAGCTCCAGAGCCGCTGCCAGGCCTCTCCGACCCGAGGGCCTCTCTGGGCTCCAGGAGGAACTGCTGGGAGCTTTGCTGCAGCAGAGACTCGGCAGGCACTGAGAAAGAGCTGGTGGGTGCAATGTCCTGCTTCTGGATAGTGCTTAAAGGCTCTGTGTTGGTAAAAACAGGAGGGTGGTTTTTGTCAGGGTCGCCTGCAGGCTGAGACAGGCTGTTAGAAAATGGTCTGTTTTTATTTAAATGGCCTGAAGTCATGTCTGTGTTCTGCTGGGCTGAACACAGGCCACCAGTCTGTGGAAAACACAAAATAGAAGATAAAATGTGCTTTATTTTGCTTTTAGATTTTGCAGTCAGGTTTACTGTTAAAGATGTTCACATATAACACTTCTCTTATAGACAGGGAATGTAAGAGCATAAAGTATAAACTACATGGAATTTTACTAAAGAATTATGCAATATGTAACATCAAATGACTTCGATCTAATCTGAATTACCATGTAATAATGATTAATCAGGCCTTGAATGAGGTATAAGATCAATATATCACCTTAAATACACCAGAGGACTGGAGGTTGCTGGTGACCTCCATCGGAGTGACATCTTCTCTTTTCACTAAAGGCAACATCGAAGGCATCAAGGCACCATCTAGAACTGAAGGAGCAAGACAAAGGACCATATTAAGTCTTATTATCAGAATGCTCAGCTGATCTTGACTCTAAGTATATGAGCAAATAAACAGCATTATGGGAGGCCATAACCATTGTTACATAGAGGAGTTAACAAACAGGAAAAGAACCTTTAATTTGTTCATCAAATGAACAAGTCTTCACTGGAGAAGGCATCTCTTTCTTCACAAGAACGTCGTTTTTGGCTGTAAAAGCAAACATCAACAGTTTATTATCACTATGAGCCACACAACTGAAAAGTCAATGTGAAATACAGCATAATTAGAATGTTATTAGAAAGATGTTGCATGTGGTGCACAGGACTGTAAATTACATTGTTCGTTGTTTCATTGGAGTTACTTTGATGATCACATTTTTCCAAGTTTGTATTGAGGACATTTGCAATTATATAAAGTCCTGATGAAAGACAGGCCTGCATGTGGATGAGCCTGGATTCTCATGTTTAGACATGGGATCTGTATTGTGCTCTTGAAAGATACTGCTAACAATTGTTAATATGTGCTCTGATCCTACTGAACTGTAGGTGGTGGTGTTGAGTAAAAAGGCCTTGTAAGAACAAAGTGAACACAGCTGCGATGGAGCTCCTGTTTCTGTGGTACAGAAAATATGTGTAAAATAAACATCTTTGGGGTGATTAATAACAACACAAGTTGTTTTACCCTCATGTTGAGAAAATGAGTGAACCAGCTGTGTTGCCACCCAGTAAATCTAAAACCCTGACTCCAAAAAAGACACTGGGATGCTGTGCCAAACATAAATAACAGATTGTGATAATTTGCTAAACCTTTTTAGTATTTACTCAATTAAAACTGTACAAAGACAATATATTTAATGTTTGACCTCATCAACTTCATTGATTGTTGTTTGCTCATTCTGAATTTGATTCAAACAAGTCGGGACAGGGGCAACAAAAGACAGTGAAAGTTGTGGAATGATCCAAAAACACCTGTTTGGATCATTCCACAGGTAAACAGGTTCATTGGTAACAGGTGAGAGGATCATGATTGGGTATGAAAGGCTCATCCTGGAAAGACTCAGTTGTTCACAAGCAAGGATGGAGAGAGGTTCAACACTTTGTCAAACACAGGATTGTGTAAAGGATGTTTCTACATGGGCTCAGGAACACTTTGTGAAACTGTTGACAGTAAACACAGTTCATTTGCAGATGATTGCTTTCTGTTTTTATTTACGTTTCACACAGTGACCCAACTTTTACGTAATCTGGGTTGTAAAAAGCAGTTTGTAAATAATGACCTAGTAATCAGAAGGTTACATGTTATATAACACACTGGTCTTCTTGCCAGCTGATTGTAAAAAGAGAATAGAGAATGAAAGAAAAGCTTTGTGCGATTTAGTAGATCATCTGAAATTGACTGGAACAAACCTGAATCTGGAGTGTAGGTGAAAGTCTGAATATCATGAGATCTGCCTGCATTCGTCACCACATAGATTCCCACACAGACTGGAGAAGTGATGGCTTGGTTCTGGTATGGAGGAACCTTCACTATTAAGTGATTCTTGGGGGTAAAGAAAAGTAAAAAACAAAAAATCAATACTACAGTAGAGTATAAATACACTTATAGGATGAATTTATTAGAAAATATACAACAACTGAAGGTACACTGGAGAGTTTTTGACCAATACTTTGGATGGAACAAAAAGCTACAGTAAATGTCATCCATCCTCAAATGAGTTAAAAACAAGAGCCTTTTCTATTAGCTGCTGGTTCATTATTTCAGCCACTTCTGACCATTTTGTTTACAAGGACAAAGGCTTAAACTGGACTGTTGAGACACACTCAGTATAGCCTTTGAGACTGAGTGTAATTAGGTCAGAACACAATGAGACTACTCAAACCTTTGAACCAGCAGCCATTTAAGGTGATTACATCTAAAGCCCCATACAAATCTGAAATGGCTGCTTCTATCTACTCTGCTCATTAGTAATCGTCATTAATCATTAGGTACAAAAATAACACAAGAGCAGTCACATTTTTACCTGGTGAAAAAGCTCCATGTCAATTTCGGCTTCTGCCTTCCATGATTTCTCATCTGGAACATACAGAAGATGCAGTGTGTTTACTGGATATAAATTCAAAATGGATGAACCCAAAATAAACAATCATATTCAAACAGGCATTTTTTTTTCTTACCTGAAGCATTCTCGTGAAATATGACTTTGGTGTCTTTAAGAAAGTTTTTGCCGATGATAAAGACCTCTTCTCCCCCTCTCACTGAACAACTGTGTAGTGACTTCTTCAGGATTTCAGGCACCCCTGCAGGCTGAGCTGTAAACAGAGCAAATACAGATTTAACAAGGCTTACTGATGAGACTCATTTTTACTGAAGTTCACCAAAAATATAATAGAAAATAATAATGTATGTAATGTATGTATGTATGTTTGCATTATTTTCACTTAAATACAGGTTTTAAATTATTTGCAAACCATCAAAATCTGACTTGATCAACATTTTACACATCAGTCCAACTTTTTTGGAATTGGGGTTGTAAAAGATCAGGTAGTGTGTTTTTCACACAGCTATTAATGAATTAATAATCAAATACACCACTATGAGGTGTCTATAATCCCTCAAAGGAATTAACACTAAATGGTTAAACTACAGAGTGTTTGTGCTGGAAATGGAATTTATAAAATCTGTTTTATTCATTTTGACTAAAACTAACATTTTCCCATGAGAGACAATGAGCTTCCAAGCTAATTAGCAGCAGTGGCAGTGTTTGCTGTATGTCTGATGGTGCTGAGTGAAACTCCACAAAAAACAAGCCACAAACAGCCTCTTGCAGCACAAATCCACAGCTGCGACAATCCCAATTGTATTTCATATTTACATGATGTCTCCTTGCAATCTGACACAAAACGTCTCAGGTCTTTTTTAAGGAAACTAAACTCAATGCATTTGAAGACTTTTCAAGATACTCTGAACAAAGACAAGATGTTTTTATACAGCTTAAATAGCTGCTACCTCTAGTAGGCCTTTAAAATGGCAAAAAGAGCTTTGCACAACCTGAAGCTTAAAACGCTTCCCTGGTCCTCTAACACATTTCACAAACCCTTTTCCCTACTCTGACTCTCACCACCCACACACACACAGATGCCAAGGGGATTACTATTTTTCTGTTTTGTGGAAAGATATTTCCCTGTGTAAACAATAGAAGTCCACACACCTCTATTGTTTCGTCCTTTCCTTTTCTTTCTCCCCTGTCTCTCCCAAATCTACTCACTCAGAAACTTTCTTATGGCCCTAAGCGTCTTTCCTGTTTATAAAACCAACCACACCCTCATACTCTACGCATTATTAAATAAAACTTGAATCTGAGGGGATCTTTACTCATTGTCTCCAAATGTGGACATCAAAAGACGACGGTCTCCTGACCTCAGGCTATATCAAAGCTTACAAACAGTATATCTCCTTTTAAAGAGAAGGAAATAGCTCAGTTTATAATGGTAATTATTAACTAAGTAGGTGACAGGTCAACTGCGTGCCTTTTCCCCTCTTTGGAAACTGGTTTAAAACAGTGAAATAAAACACCAGAAATGATGTAACGATCTTCAGAATCTATTCATTTGTAAATCTGACACTTGTATACTGACACACTGATATATTGAATGACAACATTTCCACAGAGACAAGCATGAAGAGACTGACTTACTGCACAGGATTGGAGACGAGGGAGTCTGCAGTGTGAGCACTGAACCATCTGGACGCGGGATGTTTACTCGAAACACCAGACGAGCGCGTGTGCTCTTCTTCTTCGACCCGGCCACACCGATGCGAGCCTCAACATCAGCATTACGGAGTTTCAGGATCCCAACACAGTCCACCCTGCACAGACAGACAAAGTTAGCGAGGGAAATCCTGCACTTTAAACAACAGACATTACAGTGTTATTTAAACTAGACACTCAACACTTGCTCTTAAAATGAGTGTGTGTGGTTTAACATATTAAATGAAATCCTTTATTTCATTAACATCTAACCAAATTTAAACCTCAAGATTAGTACATACGCTAGTGTCATGTTGGTGCTGGGATCAAGGGACACCTCGATGACGGTTGTGCCATCAATGTCCACCTCTTTGCAGGCTGTGGTATTGCGGCCGGTCACCCTGCAAGCTTGGTAAAATCCATGAGGCTTCACACGTCCGGTATCGTTGCCAACAAACACCTGCAAAACCACCGGCTCATTCACTCCCTCCAGCTGTGGAAGTGAATAAAAAAGATAAGCAATATATGTATTGTTAAGTAGGTAACATGTGATATGTACTGTGTAGGGATGCACATGGTTAACCGTTTAACCGTTAACCGATAGCAGTAACTCTAACCGATTAATACTAACGGTCAATTTTGTTTTTAAGCTACGTAATTCAATCAACTCATGGGGGCGTGTCGACAGGTGCAACACATGCCATCACGTGCTTTCCATCACAGCCCACTTTACAGCGAAGATGAAGAGAGCAAAAAGGAGTTCTGTGTGGGACAATTTCGACCGGAAAGGGGAGGAGGTCATTTGCAAATTATGCGGTACACGCGCTTCCCGAGGCTGGCCATTCTGGCCCGGCGCTACCTGTGTATTCCTGGGACATCGTCCCATCTGAGCGCATATTCTCCGCTGCGGGTCTCACGGTAAACAGGCTGCGCACCAGGCTGAGCCCAGAGCATGTCAACACGCTGCTTTTTCTTCATAAAAACCAGTACATTTAAAAATAAATAAATAAAGCCCATGAGGATTTTTTTGTCACGGCACTTTTGAATGGGTCACAGTACTCAAAAAAATAAAAATAAAATAATAGGGGAGGCAACCGCCATTCCGACATCCCTCCAATCTATTATTAAAAACTCCTGAAACATGAAATATAATGTGTCTAGTACACGTAGTAATGTAACTCGGGCTAGTGTGGAACATGTTAGATTCATGTGTGAATCTCAGGGATCACTGACTGTAAGCAGAAACACAGTGTCAGTGAGCTGTCACAGCAGCCAGCTGGAGCGCAGCTCTCCATTCAGCCCGTGTGTCTCCATGCACGCTGGCATCATATCAACATTAATATTACAGATATCAATGACGGCTCTGCAGATGACACCTGAAGTCACTGACTAATTCCAGTCTCCTTCGTGTTGTACAGTAGGGGAGGGTGTGTATCCTTGTATGCAATTACGCCCAAAACACACATTACATTGAATATTATATTACACGTCGCGGGTCGTCCATTTTTACAGTAAAATTGTTGGGAATGAAGCCGCATCATCCAGATAAACATTGAGCTCCATCAGAACTGTTTAAAAATCAGATTTCAGAAGCTCAAACTTTATTTTGGAAATGAAGCAGAACACACAATTAAAGAAATCACCAGCGCGCTCGCTCTCGACATTTGCCGTCATTGTAAATCTGCAGTACAGCGCCGGTTGTTGTCATGTCGGAATGGCAGCATGGAAGGACATTTAAATCTTATCGGTTAACGGTTATTAATCGTTAAAGGGCGTCGGTTAACGGTCATAAAAAAAATCCAAAATGTGCATCCCTAGTACTGTGGGATGGTAGATGTACAAATGGTGATGATTAGGCCTGTCACAACAATTTACATTATCCACTTACCATCAATATGTGGGCCTGAACTCAACAATTTTTGCTGACCTCGATATTGCGCATTGTGTTTACATGAGTGTTTGTTTACATAAGAATGCCACCAACATTGCTAAAACAAACAGCAGTGTTTTCTCTACCATTATGAGACTTGGGCACAGCGTTTTTCCACAGTGCCTGAGCCAATTGAACAGGAACAACAACTATGCTGAGACATGCTTTGCTGTTATTTCTGGCCGTGCTGCTTCTGTCTGTGTCAGATTGCCAATATATTGCTGATTTATTATCATTTCTTGTTTGAACTTCCCTACCTGTCAAGCACATGACCTCAGTGTGTTATATAAGTGCATTTTGGCTTCATGTGTCCCGCCCATTTCCAGTGCCTTCCCCCACTTAGTCTGAGCTTATTTATCTGCCCGTCATCTACCTCCTTGTGCAATCTGGTCAGCCTTTCAAAAGCCGACCTGTGTTTGTTATCTTCCTCTATTAACTTCTATTTACGACTTCTATGCCTGTTTTCCGCATCTGGGTCCACCTGCTCTTCACGAGTCCTCACAGCACCAGTGAGCCAGGAAGTGATGGGGCAGAACTCATGCTGCTTTTTTTTCCAGATTTATCTCCAGATCACCTCCGGGGCTAACATCAACGAAAAACTGAGCAAATTAATGACTGTGAGGCAGCATCTCTGGTCTGGTAGTAGAAAGCCAGATGTCAAAGGTCCAGAGATATTCAGTGCTGATTTGGAAACATGACAAGAGTTTTCTTTCTATTTTTAGCTCCAGATTTTTGTCATTTTCACAGATCATTCTCAAAATTTCATATCACCCTTGACATGCATTGACAAAGCACTCTTTGAAGTTGAAAAAAATCTGTTCCTTCCATTGATCAACTATTCTGGATCAGGACGCCAGAAGCAGCAAGGCTAAACCCCTCTACATCCTGTGAGATGTTGGGTAGTGGAGCCTCTGTGCAGTTTCGCAGACTCAAGTGCAAATTGGATTCCTGTGAGTTCATCAGTGGCCTCAAGTGGTGAATGACTGCAGGCGATTGCAGTTTAATAAAATATTACTAACTACCAGACATTTCCTCACACCAAAATCTGGATGCCCACTGTCAAACCCTGAGCGACTTCATTCATGCTGCTCAGGCTGTTCAAATCCAGTCTGACACAACAATGCTACAGTGGCACTCCTCTCTCTATAAGCGTGGTACAAAACACTCTAAAATGTTATGACGTATATACTGTAAAAGGGAACCATAATGCAGGCGCCTATGGCTCGAAGAATAGCAGCAAACCCTACACATTTCAAAGCCTCTCAACTCAATCATTAACTGAACCGTAAACAAAAGCCCACTGTATCAGAGAGGTCATCACAGAGGCCTTGTCACAGGTTTAACAGTTACCTTTACAGTGGGGAAGCTCTGCTGGGTTCGGTCCTTCACTGACCCTCTGCTGCCTTCGGTCAGATAGCGGGCTCGGTGCTGAGTCTCAGGCTGGACGAGGATCTTCAGTTCCTTCCCCTCGCTCTTCTGTGGATACTGCACCAAAAGAGTTCCTCCTTTCTGTTTGGTTGTCTGAGGATCATCAGAGCTGCAAAAAAGACAAACGAGATCACTTTTGATTCTGACATTCCTTAACAAATTTTATTTAAGTACGTTCAACCTAGATGTGGTGTTTGGAAAAAGCCTGTCAGGAACATGCTTTCACAGATTACGGCCCTGTCCTTATTTGTTCAGAACCCCCTCACACCCCATGATGCTCAGAGCAATGCAGAGTTAACAGGCCCTCCATCAACCAAGCATATTCTATCCCCAGCTCTTAAAGCGTTCAGAGTTATCTGTTTATTTAATCTGCTCTGCTTATCCTAGGTCTTTGAGAGAGGCTCTGTGATTCACTGTGGCTGACCATTGTTTGTACTTCAGTATCCTGCCCCTCCCTCCCCTCTGATCTGACCGCTCTTCTTCATTCAAAGTGTGGTGGGAAATTTAGAGCCAGAGTAGTTTGTCGAAGATTTCCATCTGTTGTGCAATGTGTCATTTCCTAATGATACCTATTCTGATGGTCAGGATGAGTGCTGCATGAGATTATCCAGAAAGGCCTTTGACACAACAGTAACACAAAACAAAGACTGAGTACCTACTTAACTGCACAACTACCAGCAAGAGAATATCAAATTTAAGTCAATTAACTGCTGAGTAAACAAATTCCTATAATAGGTGGAGTCATTGTTGATGGGTAACAAATTCCTGGAAAATCTTGAATGAAGATGCTTCCGTACGAGATCGTTTAATTGCATCGGAAGAATGCTGTTCATCCTGCCAGTAAAGCTTCAGAGACTTTGACCTGGAAGCTTGAGGTGGCCTAACATTTCACTAAGATAGCTAATCTTTGCTTTAACTCTTCACCCATTTGTACATAACCACCACAACTCCGTGAAAAATAGAGGGCCATTAGAACAGGTCATTCTCAGTTAAATTATTTCCAACTAACTACACTAAAGCTTCCACAAACCTTCCTTTTCCAGTCTTGCTGTCTGGGCCGAGCTGCGACAGGACAAAGTGTGGACCTTTGGCGCTGTCTGCATCAAACACGTCCATGCTGGCCTCCTCTGCAGGCACAGACTTAGGGCCGGGCCTCTGGCGAGGGGTGCGTTTACGGGACTTTCGCGGCACCTCTGTGTTGTCATTGTAAGAGACGGTGCTCATGATACTGAAGTTGGAGAGCGAGTCGTCCATCCAGATGCTGTTACTCTGCTCCGAGTCCAGCGAAGTTTCATCCTGGCAGGACATACGGCTGTCATCGAGCAGGTCTTGAGGAGGTGGCGAGATGTTCAGTACGGGGCGGCGCTTCGATGGGGTCATCTGGTGATGCGGCTGGCCCTCCTGGGATGCGGTGCCTCTGCCTCCTCCTAGCTCGCTGCTCCCTCTGCAGTTACCGTCGCTGCTGCCGCCGTTCCCACCTTCTGCTCCGACGACCTCTGGTACCGTCCTGCCGCTCCTGCTGTCCTCTGGGTCAACATTGCCACCGTGAGCTGGGTTCTGCTCACTGGCTGAAGTACTGGAATGCATGGCGGAGCTGGAAGAGGTGGAAAAAGCACTGCGGGGGCCTTCCATGGTCATAGAAGAGGACATGGCATCTACAGTGTAAATAATTAGATAGTGAATAAAAGCATCCCAACCAGTGTTGGCTAGCAGTCCCATTTAAGCAGCAAAATTTGTTTCTTTTTTTTTTTTTTTAGTTCTTTTTATTCATCCAATTAAGATTTCCCCCTTTTCATTGGATCTTAAGTGTGTGTGTGCATGTTTTCGTGTCTGTGGTGTTGATGATATCTAACTACTTGTACATGTACAGTATGTGAAGCGCAGTATAGGTGTGACTAGAAAGGACCAAAGAAGAGATGAGAGGTGAGCAGTCCCCCTTATTTTAATTTTTAAAATAGACTAACTTGGAATAACTTAATGAATTTATCATTATTATTAGCATTTTGTTCATGGTGAACTCACATAGAGCCAAAATGATGAAATGGAGAGGGAAGTTCAAAACAATAATATGTACAATATGATGCATGCCAATTATTGGAGCTTTTATTTTCAATTTTTTTTTTTTTTTTGCTACAAAAGTTCATTTTGTTGGGACTGAACGTAGCCACAGAGACAAAATAAACAAGCTTCTGACCTATGAAGCAGAGAACTGCAGACCATTTTATATGCAGACACTCCCTGCTTCAGAGGGAACTTCCTGGAATATAAAAATGAGACAGCGAATGAGCAATAAGAGCTGAACAGTAAAAATTGATTCAGATTTTTTAAAAAATAATAATGACACAGGGTATTTTGTTGGTCAGAAAATGTTGCTCCAGCATGCTGACATACACTGTAATTTCAAAAGCATTCAAATAGTTACAATGAACTAGATGAAGAGTGGGGAAAAGTCTGGTTAAGTTGCAGATCGTAAAAAGGAGTTAGACTGCTGTTGACATTGTGGATCGTTTGGTGACTCATTAGTCTGCAGAACACACAGTCGGGAAGAAAAAGAAGCACATAAAACCTTATGGAGGGTACGGTCATTTTGAGCAAGTATCAAATCACAAAGACATATATGATCACAGGCCAAAAACATACAATAGCAACCCAAATCTATGAGCACTGTCTGATGCCATTACAGATGTTGAAAAGTTGGTTATGAGCATTTAACTTCTATCATGAGTGCTATGAAAGATTTAAAAAGGCAAAACAGTACTGCAAATGAAGATAAAAGTTATTAATAACACTGCTCTGCTACATATTTTTAATAATTATATTCTAGTAGGGAGGGTGGTCACGCAGTCACTTCTCAGAGGACAAGCTTTGTATATAACAAAAATGTGACGCGTCAAAGTTACAGAGGAAAGGGGTAAGATTCCTAAGAACTCGAGATGACGTATTAAATATGCCTCAAACCTGTATGTCCTGTGTTGTGTAAGTACAGTGCGCTCATCTTGTTTTTGTGCTTTTGAAATGTTTAATGTCAGCATAAAAACCTGACAATCCAACTGTTCGATTCTGTGAAATGTGGACTCTATCCAAAAGAGAAAAAAAAACATCTGTGGTTTATGTAAAGTGCATCAAAAGGATCAAGATGTTTTCAATTTCCTACAGAAAAAAAACTTTTTGCTGTAAATTAGTCATTAACAGTATATCTAATATCTGGACTTTCTCTGCCAATATGAATTCCTCCTGTGAACAATAGCTCCACCTTGGAAAACAGTCAACAAGGTGATTTTATCCACTCAAAGCTTCCTAATGCTCCAAAAAGGGGGAAAAACTGTTAAGACAATCAAGCACGTTATGCTGAGTATTCAACACTGTGAAATAATGAGCTTTGTTGGGCTCGATCATCATTATTGTTTAATGTGTGCGCTTTAAACCATTAATCTATTTTATAGCCTATATCAAAAAAAAAATGTTTGGGAAGAAGGCAGAGGCCTCTAAATACTGTGTGAACCCGCAACACATGACCTACATTTCAACACTTGGTTACTGCAAAAGACCACAACATACAGTAGAACACAAGCATTCACAACAGTCTCACTCAACCAAGCATTTCGCAGTCCAGCAGCGGGTACAGATACAGACGTTCAGTTGATGTAACTCTGATGACATAACTTCCTTGTTAAGCAGTTGTTCTGCTCGTGTTTTGTGTGTGGATCACAGAGTGGCAGGCTGGTTGTCTGACGTGCTTTCCTGCCATATGCAGGTGTTTGTTTGCCCACAGGTACAGACTATTGCATGAGTTGTACTTTTTTTTTTTTGAGGGTGGGGCCAGATAAGTCCTGCTAGCAGAGGAGAAATAAGGGTAAGAGGAGCAGAATCCTACCTGATGCTAGAGCAGCTGTAGGGGGAGGCCCTGCCTCTCCGCCGCTCTTTTGACTCATGACTTTTGGGATCTGCTGAGTGGAGGAAGGCAACTGTAGCTCTCTGGGAAGAAGGTCATACACTGATTCTGTGGAGACAGGAAGGGGGAACACATAACACGGATGATAAGGTGACATATTAACTGTGGCTGCAGCTGAACCTTTGTTGGTAAAATGACAATCACATGTCAGCTCAGGAACCACTGTGTTGTAGACATGAAACATATGACATATGTTTCATGTATATAACATATGACATGATTTCTTGTTCTTTCAAGTCAGACTGTTCTCAGAAATACCATTTCTCTTTTTAATCTGATTTTATGTCGATGTTGTAATCGCAGTGTTAGACACATTACAACTCTTGCGCAATTATAAGAACATAGCCACAACCTGATTGGCAGCGTGTCTGAAAAAGGACAAGCAAATACCCACAATGCAGAGCTAAGTCTATGGGAACAATATGTGATAATTCCAGTCTCAGTTTAAATGGGTTTACAGCTCTCTCACAAATTCTGCTGCTGGCTGCACGTGGGCAAGTTACATGCCACACTGTTGCCTGTCCTCTCCAAGATGGTGGCATTCATTTAAAGAAAACAAAGGTATAATGCACAATATAAAACTGGTGCATCTGTTTCAATTCAGTATTGCACTCTTATAACATTGTCAAGACTCATGATGCAGAAAATCAATGCAGCAGAACCAGCTTTCATCTTTTTCATTTCCCACGTTCTTCTTTCTTGTCAACACCTGGTGCCTACAGTACCCACAATGCAACCCAACTGCCAACATTGGAGTCAGAGATTCAGGTGTGTTGGGCCTTCACATAAGCAACATTATTTCACATTTATCAGACTTCATGCAGCTTTATTTGAAGAGCTCTATTTTATAGGTTTTTTCATGTGCACCAGAACTCCCAGCTTCTCCTTTGCGAGGATTTGCTGTTTTTCTTTCTATAATATTATTGCAAATTTTGCATATTTTAAATTGCCAGTTGGTCAAAATAAGACCTCTGAAGACTAAGCCTATTAGGATTAAAGAAAAATGTAATGACCATTTTCCAATATTTTCTCAACTTTCAAAACATTAGCCAATAAATAAAATAATGATCATCGAGAGGACAGAAAGGTGAGCTACATTTTCTCTTATGCACATTATGAATGCCCTCTCTCAAGACTTCATGAAAGCTAAAATATAAAGTCAGGGCTCTGGCTACACCTTGAGGAGGACCAAACCAAACGGGGGAAAAGGCACAAAATGACAGGGCTGTTGGGGTAAAAGCAAAAGGTTTAGCATACCAAATAAACAGCGGATCTCATTACAAACAGGCTGCAGGGTCGCACAAAGCCTTTCTCTCTGCTCGCCGTGCCTCCCTCAGGGCCAACAGGACACGGGGAGGGGAGAAAGCCTTGGGTCAACAGCATGACAACACTTTTACTAGCAGCCTGATTCATCATCCAAATATTATGGTATGAACTTAGAGCGGCCATTACAGTCGCCTGACTCTCTTCTCTGCCAACTGCCAGCTTTAATTACTTGCAGCTGAGTCCCAGGGTTCGGTGTGTATATCAGATACTTAACCCTCCCATTGTTACCACTCGCTGTGTACAATAGACAAACCTGGGACACACTGAAACCAGCCCATGCCTCTTCATTCCCAAAGCCCTCCAGTCTCTTACAGCTCGCTTTTAGAAGAGCAGGGAATGCTGGTTCCCAGAAAGGGAGCTTAAATCTGGACTCAGCAAACTCATATAACTCACACTGAACCACACATACACACAGGATTCTAGTGTGGTTTCGCTGGTTATTTGCTAAGTTCTCCAAACAAAATCACATGCATACACATGCACACAAACTCCCCTTCGCCACCACCTCCACAAAAACACTTTCTCTGCCCCTGCATTTACACTTTAACTCTGCAGCCTTCTTGGGGCTCACTGACTGACTGCACATGCAGCAACATGTGCTCCGAGTGAGCAACCCTTCCAGTAAACAGATTGCCAACCGCACAGAAAATATGTACTCTTCTCTCAGAGCAGCGGTCTCGAATCACTGGCTGGCCTGTTCAAAGTGTTTCCACACTCCCATGACGTTTTTTAAAGACAGAAAAAAGCTCCCATTTTGCCGCATATTTGTTTCCCTATAAGCAGACAGAGTGCAATTCTCTATTTACATGTGACAAAACACTGTTCCTTTCACCCAGGAGAAGATCAGAAAAAAGAAAATTAAAGAGGTCAGGCTCGTTAGCAAGGAAGTAAACTGACTCACACACACATACACACACACGCACACACACATCACGTGATGTTTTGATTTTAACTTCAGACTGCAGTCGTGTTGTGCAGACCACTGAGGAAAACCTTTCATTTTCTGTCCGTCCGTCTATGATCATCATAATAACAGATTAAAAAGCCTGACCAGAAATGTTCGCAGCACGCTCATGTGGTTAGTTTCTGATTGGGTCTACCCATGCTACTAATACATTTTGATAATCATATCAACTGAGCTGAAGCTGCCCTCATTAACTGGTCCGCAAAAATCGTTTTCCACCCACGTTCAACGCAAACAGGAGGAAAACTAACAAAACAAATGTACTAAAAATCCAAGTTGCACGTCAGACTTCCTGCATAAAGTTAAGATACTTGTGGAGCCAACAGTCAAATAGTTTTGCTCTTCATACCCTCACCATAACTTGTGAAATGTTTACATGGTAAGTCGTGCAGTCTAAAGGTGAAAAAAGAAAGCACTCACCATGTGAATGGCAGGACTTACACTCCCATTCATTTCCCTCACATTCCTGCTGCTTGCTCTTACTAGCCCTGGCACCTGGGGCGTGGCACTGGTTTTTTGGCTGAGTGACTGATTTAGTAACTCCCCTTCTGTCCCCCTCCTCCACTCCACCTACCACTCTCCCTCTCTCTGTCTTGTTTACTGTCCTCCCAGACCCTTTTCTGTACTTCAACTTGCTCAACAGGTTACTGGTATTGTCATGTGGAGTCCTGTCACGCATAAATGAAGCAATAGAATAACCTACTTATGTTGAAAAATACACCTACAGAGATCCACGCGTTAGAGAGTGTATTATTCAACTACTGAACAAAAAGTGAAGTAAGATTAAGCTTGTCGATACATTTGAACATTATTCCAAGCTGCACAGAAGAAGAAGAAGAAAAAAACAGTGAAGGAGCTGGCTCCTGCAGCAAAGCATGTACAGCAACCCTGAAATGTTTACAGCCAAGCCTACATGAAGGCTGCCAGAGACTCCATAGTAACACAGATCAGGGGACGGGTCTTTTGAGCTTTTGCGTCTCTCGTGAGAGAATGTGGAGACCATTTGAAACATAGTGCAGCATTATCCGAACTCAAATGAAGAAGTGGGCATTAACAGTGCAGGATATTACACGAACAACATTACAACACTGTGGGAAAAATCTGAGTCATCTCTGTAAAATGTCACCATATATTATCTTCTTTGTCGCCACCCACTGCTGAGGGATAACACTAAAACCCCAATAATACCTTTAATAATATGAGTATAGCATCATGTTGAATTAATGCACATCTAATGCATGACTCTACTGAATCTAATGCAAGCATCAGTGGTATGGTATATTACTGCATTATTACTATTAATATATAAAGCCACACAATTATTTTAATAGATGTAATTGATGAGCTTTTTACTGATAATAACTGAGCACTTTCACAGTCACATTGAGGTCGTACAGGCATTAATATAGCCGTCAGTACAGAAGCTCAGCTATTAGTACTGACGCAGAGCAAGAAGGAAGCAAGGCCAAGTTAAAGCATCCTTATCATTAATGTTTGCTTATGTTATGATTATGTTAAATATTTACATTTGCTGATATACATTATCATTTTTTAAACTCTCAAATATGATTATATCATGATATGTGGTAGATATCATCTGGGAATAGAAATACTGCAATGTTGTGATGCAACTTCCCTGGTCTTTTCTGGTGCGACAAGTGACACGAACATGAGTGTATCTGGCTTATCAAGCTGATCATCATATTGACATTAGTAACGTCTTTCTTTCTGACTGTTGCTGCATGTGCATATTTCTTGATACCATCCATTAGATTAACATATTCCAATATTGAGGTTAATTTGGTTACATTTAAATAAGAAAATAAAGGTAGATTAAATATAAGAAGCACAGAACTGCTGCATGCCCATTTTGCAGCTGAGCAATTATAAGCTGGACAAACTTGTCAAAGAAGCACACTCACTATAAAAATGGCGTGCCAATATGATAGGGAGGCGAGGTGAGCGCCTGTGCGATGAAGTGAAAGCATCCAGTGGGCGTTCCATCTGTGGTCAGGAACTATTTGTTCAATGTCAGGCGGTAAAACAGAAAGGCAAGTGAAAAGGAGCAAAAGAAGCCACAACTCGTGACAACAACTCACAACAGCAGTGATAAACAGAGGCGCGTTTGTCCATTTATACAAGTAATGTGATGACCCGGTGATTAAGGCACGGCCTCTGTGTAATGCTGCCAATGCTCCCTGATTTTGTTAAAACAGCCAACAAATTCCCCAAATGTCCTACCAGTTGCTACCTAACCATGATTTGTGTGGTTTTTCAAACCACCAATCAAAAGAGACCTAATTCTATTAACCTGTATCAATCTAAGCATATCTTGATCACTTCTTAATACTGAGTCACATTAGTTCTTCTCATGCATCATTCATTAGTGCTGCATTATTTAGACATGAGTTGTGAGCCCTTATCACACAGGGTTAGTTATTAAAGTAATCATCATCTGTTACATTTCGTCACCATCGTTGTCACAAGTTATGAGTCATATTCAAATCCGGTTATCTGAGGTGAGAACAGAGGGTTTTATATCGCTTCACTGTCAGTAAAGATAATGAAGGCTGACGGAGGAACAGTCAGAATTTAAGTCGTAAATAGAGAGCTTTATACAATATGCAGCATTTTTAATGAAGCTGAAGTGTTTCCGTGTTACTCTGCATAAACAAATTGCCTCCTAACATCAGCTACAAGTTGAATACAGGTCACACAACTTTCATTTTGCCTGCAGATCTGTAACAAGTCTATCCATAACGATTACACCAGGCATGATGACTCAAACATGTTGAAGGAAAAGTCTTACAGGGGTTACTTTGCAGCCTACGGCACATGGGCAGCCATTGCAAGTGGAGGTATTATCATTGCATTTAAACAGTTATTGCATTCAGGAAGGATCGTGACACCACAGTTGTATTTGATCAGATGTTTGCCTGGTGTAAAAGCAGATGGAAATTTCTTCACATGGAGAGAGAAAGTATGACACAGTTATTGTTGCCCATGTGATGCTCATGTGGCTGATTAATATCAGTGGTAACTTCAGTGGCAGAAGATTTAACAGCAGCAGCCAGAAACACCAAAACACAGGGTCAGAAGATGGAGGGGAGGAAATGAGAATGATCACAGCTCGATACTATGATCTTGAAAAAAAAAAAAAACATTTAGTTTTCAGATGTAAATAAGTTTGCATGAAATATTTTTTACCTTGGGCATCTTTCTAGCCATAACCATCTCATACTGGTCTTACCTCGAAAACATATTTATTTATTTAACAACTCATGTGCAATACATTCATATGTGACTTTTACTCATCTGTATATACCATTCATCATTTGCACTAAATTAATACATATTCTGGTGTATGTGCAATACATATCTGCTCCTGTGCAATATTATGTGAACAACATAGAAATCTGGACTATTTTCCATCAATATTTACCATCTACCTCATATCGTACACTGAGCCTCAATTGTGCTGTGCACAAGTCTGTATCTCATCTTGTATATATCTTGTATATTTTAAGCCTCCCTGCAACTTGTTAAACTGTCTTTTTTACTTATACATTTTTGTATACTTTTTAACTTAACTATTGCACTGAAAGGAGAAGCTCTCCAATCTCGTTGTACATCCTGTATAATGACAATAAAGGCCATTCTGATTCTGATTCTGATTCTGATAGTGTCCAAACAGTCAAGGCTGCTTAGGCAGGTGATAATCTTACAAGAAAATACTGGATAACTGCAAACAACTGCTACTCCCTGACCTGTCCATTTGATATGGAACTTTGTTATGCAGTTATTTAAAGTATAGAAGCATCTACTGAAATAATGCTTGTATTTGAAATCTATATTTAAGACCAAAAGCAAATGAGGAGTTCAAGTTTGGTAGAAAACTATACATATTTTCTGTATAAAAAATGTGCGGTGAAGAATGTAATTGATGTCAATCTCATATAAAACGACTGGTAGTGACAAAGCGATGTTAACTTTTTCTTATTATTATTCCAGCGATCCCAATAATCTTTGAGTCCTGACAGCTTTTTGAAAAGGTCTCCACACAGTCGTTCAGCCGGGCTTTAGATCAGGCTGAAGTCACACCAGGTTCAGAGTTTGTGGCATGTAGCTCTTTCAGTCCAGCTAATCCAGAAGTGATCAGGAACGACCTCCAGGCATCGGTTTACACGACTTGCTTTCAACAAACAACCACCACCATCCTGACTTTACAAAACAGCCCACTCAGGGCCAAACCACCAAGCTTATGGCTCCAACAGAGCAACGGAGTCAGTGTTACTGTGTGTTACTTGAGAACAAACAAAACTGGGAGAAACATGGTCAAATTCTGGCTCAAATAATGCTCTACAACACATCTACCACGGGCTCTGTGTTAACCAGAGGACTCGAAAAGATGAAGCAGACACTGAGCTCGACATGAAAGGGTCACTTCAGAAAGCAGTGGAATTCAAACTATTTACAGAGGACAACACACACACGCAAGCTCACACACACGCACACTCACCAAAAAATGCCATGCTTACACACAGACACTGGTACGAACTTAAGTTTCACACAATGCTTTCTATGAAATCAGGCTTCAGGTGGCTGCCTGTTTGCATCTGAATCCGAGGTGGCCACACACACACACACACACAGAAATATGAACAACCAGCTATATAATAGAAGGGTCCAACAAAACGTTTGGTGTGCCAACACAGGCATTTCTGTCCGGCTTACAGGAAAACCGTGCTGAGGCAACAGGAAGAGCCTTTGGCAACAATGCACGCACACACTGCACAGTGTGACATCACCAAGCTGCCACGCAAACCGCATTTAATCTGAACCTGGAAAGGAATCATAGCAAAACTGAAGGTTTTGTTTTCATGTCTTTACAGTAAATATTAAGTCAGTTTAGCTCCACGCAAAGACTGGAAACAAGGTGAAACAGCTAGCCTGGATGTAATAAAATCCACCAAGCAGCACCTCTAAAACTTAATTAACAAAACTGATCAAATGATATAAGATGTGTTCATGTGTGAGCTTTAGATTTTGATGTTTTGGACAAAGTCAGGTTAGCTGTTTCCAATCTTTATGCTTGGGTATAAAATTTACTGTACAAACATGAGAGTGATATCTATCTTCTCATCTAACTGTCTGCCAGAAAGCCAATGAGCATGTATTTCATCCAAAGTTGTTTAACTAACCCTTTAAAAACATAGCCAGGTAATATGGAACACAATGAGGTGAAATAGCTAATGATTAATGAAGGAAAAAGGTTCAAGGCTGGATCGGGTCCGGCATACATTACGTAAACAGAGAAGTGGGATGGCCCTGTTAAAGCAATGACTCAAACAAAACAATCAAAATCTTTGAGCAGATGATTGAAATAAAGCTTCAAAGACAGTGCATCTACACACAGGGTACAGTCCACCTATTATCACAGTGAACACGGTTTAAAAATAGCTTGTGGCACAAAGGTCTACTTTTGAAAACCTTGTGGGCTGATTTCTGATGGAAGCTGTTGACTCTATTGATAAGAAAGAGGAAATATACAGATAAAAAAGCTGGCACCGGGCCAACATTTAGCATACATTGGAAAGACCTGTTGAGGCCCTCAGAAATTCACAATAGGACAATAGAATGTAAGAATGTGGGACAAAAAACCTGATACCAAAATTCTGCAAAATCAGAAGTCATTTCAAAACAATCACAACCTTAAAGGAAAAGCAGCAGGATCTCAAGTTTTGCAAAACCCTGGTCAAACCCCAACCTGCTCCTTTACAGCTTAAACATGTTTGATTTCATTCAGACTGAACATTTTACACATTTATGACAATGTGTTTCTCAAGCTCACCTTCCAGAGCCAGAGTGACCCTACGCCTTCAGATATTAATGACTTAAGAAGATTGGGTGTCTAAGTCTAAATAAGGATTTGGAATGTCTAGTGATTAGTCAGGCAAAACCACAACAGCCTGGGAAAGAGGTGGTCAATAATCAGCAAACACCTCCACCACCAAGCTGAATAAAGTTATTGTGACCTTTTTTGGACTGATTTAATGAAAAGAAAAACTAATTTTGGAATCACCAGAAAAAGATTTTGGTGGGATTCTTGTCTGGTAAAGTGAAAATAAATATGATATAGCTCCAGTTGGAGACACTTATTATTGCTCAAAACACCAATGATGCAGTTAAAAAAAATAATTTTAAGAGCAGTTAACCTCTAAGATGTGTAGTTTTATGAGCAGGACTTGATCCAGGACACTGATGTCCATGTCATCTGAGTGAAAATGTTGTCACTGCTCTGTCCCACACGCTGAAGCAGGATTTATATCATAACACACACTGAGAATATAAACTCAAGGAGAAGCACGAAGAGGGAAAAAAAAATCTGATTTCTCTTCAAGCAGGTTGCGGCTTGCTCAGATGGTGAGAGACGGACATTGTAATTTCTGCTGATGACGTCTTTTTTTTTTACTCATCAACAAAAAAAAAAGTCCTCTTTGCCAAACTCTGACACATGAAGGTGCGGCAACAGGGAGACAGATCCTAGCAACATAGAACTGAGACATTACAATGGCATTAATACTAAAACAATGACTGATACAATGAGCACTGATTAAACATGAATAATTTCTGAAGCGCTAAAAAGTTACAGTTCAATGACTTCAGTGAGGTCAAGAAAGTCCCAACAAAAATGGAAAAAAGGCACATACGGGATGACAGTAATTTACATAAATGTAAAGTATGTAAAGCTGTTCAGGAAAGACACAGTTCACTTTGGCTTGCCTTGGCTTGTCCTGAGGCAAGAGACTCCACTGTGGGGGCAAGAGCTGTTTTTAAATTAAACTGCGGAAGGACCTCTTAATGCAAGGTTAAAGGAACTATAATGTAGTCAGGGGCTCAGCAAACCTCCAGGAGCTGCTGAATGTTTTTAGGTTTCAACCTTGTGTAAAGCTTTTTACGCTACAGATTTGTATTTTAGGTGGGGATTTACCTATTTTGATAAGAGTTTGATTTGAGTTTAACATAAGAACCAACTGTTCATCAACTTTCATAATTAATCCTTATCTAACATATACACATAGGTCTATTTTTCTTAATGGTTTCCAAGCATTATATCCTGTTAAACATATTAGTTCAGAAATAGTTTAAACTCAATGTAGTTCAGTTAATTACATGGAACACTAGAGGGTTAGGTATTAGTAAAGTGCACAGGAAAAAAAAAAAAATCACGCTTAACCAACCACAAAAAGCACAAAAAAGGGTTTGCACACCCAAACCAATTTAACTGTTCCTCTCAGTCAGTTTTCAAAGTCAGAATTCAGTATAGATATTTTGGATAAGCTGACGTCAATGTGCAACAGTCCTTCAGTTTTCATGGTTGAGTCCTTTCAAGCTTACTGACAAGAAGCGTCAATCAACAGGAGCGGAGAAGTGGCCACCTGTAGTCAGAGGCGTCCTCCAACCTTTCTCACACCTTTGGTACCTTTTGGATTCTGTAAAACTTCTGTATACATGACACAGTAGGTTAGTGGCGCCTCGGCCCTACCAGGCATCTCTTGATATCCAAATCATTTAGTGTCACTTCACTAAAGACAGTGAGAGAGAAGACCAACAATGACAGGATGCAGGGGGAAAGGCAGCCAGTCCGGTGCTTGTATTCACTGCAACCCTGCCAGTCTGCCAAGGAAGCAGCAGATGACTCAGAAAAGAGAAATGAAAACACAGGATATTGAGATACCACAAACATTAGGCCGTAGGATGGCTTGTTTGACTATAGCATTACTGAAGGTCATGAAATACCTCTCTGTATGAACCTAGTGATGGGACAGGTTGCACAATACAAAAGGCCTTAACAGAGTCAACAAAGATGGCCTCATCCCCTATAGATAACAAAAACTCATGACTTAAAACATATACAACACTTATAATATAGGATATCACCCCCAACGTGGCCTGACAGAGGACAACTCTGTATGTGAGGCCTCACTGGCAAATTTCGATTCCATTTTTAAAGATTTTTTCTTGCATTATAGTAAATTGAACTTTTTTTGGTTTCTGTTGTTCTGAAAAAACAACAAGTCTTTGAAATTAAATTTAAAAATATATGTATGTCTGAATGACACATAGAAGTGTTTTCTGATTTGGCACCTGTGTCAATAGGTCATCATTTATCTGTACCTTCTAAAGTCAAACCAGCGTAGAAGAAGAAATCTGTTTTATGACATGACAACACTATGGTTAAGGTTTGGTTATGTTTAGGAACAAGACAACTTGGTTTGATTTTGGGAAACATGGCGGTTTGGGTTAAAAATGACGACTCCATTAACATAAAGGGACTATATTGCTATGGTTACAATAATAAACATGTGGTTATGGTTAGGGAAAGCAAATACAAACATAAAAAACAAAATGTCGTTGACTGCTGGAAACGTGAAACCAACAGTGGTCTCCTGTGTCAGAGTCGACTGTTTTGTCAAACCATCCATCCATGAAATGCGTCACCGCCAAGTGTAATTGCAACAGTAATCAGTAATCACTTCAGGGTGCATTGAAAAATAACAACACAGAGGGTTGATGGGGGAGCTAGTTACCGCTGGCCATTAACAGCATCGTTCACATTAGCAAGATTTGTAGTCGACAAAAAAGCAGGTTAATGGTTGCTGGAAGAAGGGGACGGTGACAGAGTCAAGAGAACAGGTGTTAAAGGTCAACTAGTTTCAATTGGAAGCATATTTAGTACATTACAATCAAACAATGTACAAGCACAACATTCAGCTTTCATAAAGACCAAAGAGTTGAATCAACAGCTCTCTGGCACAGTCTCAACAAAAACTGAATATGATAAGCTTCACAAAGGGAGGGTTTATTGTGAGGCTGCTATATTGAATTACATGAAGCTGGTGTTATGGTTTCTGGTATGTTAGTGTTCATGTAAAACGCTGTGCTGTAAGAACACAAGATTACTTACATTACAGCCAGGGCACACACAAACTTCAGATTTGGCATAGTAAAAACGTTTATTTTGCTATATAGAATTATAGATGACAGTTCAAGAGGTCACACTTTCGGCACCTTTCCCTCGGTCCGAGCCAGGAAATACCCTGGCATAGAGTAGTTATGAGCTCCTGACACCTTAACTGCTGCTTCTCATCTGCCAATGGAAAGACTGCTGCCAGCCAAGATTCACCACGCTTAATATTTAATGTCTCAGTTCAGAATCATCTTGCTCTGCAGAGAGGCACAAGCAGTGGATGTTAGATCTCACAGGTGCTTTGGGCTTTTCGCAGAAAAGTGTGAGAAATCCTCCACAAGATGATTGCAAGCAAAAGCATAAGGTGTCGTGGCCTCCTGCACTCTTCGTTTAGACGAGGAAGAGGCTGTGAAAAACACTGAACCAGCTAAATCGTGAAATGCTTATATTCTTCTCATTTTGGCTTATGAAGACGACATTATTTACAGACTAATTAATAGAAACCCTATGTTGTACTATAAATTGATGATGCATGGCAGAGATACAACAGAGGAGTCATTGAGAAGCAGAAATCCAGCTTGACAACCAGAAATAAACCAGATACTGCATAAAACGCTCCTTTAAAACACAGAGCATGCTGTTTCACTTTGTGCACCACTGTCGCTTTTCTGAGCGATACCTGCTCCACAGCAACATTTACCCAGAAAACAAACTCCATTCAACAGCTGACACTGCCTGTGGTTGCTGCTGCTTCAGGGCGAACAAAGATCTGCTTCCATTTCACGACACTATTGACCTGCTAACCTAAAATAGGCCAAGGAGACAAAGGTTTGCTACATTTCTCACATAAAGAACCAGTACCGTACTTACTTACTTACTAGTATTTTACAGGTTTTATGGGTTTGCTGATAACTTCACTGCGAATCATAAAATCCATCATAGTACATACCAAACTGTGACACATAAAATATTATACAGATTTTATGGCCCAAAGATGTTCTATCTCTTCTCGTAAGTCACATGACATTGACAAATGTTGGCACACAATGCAGTACTACTATCACTAAAACGGCAGTGTAAGCATCACTAAAGTAAATCAATGAAATCGAGTGACAGCAATTTTAAAATTAAATACTCATAAAAAACAAAAGTGTTACACAGAATATTTTTGGATATTTTATATATTATAGTAAGAATTTTCAGATATTTTACAAATATTTTGTTGGATACTTTACTAATTTTTGTCTAATATTTACCATTTTTTATATTTGCTTTTTCAGGGATGTATTAAAAAATTCCGATGGCTAATTGTTTACTGCTTCTCTGATACTTCATTAATATCTATATAATAATCTTGGTATGACATAAACTAATAAAATTGGGGCATAAACCACTTTTAAAACACCAATGAGAAGAAAAGATTACACAACACCTCAGTATCAGATTCAGGTGCTACAGCTTTAAACAGGTTAAACCACTCATACATTGATTTGCCGCGGCCAAAACAAAGTCACAAGTGTGCAGTAAATACCAGGGGAGGTGATATTTTGACCTGGACCTGATTAGTCTTTTTACTGGGGTTTGGTTAGCGTTAATGATTAATCAAAGAGATTTAGAAGAAGGTAAAGAGGTGTGACTAATTTGCATCTTGAAATTTGGTTTGTCAAGACACACACACACACACAATGAGGCTTAATTCACAGACTTAACCTGTACACTAGATATAGGATACATTTATATTCAAGATCCATTATTCAGGCATCACATTTGACTCATTAACAAATTATAATTTTAACACAGATGCAGTCACTAGTTCGCAGAGGACTTACTGTTGGATTTGACAATCAATAATGCATCATCATGTCTTAGAGGAGTGCATGTGCTAACATGTGCTGAGCTTAGCAGAACAATCTGACTGGCATGTGGATCAGAAGACTGCCAGTGCTGGAAGAGACTTCTGCGGCCTTTAAATCAGTTGTTTGGGAACTATTCGGGTTCCCAAACTGCTACAACAGAAGGTTGTACAGAGGGTATCTGAATGGAAACACATTAAACATGCTGACACACATTCAACTGCATCTTCCACATGAAATAAACGTGTCCTCGTGCATTTTCTTCCCGGCTGTATCAAACTTGCTGCACCACTTGCTGCATCACTACTGCACCAAACCATGACTCTTTTTAAACAGGGTATGAACCGTGACTTCTGTGCAGGCCCATAACGGCCCCCAGAGAAGTGAAGTACTATCACCAGCATCTAGATTCACAGTAGCAGATTCTAAGACAGAGCAATTTAACCGGGCATATCGGTGTCTCATCCTGGTTTGGCTGACTGGCGGTATGGTTCCTTCACATTATGATTTACAGAGAGGAAATAAACAATTCTTGAAAATCCGATACAAGCACTGTCATGTGGTTGACTCTGTTGTGACACCTGCCAAGTAAACGAGCAAAGTATGCAGAACAGGTTGGGGTTGATGTTACACAGATGAAGGCACTGCAAAGAATTTTCTGAATGACTACGAGACACTGAGCACATCCACATTTCCATGCAATGATCTCAACTTCACAAGAAAACTGAATCATGAGCTAATTATGTCCAAGAGTTCACCTACTGATGAAAAGACCCTAACCTAGTTTATGAACTCTGAATACACTTTTTTCAGATGTTTTCCCTCTAAGGTACTTTCTCTTTCATCATCAGATATCAACAAGCTTTCAAGGCAATCAAGTATTTTTAAGCGCATGCCGCTAAGTTTGCTTAACACAGCAGAGTCAATATTAATAGAGTGCTATTTAAGCCCGGGTTTACACACAGAGCAGCCAGAGAGTTAATGATTGACCGGGCTTTGCTGGGTGTCAATATGAAAAAAACAAAACTATGCCAAGATCTGCAGTCTTACAATTGTTAACCGGGTTTGACAGAACTTATGGGAAAGCCAAAACATTCTTCACCTTTGATGTGAATCCAGTGGGAAGACATTTTATGACGTCCATTTACCCGCAGTCATTTCGTGTGACTTGCATTCCTGTCCTGAGTGCCATTGTCACAGTGTGCACTTTTTCCCTGGTATTCCCTGAACGCATCGCAAGCTAAAAATATGTATTCCTCATTGTGGTTTAGTTGCCAAAAGTAGCTTTCTGAAAAACAGCCAAACTGTCAAAACAAGCCAATAAAAATGCAGAAATAATATAATTCAACAAAGCTACTCTACATTATGTGTCGGTAACAGAGAGTAATTCTTTTTCATCCAGATGTGGGTTGTGACTTGTCAATATGGAGGATTTGAGGGATTAAACTATGAATGGGATTTTTCTTTTCAACAAAAAAAGGTAATCCTACAGACAACCAAGGGGAGAGTCGACCTTGTCGGCAAGATTCAAAACCAACTTCACCTCTCACACACAGCTGAGCCACCTATGCTGACACAAATACACAATAGCCCGATCAGTGAGCAAACAAAGGAGGTTAAAGAACAAGTTGCAATTGGTTGTTGAGATCTCGATGGAATTTCAGCTGATTTATATGGTGCGCAAGAAATGATGAAGGTCTAAAAAAAAAGTAAAAAAAGTAAAACTGAATCAATATTTAACATAGTGAATCAAAACCAAGCTGAAAAAAATAAAGAGCTTTTCATTTTTTCTCCCATCAGTTCATAAGATGATGAAATAATGTGATAATTACCCCAATATTGTGTCGTAAGAATTAGGAAAAATAATGCACAAACCTCATTTTGTACCTTTTTCAGTTTTCGGAATGGAAGTATATTAAGGGCTGTCACTGCAGTGGAGAGGGTCCTGTTGCTGTTGAAATTAACTAAGAATTGTCCCAAAAAACTGGGAAACTGTCTCAGGCATTAAGAGTCTGGATACAACAAGTGGTAAGGAAAAAAATTAGTTTCTCGTTTGCTTGGAAATTCTTGCGTTACTTTGAGTGAGCAAACTCTTCTAAAGAAATTTCTAAAGAAATTGTGTATTTGATAACTTGTGTGTTCACTTCTGCTTAACCCTTGTTACTAGTAGTGATCAAGCAATTTAGTAGTTCTAAAGGCCAAACTCATTTTGGCAAATATGCTGATTTAATTTCCAAACAATTTCATGTCTGTGCATCCACTATAAATATAATCACGTGAACTATTAAAGACGTGAAAATGAATGAAGGTAGTTCTATTGTTCTTAGCTTGGGCCTACTCACTGGAGCCAGTTCCTGAATTACAACAGCAGCTTGGCACAGTGGCTAGACACAACATGAAATTACTGTAAAGCAGAACCTGAATCATTAACCGACTAACCGACGTTAACCTGATCGGTATCGGTATCTATCGCCACATGTATCAGTCATGAATAACAAGAAATAGGCAGGATGTGAATGCAGAAGATATGTTTGCAGCGACGTAGAAAGTGTGTTAATTCAGTGTCAGTGTTCATTTCTCAACTGTGATATATTCTGAGTACATACAGTATCTTGATCTTTAGTAGCCATATTTGGTTAACGTTAAACATGTTTTTAACATGTTTTTAATTTTCGAAAAAAAAACAGGATATGAGCAGATGAACCATTACCAGATTATTTTTTTTCTCAAACACAGCTCTGCACACTGTCATGATGGATGCTGCCAACCTCAACGCTGTTATCTAAAAACACATCTGTATCCAACTATGGATTTTTCACTTTTCCATATTTGTGTGTGTGAGTGAGTGATAAACTCTTCAGTGTTATTAATGTTTTCTGTGTCTTCTGACTTATACCTGCTCTGATGACTTCAGGTCAGTTACTGTACCTAAGGGCTGCCTGGGGGCTCCCACACTGTTGATGCCACAGTGGGTGTTTTGGGGCCAGTGTAGTGCACGTGTGGTGCCTCGGGGGGGCGGGGTGGAGGTGGAAAGAGATGGTGGGGGGGCCACTGATGGACTATTCAAACAAGCCACAGAAAACAAGACAGCATTGCTTTTCAGCTGGCAGGAGAGAGTAGAAGAGAAAACTGGTCTGACCGGTGTGCATGCAGCTGCTGAGGGCTCCAGTTTGAAGAGCAGAAATTTGAAAAAACAAAACACTTCACCTTGTAACAGGAAACAAAAGGGAAAAAGCTAAAGGACACCATGTGTGGACACAGATTCAAAACTCCACATTATTATGACATGTGACAGGAAGCAAATCACAGATAAATGACATATAGACACATGAGCTGATCGGACAAACACGGAGGCTGGTCTTACCTCTTGAATACAAGGATCTGGGAGGATTCAGGTCGAGGTCCCCGCTGAAAAGGGAGATAAAGTCAGAGGGCATCGCAGACCTCAGACTGAGAAACCGGACACCCGCACTCACTCGTAGCCGGATGTTGCTGGACGATAATAGTGTCTCTTCAAACTTCGGTCCTGTTGCGGGACAGTTGTGAATCAACAGTTGACCCTGTCCTCAGTGCTGGTTCAGCGTCTCCGGGCTGCTCGGTCCCCCCTCAGTCCGCCTCCGACTCATGTTGTTGTCAGAGGACGACCCGAGGTGCGCACGCCGAGGCACGCCCACTCGCATGACGCAACACGCACAGAGCACGTCCGGATGATTTATGATAATGAGCCTCCAGAATAATCAACTTTTTAGAATTATTTTCATTCATTTTTATTATAATTAAAAAAAAATTTTAAAGTTTAACTAGTTTTACGTTAACGTGACATTTATTTGCACAATAAAGTGTTTATATCAGTGTTAAGTTTCTGTTTAATAAAAATGATGATTATGAGAGAAGTGAAGAGTTTGTAAATTTGACTGTGAATGTGAGCATTGAAATTAACAGGAGTGATTTTATGTGCAATTTTCACTTGCCCACCAGCTACATACTATTTGCATACTAGTGTATGTAAATTCTACCAATTGTAGTAAAGAGGAAATGAAATTAAAAGAAGACTTTAGATGAGAATGTCTTATATCTATCTATCTATCTATCTATCTATCTATCTGTCTATCTATTTATCTATCTATCTATCTATCTATCTATCTATATATATATATATATATATATATATATATATATATATATATATATATATATATATATATACACATGTATCTCTGGAGCACATACCTCTGTATTAAATAACATATACGTATACATAATATATTCCTTTATTAGTCCCACAATGGGGAAATTTACAATACATTATTTCATAATTAAATTTACATAACTCTTCCTAGTTTTATGTTCAGTTCCTGCTTATCTATCTATCTATCTATCTATCGTCTATAGGTGGCATTGGCTGTCATTTTACCTTTCAATGTAGTTATCAGTATCTCTTTCTGTTACAGTCCTTCCACATCATAAATTTACACAACATCTCCCCACAGTTATAGATTCAATTCATCAAACTCAACAGAAAAGTTGAGTGTCCATTAGAGCCGGAGGTGAATTGCAAGAGCAACAAACTCAAAAAAAGGCCCTGCATGGATATCAAGGGCGTGCGTAATGTTTATGGTTGACAGATCTTCAGATCATGTTACATATTACTATATATTTTGACTACACATACACAGTCAAATGAAAATTGTTGAATCTGATAACATCCAGAGGTGGTTGCATCATATGCTTTAAGAACTATAGTGTTGTTTATCAGTTTTATTTTATGTAGCCACCCGTTGTCTCAAAAGAAAAAAAATCTAATCAGTTATTATTTAGGCCATTATTGATAAACTGTATGATATATGTCTTAGAAAACTCAACTTAGAAATCTCTGCTTGGTTTTGTTTCATCATAAGCAACTGTTACATTATGACGTATCATTTAGCTCTTTCTTCATAATTACTTGTGAGAAATGTGATGACTTATATTTAACTGCAACATGTTGCTGAATATGACAAATGTAATCTGACAGCTGATGGAAATGACACATGACACATATATGAAGGTCACTGTTTTACAACTGAATCAAAACAGCTTATATCAGATTCGCCAGACTGCTGAATTATTATTTTATGGAATAAAAGTACATTTTACAATATTTAGTCACAGAATCACAAACATATTCACTTCAAAGAATATACCGCAGCCTAAACACAGTGCATTAGTACAGTAGTGCAGTAGTGGAGAGAAATGCTAGTAGTTTACAGGCGTGCAAGGGCTAATATTCGGTCACAAAGCAACAACATGTTGGTTTGAATAAATGAAGCAAGCTATGGCAAGCAAAGTAAGCATTCAGTGGGTTGACAGTAGAAGAACATTTCAAACCTCATGAAACTGTCGAGAGTCCATTATTAGAAGCAGATGAAACAACTGGCCTCTCAGCTAGAGAGTCGTCACTTTGTTTCTTACATTTGAGTCCAAACAAACTACAGAGCTTCATCAGCATCAGGTCCACAATCTCATCCTCTTCTGATGGCTGTAACAGTGAGTAATATGCATAAGTCATGAGAGGCTGTTTCTGTATTGGTAAGATGTCACTTTCTCTGCAACATGTGTATAATAAGACATCTCAGCATGGATGAGTTACCTTGTGATGTATCTGCTCTTGACTGAATGCCACCAGAATGACAGAGATGAAGAGGTTCAACACCACAAAGGTCATGAACACAATGCAGGAGCCAATGAGGAAAGCACCGAGCACTGGATTGTAATTCAGAACCTGAGGAATCAGGAGGAAGACGTACACTGAAAAAGGGTCAGCTGTTATAATCTGCTGTAGTACAATTATAATAGTCCCAAACCAACCTCTTCGTAGTTAAAAATGCCAAGCTGCAGGCTGATCACAGTCTGTGCGGCATCCAGCAGTGTCCGATAGGAGTAGAGCTTCCACCCATACATAAGGTTAGACTGAAAGGAACAAAGTGTTAATAACCACAGTTTGAATTAGCTCTATTTCACAAAGTGTACCATGTCGATGCTGAGTGTGGGAAATTGCTCACAGCAATGGAGTAGGCCAAGAACATGATGGTCATCACCACCAGGAAGCCTGAAATATCAGTCCAGGCTCGCTGCAGCGTGGCTGTGATCATGTGCAGCTTTGGGTTCAGCCTCAGCAGGTGCCACAGTTTGATTGTAGCCAACAGCACCAGGAAGGCAATCAGATACCCCAGTACTGCATCGGCCTTAGCTGTCTCATGGAAACTGGCATATCTGGAGACAGAGCACGAGAGGATAGAGCGTTGATTTGACTATCTCTTGACAGTTTCGAATGGATTGAAGAAACAATAGTCAAACAAGTAAGTTTTCCTACTTATGTCATAGTTAGGCCAGTTTGGCCGTTGTTTCGTTTCAGTTTTTTGTCCAGCTGTCTCAGTTCCAGTCTGTCCTGTCTTCGTCCCCTGTTTTGCCTTGTCTAGTTCATGTCTTGTATTTGTCTTGCTGTGTTTTGTCTTAGTTTTATGTCTTGGTTCTGTGTCTTAGTTCTGTCTTAGTCCTCTGCCTTAGATTCAGTCTCTGTTATAGTTAGATCTCTTTGGTTCTGTTCATGTCCTTATTCCTCCAGTCTTGTCATGTTGTAGTCTTTTTTTTGTCATGTTGTAGACTTGTCTTGTTTAAGTTCTGAAACTATTCACCTGCCATAGTGTTTCATCTCTGGTCTCTGTATTTGTCCACTGACCCCGCCTCTGCCTCACCTCTCCTACCAGCCCCTCCCATCTCATCTCATCACCTGTGTTCCCAGCTGCAGTCTATCACCCATTAGGACTTTATAAAAGCCGGTTCATTTCAGTTTACCCTGGCCGGATTGTTTGTTTGTTTGTTCTTTGTTGTACTTGTTCTAGTTGTATTTAGTGTTAGTGATTCCAGTCTGTCGTCTTCGTGCTCCTCGTCATCTTTTCTGTTGGTTCTGTTTTTGGATTTTGACTTTTCCTGGACCTGACCCTGAAGTGAGTTTTTGTTTGTTGAGATTTCTTTTATTTTCATTAAAGACTTGATTTAACCTTGGCCTTTTGTGTGTGCGTTTGAGTCCATCATCCCAGTCCTCATAACAACTTATTGAGTTGAAATTAATTCAAATAACAGATTCTCTGCCAACTCATTGATTTACAAAGATTAAAATTAGGTATTTTTTCTGAGGCTGAACTGTGACATCCATTGACTTGTTTTGCAGATTAGAATATAAAAAGAAATAAACAAAATGCAAAATGAGCAAGCTTGTTTATACAATATCAAAATCACTTCCTGGAGTATATATTTGTATGGGTTGTGCCTTATCTTAGTGCTTACTGGTCTTTGTTGTTCTGGTAGTACTCCATATCCCGCATTCCCAGTAAAGTCCTCTTGATGAAGACAGACAACGCGCTCCAGCTGAGAATGATAATTGCCAGCTCCAGTAGGTTCCACTTACTTTTGAAATAAGCCCATCTCTGCTGCTTCATCAGCTTTCCCTGTCAGGAGGAGAGGAGTTTGTGTGAGCAACTTAATCATTATTACTAGTAATGTCAGTAAATAGAAGGTATAATGAATTCATACCTGGACAAACATGTAATAGATGATGAAGAGGAAATAGATGGCTTCAGAGGCCATGACAAAGATATGAAGGCCACCGGTCGACTGGTACAGACGCACGCTTTGAAGCTCACTGCGGAACTGGAAAGCTCCTGGAGGAAAGAGACGACATGCTTCTTATAACAGGTAAAGTTTCTGTACAGCTCTCACGCAGGAGCTGCACATGGATTCCTTACCGATGGCTGTCGTCTCCAGCATGAGTGTGACAATGCAGAAGAGGTTGACGTTGGCGTTGTATACTGTGAACTCCACAAAGACCGCTTGAGTGTACATGTCAAACCAGGTGTTGTCAAAGAGGTACTGAAGTGATCTGCAATGAGAAAAAAAAGATGGTTAAATAAAATGATATATAAATGTTAAACCATAAAATACGATTCAGAGGCAGAGGCCAACTGTGTGCAGATCAGGTGTCCATGTGTACATCATGTGGTGCATAACTGTCATTGCTATACTAGTGTAAGTCTATGAGTTAAAAGCAAATAAAGACAGTTCTAATTATAGTTTGTTTGTTTGTTTTTCTATAAAATGTAAAATAAAATATGAAATTGCATGTTCCCAGAAACTAAGGTTTTTTCTTTCAAATAGCTATTTTTGTCTTAACAGATATAATTTGGATTCTTTCAATACCAATGGAAAGTCAATTCATCTTAAATGTATTAAAATGCATACCTGCTCGAATTTTGAAAATCTGGCCCCAGATCCACCACAAAGCCTCCTCCTCTGTAGAGCATCACGCTGCCCCAGATGGGGTAGGCCCTCAGTTTGCCCTGGGACTGGTACTCCCACGGGCTGCGAAGGTTCAGTGTGGTGTTACCATCCACAAAGTGGCTCCAGCCTGGACCGTAGGAGCCCATGTCCTCCAACTCCCATGAGTACGGAGCGTGGCAGTCCCGCTCAGAGTGCTGCATGGAGGGAGCCACGTGGCAGGAATTTTTATGCACCCTCACCTGGCGAAGACGAGCGTTACCTACCAGCTTGGAGTTTCCATCTGTGATGAATCCTGTGATAGAGTTTCAGGTCCCTTTATTAACATCATTATATAACATCTCCTGTCATTTCAGTTCCTGCCTGTCTTCCTGATTAACCACACCTGTGTCTCATCATTTACCTTCCCCTGATTTTGCCAATAGTCAACTCTATATACATACTTCCCAGCTAAGTGTCTGTTTTCATGGTTTTTGACCTTTCTTTGTTTTTCGGTTTATGGATTTTTGCCTCCTACCTGCCTAGATTTGTTTGCCTTGATCAGATTGACCTCCTGTGTATGATCACCTTTACCTCGCATCCTGTGTGTGTGTGAGTCTCTGTGTTGCCCTGAATCATTAACAACACTGTTGATATTATGTAGCATATGTGGTTTGCTCCTTAAAATAACAGTAGGCACAAGTGAGAGTTCAATTTGAGGCATTGCGAAGATATACAATATTTGAGTACAATACCTTTCTACTATTTAACTATTTTGAGAGCAAAAAGATCCATGGGGGTGGTATCTGTAAAGAATTACCTTATCTTGTCTTATCTTATCTTATGTTTTCAGTAAGTTCTTATGCATAGTCCAACATTTAAATGTGAAATATGCACAAATCATTGTCATCACAACTCTTAATATTTTATTGTCAGATTTAATTTGTAGTAGTTTTGTTACTAATTTTATTGAGATAATGAGGATAAATAACAATATGCAAATGAAATGAGAGGACTAGACTTACCATCAGGCCACCCAAGTCTTAATTAGCAATAAGCTGATTTTAGCTACCTATTTATTTACCAAATGAATAAAAAAGATAAAAGCCGAATAATTTACCACATGATTTCCATCTTGTCATTAGTACTCAAATGATTTGCACAGCATGTTAACTTCACAAAATACTGACCTGGGTACTCTCCAAATAGGTTGCTGAGTAGAGTTGTGTTTGCCCAGTTGAACACATCCTGAATGCTCATACTGTCTGAGATGTCTTTGCTGAAGCTCTGTTGGATGTGTTGGGTCAGATAGAAAGCGTTGGGGTCCCTCTGACCGTACGCCACCAGGAGCAGCATCCACATAAATCCCATGTAGGCTGCATCATAAACAAATATCTGACATCAGCATTTCCAATCGTAACATGTGGTTTCTTATGTTATCAGAGCGGTTCTCTTACCAAGAATCTCCCTTATGAGTGCAAAGACTTTCTGCTCTTTAATCATGTTGTTCCTCATCCTCTCAATGTCAGTAGGCGGTGGTGGCTGATAGAAGCTGCATGTGCTATCTCTTCTTGCTGCACGCACCGTGTCAGGATCATCTAAGAGAGGAACACAGTACTGATATGATTTGTTATTTCATACAAATCAATGCAGCAAAAAACATACCTGAAAAAAACATACCTGTGTTTCTCAGGCTCTCATCTATCTGAGGCTCCCCGTACTCCTCCTGGTCAACTTTCTTCAGAACAAGAGCAAAGAAAGCAGCAAAGCCAAGAACCTGTGAAGCAAGATTTTCAGACTTCAGTATCAGTTGACCTTTATAAGGATCGAAGTATTACAAATAAAGTATGCATGTACTGTAGTACTGGTGAATGCAGCTGAGGAGGATGTGGAAAGCCTTGCAAAAGTTTATAAAGAAATACAATAATCGATATTTGTCAAAACTAGGATTAATTAGACTTTAAAACTAAGTACACCAATAAAAATGCTCAAATATGATAAAATATGTGAATTAAAACAAAATTTAAATCATTGTTTATTCAGTTTCGAAAGGTACTCTGTAATTAATATTATCATTTAAATAAACCACCATCATCATCAGATCATTTGACTGGGTCAGCCTTGATGTGACAAGAAACAGTAAAGTAGTGTAATGATTTTAGCAGGGCTGCAACTATTGATTATTATTGATTGATTATTGATGATTTTATGCAGGTTTTTTAGTTGGGGATTCATTTTACTTTTTCCACATTTGCAATGCTTTCCACGATATCCCTGTATATTCTGACCATGAAGTGTTATGTCTCTCACCTTCAGAGGCTGAGTTATAAACAGACTCTCAAAGAAGGAGACCACCATGGAGATAAGCCAACTTATAGAGCGGTCTTTCCCGTACGTCAGCCCATACATCATGGTGAAATATCCTGACACACCACTGGTCGCAATCACCAGCATCCAGCCGACAAACACAAACCACCAGGGCAGTCCTCCTTGACAGCATTTCTTGGTAGAGTCTCCGTTGATGCTCCCGTTTGGACTGAGGTGGCCGTCGAGTTGGTCTCCTTCCAGGCTGGACGAGGGTGGGTGGTGCTCCAGGAGACCCTTCATTCCCTGAACTTGCTGCATGGCTCTGTTGTAGCTGTCTGGGTTTGGAAAACGAGAAGGTCCCAGCAAACTCAGCTCCTTCTCAACATGACGCAGCTGCCTGTACAGATACCTGCTGTTGTTGCTCTTCTTCTGAACTTCATCTGAGGTCTTCTCAGGGCTCCCCCACACGCTATTTTCTGTCCATGCAAAAATCAGTGTCAGTCAGTTAGGATGTCAAACGCATTGTGGCCATATTTCAACAAAGAAATCAGTCGATTTTCTAAAACAGAAAATAGACAATTTTCTTTACAAATTCAAAGAAATTAATTTCCATTAGGATGATTTATTTTTCCCTCTATAGGATTTTCTTTGAGGTCATTACATTATTAATTTAATTAAAAAAATTAATCAATCAGCCAATCCCATGAGGAAAATAGTGTTGCAGAAAAATACATTCTGAAGAGACAGAAGGAAGATAAAATACTGTGTATATTCTTATTCACTTATTTTATTTTTGTCTCAATTGGAACAGCCAATAAAAATCTGAAACACATGGCATCAAGAGAGATGTAAGTGTTGTGGTCTACCTTGTAGATTGACTGCATGTAAGCTGAGGATCATGGAGCGATCCCTCTTAGAAGCATCGGTGTAGAAGTCTCCAGCCGCCGTGTTCTGCTGTCTGATGATGTCCTCCACCAGAGACAGCAGAGTGTTGATGTCGGCCTGCTGCCCAGGCCGGAGCTTCAGGTCAGGCAGCGGACTCCTCATGGCTTTTGACAGTGACTGAGCTATTCTCTTTATGTCCTAATGGAGAAACCACAAGAAGCATTTAAATATGTAAAACAAAGGAGTTATTATCACTTCCAAATCACTTATTAGGATATCGGTTTCCTCACCTTGATGACAGTGTCTGGTGTGATGTCCTTCAGCTCTTTTTGAGGGGAAGAAGTCTGTGAGGGGGAAACTCGACCAGTCTTCCCCTGTTTAGATGCATCTGTTTTGGCGGCCTTCTCTCGAGGACGAGTATTTCTGAAGATACTCACGATGAGGAGATTGATGGGAAACATGATGATTGAACTTTGAATTCCAATCATAACTTGTTGCCAGGTGAACTCGATGTGACCTGCAATGTAAAGTGTTACTTTAAACACACTACCTTCATCTGGAACTACTGGCCACCCCCCCCACCCCTCCTCCTCTCCTTCATCTACCCAACTCAGCACACCACATGGACAAAGAATAAATACTCTGCTAAGGACAATACTCTTAGGTTTACAGACAATGACCTCTTAATTTCAATATTTAATTTAAACTTACAATCTCACTTTAATTTTTCAAGGAAACAGCTGTAATGTTCACCATTTCTCAACTGTTTTCTGTTATGTGCAATATTTTCTGTATATTTATTTTCTGTATATTTATGCTAGATATCTATATTCACTTTTACAGTCAATACAACTACTTAGTGCAATAATTCAACTTGCTGCTACTTGCTCTGTGCAATAACCTTTATATAGCTCTTGTTCATTTACACATGTCTATACATAGCTCATAGCACCGTATTTATATATAGTATATATTTATATCTCTTTTTTACATATTTTTATACTCCACCGACTGACACTATTGTTGGAAGCCATTGCATCGAAATTTCGTTACCCAACTTGCACTGCTGTGTATATTGTGTAATGACAATAAAGAAAGTCTATTCTATTCTATTCTAGTCTATTCTATTCTAAATATAGTTGAAATTGGATGAGATTGAAGGACAATTTGTTCAGTGAGACCGGATTAAATTATTTTGGATACAAGAATGAGAGTCTACAGATGCTCATTAAACCCTCAGCACTACAAATGTTCTCCTGCATAAAATGATCTGAATTACCTACCTAGGTCCATGGTCTGCTCAGAGGGGTCGGTAGGGATGCCCCAAAACATGATGCTGGTTAACATGGTGCACAACAGCAGAGAAAAGCAGCAGGACACTCGCTGCACACGTGTGAAAGTGCTGCAGGGAGGCCGACTAATGACAGAGAACCAGATGTGGCCGTCACGGAAGTCCTTGGCTGTCTTCATGAAGAACAGATTACTAGGAAGTATTGAAAAAAAGGACATTAATAAATTGACAAAATCAAGCAAAATTCTTTAGTGATGTGTTTTTACAAGATCCATAATTAGTCTCACCTAAACCTCTTCAAATCCATCTCTGTGGCAACTGGGAAGACCTTGTCAAGAGTGCACTCTCCCACATCTACAGCCAGCCAGGAGTTACACAGGAAGTGCCACTTCTGACCACTCTCCAGATCCTGCACCATTACTTTGTTGACATACCTGCATGTAACATCAATAATTTTCTACTGTGCTTATAACAACACCACAAACTGAAGAGTAACATGAATCAAATCATCAACCCCTACCATGCAGGGTGTTCTCCCGAGTTGTCGTGCCACAGCCTGATGCTCTGCAGATCTCCAAGAGAAAAGTGCGTGGTCAGCAGAAACATGTCCACCCCACCTCTCTCAAACACTGGCTTCTCAGGGTCTGTCAGGTGGTGGGGCTCACTCTCTCCCTCTGTACCCAGCAGAGTTATCGTCACCTAAAGCAATCAGGACGGACGGAGATGCCAAGAGTTGAGTCAGCATCATAAACGTTAGGAAACAGAAGCAGCAGAATGGTATTGCTTCTGTGAGTCTCTCAGCTTTAGCAGACATTACTGACCTGAGCAGAAGTGGACGCGCCATGCCGATGTCCCGTGCTGAAATTCAGCATGTAACGATACTCAGCCAATGGGTCATTATCTTCAAGTACTGTTATCTTCACCTACAAATGAGTGTGGGATTTTTTTACCGGTAAATTCACTGACATAAATTCTACAATTCTTTAATTTCATTTATTCAAAGTTACAAACATCTGAGAGTTGATACAACACAAGCAAAGATCTAGTCAGGAGTGTCAAGCGTCACAACATAAAGTGAATATTATACAGCTAAGTATCAAATGTAAGGAAAATGAAGGAATGACAGACTTTTGATTCATAGACCTTGTAGGATGTCATTCAAGCACAGAATTATATATGTATGAACTCTTTCTTAATATTTACATATTAGAAAAATACCCACAAATTGTATAATATAATGTGGTAAAGATCTTCATTGAGAGTTACCTTGGCTGAGTCCTGGATGTCTTTCCTGCGTGCCCACACAACTACCAGCAGATAAGCAGCAAAGATGGCTCCCACAAAACACACCACCACAGGGTTGTTAGTGAATGTGGCAAAGAGTTCTGCTGTTCGCGACACGTCCACCAAGTTCGGCATGACGAAGAAAGAGCTGCCAAAGAAGGTCAAGTGGTTACAGAGACACTGAGTGATCAAAGGTGTGGTGCGTGGACCAACCTGTAGAAAAACAAACAAGAGAGAAAAACAGCTGGTCACTTGTTAAGGATGTACTGATGCAACCGCTGCAGATGTGTATTATTTTTTCACTCACCCTGCAGCCATCTTCACTCCAAGAAGACTCAGTTTCATCCCAGTATTTGCACTGGGCAGCGATGGTGAGCACAGTGACAGTGGCATTGATGGATTTGACGCCTGGCTCTACAATAGGCTTCATAACAAGGTAGTGCACTCCAACTTCTCCTGTTCGGTCTATGGGAGTCAGCACCCAGGTGTATTTCTCCTCTGTGTCAAAATGACAAATATGTTCATATACAACAATGATTCCAAAAAAGTTGTGACACTGTGTAAAACATTAATAAAAACAGAATGCAATCTTTTGCAAACAAACTGTATTCACTGACAACAGTGTTCCATCCTGAGTCCATGTAGTAATCTCCTTTATACAGACATGTGTTGACAAAGTGTTGAACCTCTCTCCATCCTTGCTCATGAACGACTGAGTCTTTCCAGGATGAACCTTTCATACCCAATCATGATCCTCTCACTTGTTACCATTGAACCTGTTTACTTGTGGAATGATCCAAACAGGTGTTTTTGGATCAGTCCACAACTTTCACATTGATGTGAAATATTGTCTTTGTACTGTTTGTTGGTTTTATTCACTAATTTGTGCTGATTGTTTTAGTGGGAAAAGTTTGTTGCATGTGTTGCAAACACATACAGTATAATGCAGCCTGTCAGAGGAGAGCAATCAGTACACCACAAATGTTTGAGTTGCCACGACACTTTAATTGTGATGATGGTCAGTTGTAGATTTAAGATATAAAAAGGATTTAGATTTTAAAACAGGACTTTCAGCCATAGTATATGTTACAAAAAGTAACAGTGGTCGTTTTTACTTTACCTTCTGTGGAATTCTCTCGGGGGATCTGAGTCTTGGCCACATAATTCTCATCATTTGGATAATCTTTACAACCCAGGAATAGCATGAAGGAAATGTCTTGAGACGGCTCCATTTTCAGCACAAGTGTTACATCCGGCGAGGGAACGTCAATTATTAATGTGCTGAAATTGGCAAGATCCAGGACTGTGCTGTTCTCCTGCCCAATGTCAAGCCTCGGGAGGAGAATCTGAAAAGCCAGAGAACACATGATTCTGAACAGTCCACTAATATCATTTAGTCACTACAGTGACTGGAAAAAACAAACAGTACCTCTATCTCATCAGGTAGGTTTTCCACAGGAATGACAGTGCCGTCCATTCTGGTGAGAGAGACAGATCCTACAGTTCCAGTGATGTTTTCATCCTTCCAAGAATATGGATTTGTCTCAAAGCTCATCATCTACAAAAGAGGGAGACATATGAAAAATACAAATTATGCACTACTGTGACTCTTTCCCTTTTCTTTTTCTGTTGTTTCTATAGTTTTGGATGATGTCGGATTTTTAACAAAGTTTTGAATGCTTCTCTCTTCCATGTTCTGTTTCTCAAAATGACATGAATGGCCCCCAGACAGTGCACATGTTAAAGGAGGATTTGTAACTGATCCAAATGAGATCTTCATTATTTATGAGGAATGAACTAGTATACTGTTGCCTTTTTAAACTAGTGTTCAACAACAAGGGAAACCACACCTTCTACTGCCCACATAGACATCAAGCTGCATCAGCATATTCAAATTCACTGCATATGTTAATTCTTCTGCATTCCCTTCCACTGGACACACACTTACTCTGACATCCACTGGCTCCTCTGGAGAGACAATGTGAGCAGGCAGCGGGGGGAAGGAAAATCTGGAGGAGCTGCTCTTCTGGACATTTATATCCTGCATTTGCATCTTTTGTGGAGACAGTCTGTAGGAAGCAGGATAAGAATGATTTTGTAGTTTCCTAGCTGTAGTTTATTGTTAAGTCCTAGCCTGTGTCAGTCATCTCTTACCTGTTAACATATACACTGATGTGACCAGAATCAATGATGGCAGGGTCTCCATTCAGCTTTTTATTATTCAGCAAAGCACTCTGAACATTGTTTATCCCAGTGAGAAGAAAATCAGAGACTTTTTTCTAAGAAAAACAAACCATATTGTGTTGATCAAGCCCATAGAGAATTCAGGAAAAACAGATATTTAGCAAGTATTCTGTGATAGTTTTATCCTCACATTCGATGAAACATTCAAGATATTACTGGCTGCTTCAACTATCGGTGTAGCTGCTTGCACAACTTCTCCATCATCTCCGCTGTCCTGATTAACACTGATAGTGTTGAGGGAGGAGCTGAGGTCTACCAACAATGAACCCGCTTCTTCCTGGAGAGGAAACAAAGCAACAACTTTCAAAAGTGCTGATGAACATGCATTACACTCAGAGCAACACATTGAGTCACATTAAAAAATGGAATGTCCTGAATCCTGAAGAGGACATGAGTTGAGGTGCACAACATCTTACTTTTTTCATCTGTTTAGTCTGTTTAATCTAGACTGCATTTACAAAGGCTTAAAACAAAGAAACAATGGCTTTAAGAGGTCATTTTACAAATGGTGTTGCCATATTCATCTAAATGTGAAGGATACAACTCTAATAACCTAAATCTTCTAGGCTCGGAAAGAATGAGCTCTTACAGTGTGTAATTTATTAATTTAATAATTTGTATTAATCTGTAATTAGTGCTATTGTCTTTTACACAAGGCTGCCTGTGCTGCTTTTTCTTATAATGGACAATGCATTAATCATTTGAAATATGCTCATATTGCTGTAGTGATCTACTGTACTGCACTAGTGATCTGAATGTACTTGAGCAGCGGGACTGAGCTCCTCTGGACGCTGGGTGAGTCCAGCCACAGCTCTGGCCGTCACTTGCACTTCCTGAGTTGTGTTACTGGGTGAGTCCAGCAGAACCGTGGTCATTTTGGTCAACATTTGCTCTCTGAGCTGAAAGAGAGGGAAGTGCTGGCTAATTAATTATATATGCCAGTGCTCTCCAGTGTAAGTCCCACAAATATCATCCTGTTACCTTCTTCCTTGCATCCTTCTGATCCTGGTCGGATTCTGTATTCAGCATATCAGAAACTGAAGTAAATATTTGTCCGAGAGCCTCACCAGAGAGCAGACCCTGCTGCTCTAACTGACTCACACTGTCCTCCACTGCAAACTGGAGCGCCTCCACAGAGGTGCTGGAGCTGCTTTTATGCACCTTGAGGAACATAAACAATCACAATTTTACATGGACAACCTTTTTTTTTCAGCTATTTGAATTCTTCTAATCCTCCTTCTTTGTCAGAAATACATGACTGCTGATCGATGACAAACCTGAGTAGAGACAGTTGTGGTGGCTTCCTGGTGTTCATTTTTCACAGTCACCACAACAGACAAGCTGTAGTTGTTGTTCTTATCTCCGAGAGGCAGGAAGACAGATTTCACCTCATGTGCATTAGTGCAGCGCAGATGTTGACCTCAAAGATAAGAGAGATAATTTTGTAAAAATACTGTGATGAAATTTTGATTATTCATCTGTATACAGGTTGTTAAATGGCCAAATGTTTTTATAGGCACTCATTTTTCCATTACTCTAAACAGTGATGGTTAAAACACATTTTTGAGTTACTTTCTGTCTCACCCAGCAATTCAAAACCTTTCTTAATCCGGGACATTTTTGTCACGTGCATAAAACAACTAACTGACAAAAGATTATATAGCAACCAGCTGTTACTTTAATCTCAACTCCTTTTAAATACCAGCAAACCTTGATCTGCCTTTCCTTACTACCTCCCACCAGATTTATTCTCCTCCTCCTCCTCCTCCCTTTCTTCTTTCTGTCTCTCTTGTAAACAGAATGAATGAATTAAATTAGGTCACAGCAGTGCCCATTCTCACCTGTGTCTGTTTTGAAGCAATAGAAACAGCCCGCAGAGCAGAAAGAGCTTTCTCCGCAGGTAATGTCAAAAGCATCAAGAACTGTTCCTGAGGGTGGGGAGATGCTACACGAGGGGGGGCTGCGGTCTGTAGGTGCATCGGTTGCAGCTGGTTCAGTTGGCTCAGGACCTGGTATTGGAAAAGTGTACTTGGCAAAACCCGGCTCCTTCTTGCCTGTAAAAAGAAAAACATGCATTTTGTAAATCAATTATCAGCAATTAATAATTAATTGATTATTGATATTGATTATTAATAATCAGCAAGATGTAGTTTTGAACAGAGCACTGGGTTTCAAAAGCATTCAAAAGGGTCCATATCCTATTTATAGTAAACCTCAATCTTTTTCTAAAAATTTTGATTGACTATTGGATGAAAACGCACCATAAGCAAACACAGTGATGGCGTGTGATGTGTCCCGTGAAACTTTCAAATGTTGGCTATGTACAACATACTCAGTGTTGCCATCCTGCTTCTCAATAAGTGGTCGTCTTCCGGCTTTGGAGTAACACTTCTCATGGTCATCCTGGGAAGAGATGATCAGTTAATAATTGTTTGACCCATTAATGTCTTAAAAAAAAAACCTTAAATACTGTTTTACCATCAAAGGTTTGGGGTCCTCAATGTGCCAAACTACGTCTGGGCAAGTTGTCTCACAGCTCAGTCTTAGCTTTACATTGTCGTTCACATTAATTGAAGAACAATCATCACAACTGCAAGAATAAGAGTAAATATATTATATACACACAGTATACAAAATCCTGCAAGAAATGTTGTGTGTTCTGCCAGCAACCTGCACAATAATCATTTTAAGGATATTTGAACATGTGTTATAAATGATGGCCTTTTACCTGATGGTGACATCAGTGAATTCTTTTGGAGTAACGGTGATACACTTTGAAGCTGAAGCAAGTTCAACCGATTTCCGAAACCAGGTTGTCCTCCTCACAGTTAAAGTGTAATTGAAAATATCAGAGGGATTTGGAAGGCACTCTTTTTCAATAACATGAGTTTCATTCGTTGTTTTGTTCCTGCATTTGCAATTTCCTTCTGTATGAAAAGAAGAAGAGGCATAACTTTAAAATAGAGATTACAGTACTGCTGTTGTAGACAGGCAAATATCATGAATCACAGTATCATTATAGTAAATTTACAGGGGATGGACAAAATAATGAGAACACAATGCAACTAATTAGAACAGAACTAACTAACTACAACCTCAGAAACTATCCAACTGTTGGACATCAGGTTATGACCAGGTTTTTTGGAGGTTTTGTGTTGGATGCCAAAATGTAAAAATCATATTCGAGCTTCAGAAATCCAGATAATCCCAGTTTTGAGGAACCAGAACATGCTAGTTGGAGTAAAATAGAAACCATAATATGGTGAAAAAAGAAGAACTTAGGCAAATTTCCATTCATTGTGATCACAGTATGATGTTTGTGAAAGTCTGGTCAGCCAGTTCTGCTGAAATGAAAGTGAAAGCTGGACACTGATGAGGACAATTGTAATGGCATGCTCATCTTTTTCTTCAAACCAGATCCAGCTGTGTGAAAATTCAAGCAGTGTCCAGACAGCCACAGACCAAACTGTGATTATCCTCAACTGCTGTGAGAACTCAGTTGGTAGGAATCGAAGACACAAGACATGTGATCTAAAACCTGGTTATAGTTAGAATCATGTTTGTCATGTTGTTTGATTAAAAGTTTGATCACAAGTTTTGATGTAAAATTCATATCTAATTGACATTGTTCTCACTGTCACAAACACTGTGACAATCTGTGGATAAGAACAAACTCATTTAAAAGGCTCAGTGGTGGATTTATTATTGCACTTACCACATTTCCATTCAAATGTGAGTCCTTTGCTGTGAAATGATTCACTTCCACTTACTCTCAGTGTGACACTCTGACTGTCGTCAACCAAAGTGTCTGGAGTAGCAATTATTTTCAAGTCATTAGAGTCGTCCACACTCATATTACGTGTCTGTAGATGAAAACAAAATCAGTGCCGTAATAGAAGCAAGCAGTCATCTCATCTGCACATATTTATAATTTAATGTTAGATGAGATACATTTGTAGAAATCATTAGCTACATACTGTGTCTCCATATTCATCTTGTGAGTAATTCTGGCAAGCCTGAAGAATGTTCTCTAAATCCACATCCACTTCAGAGGCAGAGAAGGCATTCTTTGCTCGCACCTTCACTTTCAGCAGTCCTTTACAAAAACAGTTTGTATTTAAGAACATTGAACACAAGTATTATATATTGTGTAGTTTCCATTTAATAACAGTGGGCACCGCTTAAGCTATAAGTACCTTCAACTGGGCTGGAGAATGTATAAGCTTGTAAGCTCATATTGAGCATGTCTCTGGTCTGGGAGAGAGTGTCCCTGGCTCCAGTCAGAGTGAAGAGCAGCTCCGCAGGGGCTCCTCGCTCCAACGAAACACCAATGACAAGATCAGCAGAGTCAGGGCAGTCGACTTGCTCTGTTATCACAGAAGCCTGCAGGCCTTCGACGGGCTCCAGCAGGCACAGCTCCAGATCAGTAGACACTGTGTGGGCTGTGACCCTGTTAGAGGCCGTTAGCGTCAGGTTGTGGCAGCCATGTCCAAGCTTCTCCACCACACGTGCAGTCAGCGTAATGTTGTGGGGTGTGATCCCTCTGTCCACAGACACGTTTGCAATCAAATGGTCTTCATGTTGAATTGTGTAAGATACATTTGTACCTATTTAAAAAAAAAAAAGAGTCACATTATTCTGTATTTTTTGAGAGGTGGTTTATTGGAGGCATTTATTCCTTATAGTGTTTGACTCACCTGTCTCTACCATAACCTGGATCTGAACAGGCCTACCATGGAGCGCATTGCATTTAGTGCCACCTGTTGACATATCCCTGCTATAACACTTAATGACAGCAAACTCTCCAACAGGTTCCTGAATGGTTATGGCTTTCTGAGCTGTGACGTGCCAGTCACTGGTGGTGCACTCCACTCCGACCATGAAAACACCAGCATGGTTGAATTTGTGCATCAGAGTGCTCTCCATCCTATTAGACAGGTAAAATAAAAGCTTAAATACACTTAAATAAATAAGTTAATGAATAAAAACCTGTTCAATGCAAAGTTTTGCTCACTGTACTGGGCTGTATGGATCAATAGTGTGGCCATCTCCAGCATTCAGTGTGCACGTGAGGTTTCCCTGAAAAGGATGAAGGAGCCACTTCACAGTGATGGTGACATTGTCAAAGACTGCTGCCAGCTTGCTCATCAACAGGTGGAGTCCTGCCAGGAAATCACACTGTCAGTTTGAATTTATGTTTCTTGTTACAATAAACAGAACAGCTCATCAATCATTTGAATGAACTGAAAGTCAACATTCAAGTTTAGATGAGACGCTACATCGCTCTTCTGGCAAAGTAGACGAAAGGTGAAGGATAAGAAATGTGGTTGAGTCAAGAGAAGAAGAACATAAAATAGTATTGAATTGAATTATATGGCTAAAGTTATATTGTGCACTCTTCTCCGTCATAATGATCTATAGTATTACTTTATACAAGTCTACATATAGTGGAAGTGAAAAGGACAAATCTGACCTTGTTTGCAGTGGTACTCTACAGACAGATAACTTCCAAGTGCAGGACATGGTTCACCAAAGGAGTTCAGATCCACTGGAACCTGGCAAGCCTGCAGTCCGTGGCAATGGTCTGGAAAGACAGACAGGTCAACGTTCAATTTTCATCCTATGATGTTTTTACAACCCTCGAGTGAATCTAATATCTCTTGAAAATGGTGTATTAACAATAAGGAGAAACACCAACTATTTGCTACTCCAGCATAACTAATCCCATACTATTATGAATGTGAATGTAAATTTAACTCAAAGTTCATCTGTTCAGCTCTTATGAGGGGAACTGCTTAATGTCTTTTCTGAAAGTGTAATCCTTTTTTTTTTTGTAATCACAGGGCAATAGTGCTTTTGGGGCTGGAAACAAAACATGAAAAAGTCGAGTTTGTAGTGATATTAGTAGATTTTATCAGGCCAGGTTATTACAGCTGCTTTAACAAAGCCAAATATGCTTCCATAGATTTTACTGTAAATACAAATATGCCTTTACACAAAATGTTCCATCATTCATAGTAGCATATAGCAAGTTAAGTAAATCCTTGTAAAATAAACAACAAGTAACCAAATGTATGATATTTAGACAGTATTGTTCTATTTGTCTATCATAGTTGCTATTATATTTGCTGAACCTAAAACAGGCTGTTTCTATACAGTTAATATTTCAATCACAAAATACTTATATAATTCATAATACCTGTAACAGAATCCATCACATCCATCCAGCTGCACTCCTCCTGGGAGGACGTGGGCGAGGCTGTGAGTTTGGATCGGCAGTAGTGAATTGTTTTTCGACCATAGAAGCTGTCATCTATCTCTATTACTTGACCAGAACCACATTGCAGTGTTGCATTTTGGCCATCACATGCGATAGATCTCCCAGAATCTGAGGGGGGAAAAAATTGCATGAGAGGAGCAAACACAACATACATTTAATGCTAATGTTGATTAATTTAGGAAGTCGTACCGAACTGGCAAATGAAGTTGAGTTCCTGGCTACAGTTTCCTGTGGCTTCCCACTGGAAACCTGAACGTCTCAGGATATGTCCACATTCTGCTTGTGCATCTGGCATGTTCAGCCAGTTACTATAACTGACATCTGAGCCATCCAGCCAGGCAAGAGAACCTGGAAAAGTACAAAAAATAATTACACAATTTAGTTTGATCAAACCAAATGCAGCAAAAGATATTGTCACTGCAGATGTTCAGACAAGGCCGTTCTCTTTTATTTCTGGTAAGGTAATTGTTGAGATGCAATTCAGGGCTCATAAAACAACAGAGTGAAGTGATTCTTTGTGAAGGGAAGTGAAGACACATTGTAAATCAGGCCACTTGACAGCAAGCCTTTTCAAATGAATGAGCAATATCTCTAATTACACCTGCTGCTTGAGGGAGATATCCAAACGTGCCAGTCCTCCAATAAATGTCAGTAAACAAATACTGCACAGGTCTATACAAAGGACATGCAAGCTCCCTAATGAGATAGCAGCTGAGGCAATAATCTTCACCTTTTGATATTTTTTACTCAGTAAATAGATATAATCATTGATCATAGATATATCATAAAGTACTTTGTTACTGAAATGGTAGAGAAATTAACAGGTTCTTATGACTAAAATTCAGCACCTTTGTTCCAGCTGGCCTATATCATAGCAATTAATCAATTACAGGTCAAGTCATTATAAAATATCATAACAAAAAAGCCATTAGAAATAATGCAATGTCTATTCCCCTGTCCACATGCCCTCTCACCCTCAGTGGCAGCAGAGTCGAGTGTGAGGTTTGGTGCAGCGGGAGCCAGACCGAGCCACCAGTCCTTCGTTGGCTCCATGTGCTTCTGAAGGAACTGCTGTGTTTCATCATTCAGGATGAAGGCCAGGTGTCCTCCGCCTCGCTCACACCATCCCTGGGCACTGAGGAAGGATCGCTGCAGAGCCACAAACTCATAGCAAGAGCCATCAAAACCCTCCTGATATTCTGGGCAGGTGAGAGCCTCTGTGTCCTCCTCAGCAAAACCAGGCCAGCTGAGGAAGAGAACCATCAAAGTCAGTGTGGGAACAGTGGTGCTTTCCATCTCTGTTCAGACTCTCTGGTAACACCAGGTCTTTAAAGGGCACTGACGTCAGAAACTCTGACATTGGTCAGCTCTTTAGGATTATTTTAACATTAGGATGGCTTGCTTGATGGCTGTCCAGCTTTGTGTTGTGCCCATAATTCTTGTAGGGACAAAGAAAGCTCAGGCCTGCATTGAAAAGGCACTACAGCCCACTGTCAACAGCCACTAATTGCTCCTCTGCCTCCATTAATGTAGGGGTCCACAACCTGCAGAGTGAGATAAGCTTCACATTCAAACCTGTTCCTGTCATGAAAATGTCAGCCTGAACTTTAAAGGAGCATGAGGCTTCCCATGGGCCTGCTGTTGTTTACACTTACATACAAGGTTGAGCTAAAAAACATTGAAAAGGTGGTAGTCTTTACTTTTACACAGGGTTTACTTTACTAACTAAACATTATAAAATGATTTGTTGAAATATTATTTGCATAGGTGTTACCATTAACATAATAATGACTGCATTTCATTTGAGCAGAGGCCTTTACCCCCAGAAACTTCAGGGTCCTGATATCACTATCACACTGTCCCAATAAAAAAAGACTGTTTCTATACGTTTTATATTTCAAAAACAAAACACTTAAAATAACACATATAAGTTCTTTATGATATCTATATCTCTATAACTTTACCAGAGCAAAGGGAGAAAAAATAATTACACAATTTAGTTTGATCAAACTTCTGTTTTTACTGGGACACATGAAAAGAAGACAAACACTGTGAACGTTATCAGTTATGTTGCTGTGAAAAAGATCTCTTAGCTCATAGACTGCACAATTTGTATACTTTGCGAGCATTATGAGAACGTAATATTTTGTTTATTTTGTCTCCAATCTGGACTCAAATGTTGTATGTTCTGAAAATAAAGAAGACATTTTAACTTGAGTAAATGACAGTGTTGTAAGCTCTTTTGGAAACACAGTTCACAGTAACAGGTTTTAGACTTACCATCTTTCTCTCCCATATGTTTATGTACAGTTATTATCAATATCAATACGTTACTATTTGACTTTATCAATTACTACTTCATGATTTGTCATTGTGTTTCTTGTTTCTTCTCAATAATAACAATAATAATAATAATAATAATAATAATAATAATAATAAAAGGAAGAAGAAGAAGAAAAATTTTAAAGAAGTTTATACAGTCTATGCGTTGAAACTACCCTCTGAATACCCGGATGTGTGACGTCATATTCATGAGCCAAAGCTGTATGAATTTGAGGACATGACTTGTTGAGTAACTGTTGCGAATTAAATAAACGTCTACGATTAGACTGACTCTACACTATCACAATGTTGGCTTGTAAAAGGAGTTTGACCAGCACCGTGGTTTCAGCTGTCCAGGCTCTTCGCAGTAATCAAGTAAATACTCTTTATTAGTCCTGTCACTGCAGCTCATGCTTACGGTCATGCTAACTGTGATGCTAACAGCCTTTCGCTAAACTTGGCGCAGCTCATCACTCCTCGTTTTCTGCCTCCTTCAGGTTGTTGTTTCTGGTCGTGTGCAGAGATGTCTGTCCACACAAACAGACGGAGAGGTCCGCATCGCGAAGATACTGAAGGAGAAGTTTCCATTAGCCGCGTCGCTCAAAGTGGTGGATATATCAGGTAAAAACACAACTGCCAGGTTATGATGACTGACATCTTCATTAGGATGAATCCCCTCACTGAAACTGTGATGTTAACACTAAATGAAATGTTTAAATCCGAGACTGCTCTTGTGTTTCTGGCACCACCATTCCATCAATAAAAGGTTTTTGGTTTATTTTGGTTTTGTAAAAACCAGGAGGTCAGGGCAAACACTTGGTAAATGACAGTGCTGTTTGTGTGATCCTGCGCTGTGTTCAGGAGGTTGTGGGGCCATGTATGAGATCCATATAGAGTCCAGTGAGTTCCAAGGGAAAAGGACTATTCAGCAACACCAATTAGTCAATCAGGTAAATCATAGTAACACTCAGCCCATCATGTTGCCTGTGCAGTATTATTAATATTACTATCACTATTATTTAACATTTTTTAAATTACTCTGAAGCATATACTTGACACAGTGTGCTATGGTCTGTATCCCTCTGTCAACCAATTTTGGTGAGACTGTAAGATTATCTCCTTAACTTTGGTGAACATATATATGATATGCTTGTAGATGTTTATCATTGTACCAGATGATTTTACTCATTAGCGTGTTGTGTTTTGTCCTCTACAGGCACTCAAGGATGAGATTCAAGGAATGCATGGACTGCGAATATTCACTGACGTTCCAAAGCATTAGACAAAGTCCCTCCATGCTTGACCCACAAAGATTTCCTTTGTTCATGCTATGTATTATGAATGTACAGATTTAAAGAGGATATTGTGTAGTAAATAAATTCCATGGAAAATGTTATTGTGCCAATGGCAGAAATGTAGAAATGTTTTTTAAAGTAGTGAGATATCTTCTACTGTACTTCTACAGATTATGTATAAAAGCTGTGAAGGCTACAATACGCACAAAATGACTTGGCAAAAAGCCAGAAAAATGTCAAGTCGTGTAGGTTTCTTCCCAATTTGGGGTCTTCTCAGGGTTAATACTGATACTGGTGTAATGATAAGCAGTTAAGGAAGTAATAAACACAGCCGTCCTGAATAGTGGAGAATTGCTACAGACCCCAAGTCAGTTTGTGGAGCATTATTTTGCAATATCACTGACATTGTGATTTTCTTTACTATTGCCCCATGAAAAGCTGCTTAATTTTACATTGATTATTAACCACTGGATTGTATATGGACCTTGTATTGATCCTGCTTATGCATTGATAACGCAAGTTGCAATAAAAAGCAGCTGCTTTCCCCTGCACACACTATCTGATTCACTATGGAGGCTTTTGTGATAAGAAACCATTTTACAACCAAGTTTGCAAAGAAAATGCACATTGTTGTCGTATCAAATCATATTTAAAAATTTAAATATCAGTATTATCAGGCTACACTGAGCATGTGTGGGTGTTAGTTGATGGGATGTGTGAAACCTGCACTGTGAAAAAAGCAGTGCACCTAAAACTCTAAGATAAGATATTCCTTTATTTGTCCCTCATTGGGGAAATTCACAAAAGTTTAGTAGAGGATGGTTTCAGTCCATTGACCTCTGGGTTATGGGCCCAGCACGTTTCCACTGCATCACTCTGCTCACTGATGAGTATTTTGTAGAAAACAAATTATTATGTAATATGAAAGAGTTTTCTCACAGTGACGAAGCCATAAGTTATCACCCGAACCTGCACTTCTATACATATATATATTTTAGCCTCTTTCAGTTCCTTGTCTTGGTTTTATATTTTGTCTCTTATAAATTTAAGGGACAGATGTGCAGAATCATCACATATATCTCTGAGAAATGGTGAAAAAGGTAAATTGACTGTGTGCTGCTAGTAATGTTAGCAGCTAATTATTGTTTCTCAGAATTCTTCTGTTAGTTAAATTTTAATCAACAAGCAATGGACGGACTCACAAATAAACCTTACTGCTAAAAGTCAAGTGAGTAAAGGTTTTTAAAATTAATTCATCAGGTTGGAAGTTTGTGAATCTGCTTGTAAGTAAACAACTGTTTGTTAGCACATTAGCAACAACTACTTCATAAAGTGATGCCTACATTCTGTCAGCGTTTTGTTAGCTTGATTTCTTCTGCCTTCTAGTGGCAAAAACAAAATATGTGTCATTCTCAGAATTTTTTTTTACAAGTGGTGGAAAACAGGCAATTTTTGTTAATATATTTGGCAATATTTTGTAAAATGTTTTGGAATATAATGTTAGCTAAAGTGTTGTTAAAAGCTAACCCCATATTGTCGGACTCCCAGCTTTTGTGTTTGGCCTTTGTTCAGCAACAAGCTTTCATCTGTTTCGTCTGGTTTTTCCACTTCATTAAAACACCAGTGATTACCTGTCCAGCAACTTTCACAAGACATGACAGAAACCTGGAGGTGAAGCAGCAGGCACTTGTTGGCACCCTACTTGTTGAAGGATTTTAGCTGTTGAGTTGCAGACTTTTAAAGTTTTGCGCACACTCACCAGCAGATGGCGCACTTCATACTTCTTCATGCAAAGACAAAACATGAGGATGAATTAAACTCGAGATTCTCCAAATGGCAAACTTTTGTTGAATTAGTATTTCTGTGACTTGAAAAATAAAATATGATTCAGCGCTTAAATTATGCATTATTGAATGTAAGTGTAGAGTTTTTTTCATTGTTTCAGTCTTTTTACAAAAAGCAAAAACCCTGGGAATCACAAGACCACCAAGCAGTTGAGCTAGGCAGGTGTCCAGGCCCAGAAGGCAGAAAGAAAGGAATTATGGCCTCCTTGATAATAACATGCTTTTCATTCCTTTCTATCTGTGCCTTTAATCTCATTACATTGTCTGATTGAATCTGTGTGCTGTAAGAATTTCAAACCTTTTGGTAACATGATATAAAGGATTTTACTGATGACGAGTAATGTGTGAAAAAAACCCGTTCTTTATAAGAAAACTGTAGACAGAGTCAAAAGAAAACATGTGGGCTGTGTTCTGCAACTTTTTCTCAGAGTTCTGCTCCAGAAAATCAATGCTCATATCCAGTGAGTCCATGATTAGACAAAATCTGGAGCTCCTCCAAAGTATGAATCATAGACTGAATAGGACTCTTATATATGTATACTTAAATACAGTATATACATGTTTTGCATTCAGTGCCTACAGTCATAAAGGTCATGCAGTCATGTCAATGTAAATGCATGAAGCTGGCCTCTGAATGAGCTTAATCTCAACAAAAAATGTTTGTAGGTTTCTGTGTTTCAGATTTTTCCCATTTCATTGAATCACAATTATCTGTTCAGCAGCTTTGACAAGACATCATAGAAAGCTGGAGTTGAGGGAACAGGCTACACACTTGTTGCAGGATTTGAACTGTTTGCATCATGAACGCACGAGTTGCAGACTTTTAAAGTTTTGTGCACAGTCACCAGCAGATGGCGCACTTCTCACTTTAGCTCTGCTGCAAGCGAACGCACGAGGATGAATTATATTTCAGATTCTTCAACTTTAGGTGCATTAATCTGGATCTGTGTGCCGTGAATATTAAAAGATGATTCAGGACTTTTTCATGACCGAGTGAAAGTGTGGAGGGGGAGATTTGAGGTTCTACAGTGGGGGAGCATCCATCCAGCTCCTGTCTGTGCCTGCACAGGCTGCACGAACACATCAGCGTGAGCAGCCCCGAGGATAAGCAGCAGGTCTCCGACATGGCAAAAGAAGGAGCAGATATGACAGAGGAAACCGAGTTCATGATAGATAAAAACGTGGGGAAAGAGGCAGAAAACGTGGAGACGTCCGGCGATGCCAAAGAAATGCGAGCGGTGATTCTGGCAGGTTTTGGAGGTCTCAACAAACTCAGGGTGACTAGGAAGGCAATGCCCGAGCTGCAGGATGGGGAAGTGAAGATCCGAGTCAAGGCATGGTAAATATCACAATATTACTCATGCATCTGGTGTGTGCTTGCTTGCACAGTATAAACCACACATGGAAAATTTCATGGAGTCACAGGTCTTTGCTTGTGGAGTAGCTTTGGCATGGCTGGAGCTCTTTCACACCAAAAACTGTTGTCAGACAAGCCAGCATTTCATATCATCACCATATCATCTGCAGTCAGAATTTCCATTTGCTCATGTTTGCATTTACAATCACTGATCAGCTCCTTATTACAGAAGATGGCAGCTGAATTAATGCCTGTTGTTTGCAAACTCAGTTAGGATGATAATGTTCAATAGAGAATGCCTGTTGAATCTGGCCTTGCATTCACAGGGGAACAGCCAGTGACTCACTCCTGATAATAATGGAATAAATAGCACAGGGCAATCCCTAAATCTCTTAACAGCTCCTACTAAATATTTGGATTATTTTTGAAATAGCTGTCAGTGGTTAGAGGCAGTTCAGATGCACCATTTCAAATGTCGAGGGATTTAATGTCAACAAACGATTATTCTTTGTTGCAGTGGCTTGAATTTCTTGGATCTGATGGTACGTCAGGGGACTATTGATAATCCTCCTAAACCTCCTCTTGTCCCTGGGTTTGAATGTTCTGGAATAGTCGAATCAGTGGGTGAAAACACGACAGGATTTGAGGTAAGTCTGTAATGCTGTCATCTGTGAATGTCAGTGTCTGAGCGACTGAATGTGCAAATCAAAAATAGAGACATGTGCTGAAAGCCTAATCATGAGGTATGCATTTCAGATTTTCAATAATATACCCTCAACTTCCTCTTTAGATTGTTTCACATCTGCTTGTTATCCAGCTGCTCTAACACATTTCTTTCAGATAGGTGACAGAGTTATGGCTTTTGTGAATTACAATGCCTGGGCAGAAGTTGTCTGCACACCAGTGGATTTTGTCTACAAGATGCCAGATGAAATGACTTTTGCTGAGGCTGCTGCCTTCTCCCTGAACTTTGTGGCTGCCTATATGATGCTCTTTGAGGTTGCCAATCTGCGAGAGGGGATGTCAGTGCTGGTTCACTCAGCAGGAGGCGGCGTAGTAAGTGCATTTCTTATCTGACTATTGCACAGCCACAAGACGAGTTCCAACATTTCATCCGACTCTCATCAGAACTGAACCCTCAAATGGAACAAGGTGTTTGCTTGTTATTGCTGAATTTCTGCTGTTTATGTTGAGGTGTGATATGAAGACATAGACTAGACTTTATATGATTTTTTACCAAAATTTCTTGAACATCCATTTGATTAATTTAAATTTTCCTAAGGATTACAGTCAGTTAACACTGCTGTTACAACTAAATTTAACCACCTAATCAAAAGCATCACACAAATAGGAATCCCATTTGATGTATTTGCACTGTTGTCTTTTTGTTGTGTTGTCAGACAGTGATAAATTGTTGCCACTCTCTGTTATTTTCAGGGTCAAGCTGTGGCTCAGCTGTGCTCCACTGTACCTAATGTCACAGTGTTTGGGATCGCCTCATGTTTCAAACACGCAGCCATCAGAGGCTCTGTGACTCACCTCTTTGACAGAAACATTGATTATATGCAAGAAGTCAAAAAGTAAGCATAGACTGTTTGTCTGTGGGTTGAAGAGTCTGTATTTGATTCCTCGTGCTGTATTTGCACAACATTGTTAATGTTAAAAATAACGCGAAAGGCGTCACTGTGCAGGTTTGCTGTAACGTGTTATACATGTGCTCTAATGTGATAACGTGGACCTGGGTGCTCAGAGGGCTGTGCAACGATGCAAATGTTACCTGTTGCCTTATTTGGTCTTGTATGGCCGTGGTCCCCATGGCAACACACGGCTCGTCTCGGAGAGCAGCAGCATTGTGCTGGGCGGAGGTCTGCACGCCAATGTGGAACAACTGAGCCAATTAGGGTCGAGCATTGATACCCTACACAATCCATTCACAACACAACACGCTGTTAGCCAGTTTGCACGACAAAGAAAACACCTTGTAGCAAACGATGCCTGAGATTTGCTGTAATCTGGCACATATTTGCTGCAATTATGCTGTAAAGTTGTAATCTTTTTTTGAGGATGTTGTTGATCTCGCCACCATTCTGCCTCCTCTGCTTTACAGAGCTTTAGCAATGATTTGTGGCTCAGCTGTTGAGTCATGTAGCCAGGACTCTTCCTCCATACATTCAGGGAACATGCTGTCTGACTGTATTTTTCATATTACAACAGACAAGGATTGAAATATTTTTTTCAAGAGCACTGATTGTTTCATGCTTTTTGCCTACATATCAGCAGTGGTTGTGGATTAATGTGCCTTTCATCTCTCTGGCCCACACATTCTTCTCAGGATCAAGAGCAAAGCACAATTAAATTAGTCTTTTTACAAAAGGCAAAAACCCTGAGAATCACAAGACCACCAAGCAGTTGAGCTAAGCAGGTGTCCAGGCCCAGAAGGCAGAAAGAAACGAATTATGGCCTCCTTGATAATAACATGCCTTTCATTCCTTTCTATCTGTGCCTTTAATCACTGTCATTATGGGAAACTTTGTCTGACTGATTCTGTGTGCTATAAGAGCTTTAAACTTTTTGGTAACATGATATAAAGGATTTTACTGATGAGGAGTAATGTGGGCACAACTAAACTTTTATAAGTTCTTTATTAGACAACTGTAGGCAGAGTAAAAAAAAACAACAAAAAACACGTGGGCTGTGTTCTGCAACTTTTTTTCAGTTATACCCCAGAAATGAATCCATGATTAGACAAAACCTGAAGCTGCTCCAGAATATGAATCATAGACTGATTATAAGGACTCATATATTGGAATATACATGTTTTGCATCACAGTCATAAAGGCCATCCACTCATGTCACTGTAAGTGGATGAAGTTGGCGTCTGATTGATTGAACTTTATCTCAACAAAAAAATATTTGCAGATGAACTCTTCACAACATTCTCTCTGTCCTGAAACGATTTGTCCATAACTGATTAGTGGAGAGATAGAAAATGAATCTGCAGCTATTTATAGGGCTGCAACTGATTTCATTATTGACTCATCTGTTGATTATTTTCAGGATTAATCGTTTTGCCAAAGACAAAATAAAACAATTTCCTCAAGCCCGAAGTGGTGCCATCAGATTGTTCTATCCAACCAAGAGTCCACAGTCCAAATTTATTCAGTGTATATTATGCACTGCAAAGAAAGTGTTTGAATAACAATTCTGTGCTTGGAACTTTATTAATTTGCAAACTGAATATCTTTGTGTTTTGGACTGTTGGTTAGACAAAACAGCTTTAGCATTTTTATGATATTTGATGGATGAAATGATTAATTGTAATTGAATAGCCTGTAGATGTAAATAATCATTAGGTGCAGCACTAATGTTCAGACTGTACTCTTGTGTGTATATTAGTTTATGGTATCCTTTTTTGGTGGACTACACCTTTACTTTGCTCTATATGTTTTAGGATTTCTCCAGAGGGAGTAGACATCGTGCTGGACTCTCTGTGTGGTGAGAACACAGGGAAAGGCCTGACTCTGCTGAAGCCTCTGGGAACTTACATCCTCTGTGGTAGGAACAATAGTTATGAGCTTGCTGCTTTGTTAATGTATCCATTGCCTTTCCATTTAGTGCCAGCAGCCCATTTAGTAAGTAAAAATAACTGAATCTGCAGTAGAAGGAATAGTTTGATCTTTTAGGAAATGCAATTATGTGCTTTCTTGCTGAAAGTTAGATGGGAAGATTGATAGAACTCGCATGTCTGTCCATTATATATGATGCATGAGCCAAGAAGCGGAAAAAGAGAAGACTGGACAAAAGGAGGAACGAGACCTCCATTTCAAGAAATAATCTGACATATAATTAAAATACCACTAATTGATGTTTGAATTAAACAGACAAGATAGTTGTGTCAAGCTTCTCATCTTAGTCTTGGCAAGAAAGCAAATTTGTGTATTTTCCATTATGTTGAACTGTTCCTTTAAAGATGAGCGAGGAAAGAGTGAGGCTCACTTGAATAAAAAAACATACTCTATAACATGCAAATGAAATGTATTGTCCTTCACAGCTGCCCTTTTCATCTGATCTTTGTTAATTACTTTAGTTCCTGTCAAGCCTTGTGAATCAAGTAGCAGCATTAGAGGGAGATGAATTCATTAGATTTAGTTATGTTGAATACGAGCGAAGGCATGCTCGCACTTATCTGAGGGTCTAAAGGTGCCAACTGTTTCTCCCCCACCTCACCCTTCATGTTTTCGTGGCTGCTTATTATTGACCAGTCACTTCTGTCCAGGCTTTTGCACAGCATACAGACAATCCTTTTATTTTTGTTTTTTCAGGCGCGTCAAACATGGTAACTGGGGAAACAAAGAGTTTCTTCAGCTTTGCAAAATCCGTGAGTCAGAGATGCAGTCTGTCACCAACATTTGAAGGAAACAGTACCCCGTTACTATCCAATCAACATTTCATGCCAAATGAAACGCACACAGAAAAATGAGTCACTGTGGATGAACATGTCTTTTTGTTTTTTTCCTCCAGTGGTGGCAGGTGGAGAAGGTGAACCCTATTAAACTATATGAGGAGAACAAAGTCATAGCAGGATTCTCACTCCTCAACCTCCTCTTCAAGCACAGGAAATGTGGCCTCGTGAAATCAGTGATGGACAAACTGTTGTGTCTCTATGAGCAAAAGAAAATCAAGCCGGTAGTGGACTCCCTGTGGGCGCTGGAGGAGGTAAGAGCCTGGCGTGATCAATGATGGGCAAATTGAAAATGAACTGATCACAGTGGCAACATGAGGACATTTCATGCAAACATCTTGGCCAGTGTATAAGCTGTTGTTTGTCACCGGTGCTTTCTGAAGAGCATTGTCAGCTGCTCCTGGACATTCTTCCACAGATGGTGGGTAGGTTGCATCTTTCCTCTTCCACAGTTATTATCACGTCCACACAAACCCCATATGTCAATCACTTCACTCCCGATTTCTACAAACTCTTCAAGTGTCCCTTTAATTTTGGTTATTCAATTTCTGGAGAAGCAGATTTACACCTGTTCTAATCACAATATGTAGGTGCATTATTGGCTTTGGATCATCTTATTGATCATCTGTGTTAATTATTTGTATGAAATCTCTGAAGAATGTTTTTCTTTCAGGTCCTCTCTGTGATCTCTGGAGATTATAATCGAAACACTGCTAACTAAAGAAATCATTTTCAGTCAATAGCAACAAGTAGCAGTGCCATGTGCACTTACTTATATCTTAGGTCTTTCCAGGACACAACCGCTGTATCTTTTTTAGTCCTTAGTATGTTATTATCCTTTGTGCACTGGTGGGTTTTTTGATGCAGGATTCAGACAGTCCTCCTTAACTCTTAAGCCAGGAGACCCATCACAGCATTACATTTACCAGGTGTTTGTTCAGGTGGGCATCACTTACTGTTAAATGCAGCCCCAGAACTAGAAAAGTTTGCTGTCACAATATGACGAGATGTTCAAACACTCCACTAGTTGTGGTCTGTGTGAGAGAGTGTCTCAGGGCTGGACTCTCTCGGACACATGGTCTGTGGACAAAGATGTTGCATTTGAAAGTTACCAGTTTGCTTCTTTTCCTTCTTTTCCTCTTCTGTCTTTGCTCTTAATGTTTGTATTTGTTACAAAATCCTTTTGTGGACCCTTAGCTCTTCACATCTCAGGTCGTGCCTTTGCCAGATGGAGAACACAGACTCTCCACGTGCAGGGCCTACAGTAGACTGTAGACTTCCAGTCTCTGGAAGAGGGTAGAAACATCCAACTATTTAGTGTTAGTATATTTAGGACATTCCTCCTTTGATCAGATAATCAATACAAACGTAGACAAAGTTCTGATGTTGGTCGACTTCCAGAGGTTTCCAGAGGCCATCCATCAGTGGTCAGACAGAGTGTGTTACACTTTAGTACAGTTTTCATATTCTGCCTTGAAATGTTTTATAATGGTATGATGCACCTTGGGCAGACAGTTAGATGAGGTTGTAGAGGTGACCACTTGTTTCTGGTGCCTCCTTTGCCACTTGGATGGCAAGCTAGAGGATGAGACCTCAGAATTGTTGTTGTAGAGAAACTTAGGCAGCTGCTTTTTACAAAGTCAACAAACTTATCTATGTTGGTCATTTTGCCATCGACGGTGTAGAAGCCAAAATATTTCCACGCAGTGCTTTTCTGAGTCTTCTGTGTAGTGATTATCCAATCAGCACGGCTTCGTCCTCTAGTGTCCTCCTGTGTTTTTATTTATTAGCGTAGTTCACCGATAAGTCACTTGGGCTTGCAAAAGGTCAAACTGAAAAATGAATGTTAATAACATCCTCTGCACAACCTCAAGGCAAACTGCTGCAAAGTGCAACAGACTGCACTTACAGACGAGCATTTTTTAATGCAAATTTGACAGGTCAACTATTAAATTCACCTTTATTATTCTTACTGGTTTAGTATTTGGTTTGTTGAAGCAAATACAACTGTGCCTTTCCTGCTGTAACCTGTAAGTAAATGTCTGCTGTTATGAAGGCCTATTGAAGACTTATCTTTGGTAGCAATCAACGTAAGGCCATATGTTTTATGAGCCACTGACGAGGTCAAAGGGTAAAAGCCACTGTCTATGGTAATTAGGCATGAACTCCATTTACAATAGCTGCTTATGATTAATGGTAGAATTTAAGTTACAACCATTTCCTCAGCATAAAGTTTACCCTGAGAGTGATTCACCCATTTTTTTTCCCGTCAGCGATATCAGAACACAGCCAACACGTCCTGTTTCCATGCAAGTGAAAATGTTTGGAATTTATTTCAGATTCAACACCCTCCCAAGTATTCAGATAAACAGTGATTCAGTGCAGGTAATACATCACAAGAAGCTGATTACAAGTCACTCTGAACTTTGCATCTACAGTTGGAGAGAGAGAGAGAATATGTGGATGAAATGATTGCTGTCCTCAGACTTTCATTTCTCATGGGAAACTCCCCACATAGTGTTGTCATTAAACTTTGGCAGATCGCTCGGACCATTCACTGGAACTATTGCCCGTGAAGAATCTCATTAGAGGGGAGGATGGCGTGGGATGTAGTGTCAGGGGCACAGCCTGCCTCCTTTGTTGATATGCCTAGAGGGAGAATTCAGAGGGCGTTGGTTTTCGTGTTGACCATGGTAACCTTTTTATTCTGGACTGAAATGTTGGAGAATGTGCGTGACTGAAACAGAATAACGGGGAGGTTGTCTGATCACCAGAAGTTTTACTTATAGGAAAAAATTCATCTCTCACCTGGAAGATGCTCTTTAAAATACACAAGAACAGTATCTTACAGTGAAAGCTACAGTGTACACCGACAATGAAAGTGGATGTCATCCCCTCTCTTATGCAAACTTGCTGTAGTGCTGAACAAGTTTCTGACCTATTTTTGCTCTTGGCTTGATTTCCCCTATTTCTTTTAACAAATGAATGCTTGTGACACAATAGCCTCCAGACAAAGAGGCACATTCAGTTGTGTCTTTGTGTGGACTGTAATGAGAAAGCGAGATATGGCATCCTGAGTAATCTTATGTGATGTGTGATTTTTTTTTTTTCATTCCACACAGTTGAGTCAGACAAGCTGTAATGAGTAGCACTGATGTTTCATTGTTGCCACTTTTGACCTGTTTGGTTTGTTGTTGGATGCAGATTTGAAAAAAAAAACAAAAAAACCCAGGATCACAATAATAATTCCCTCAAAAAGGTCTGATGGCTTTCAACAAATATTACTTTTACTATCCTTAAAAAAATATGTGCAACGGTCACAGACGGCCCAACATTGTGATGATGTTAAATATGAATTAACCTCATGAAAACTGTGTCCAGGTAAAAGCTGGAGTCACTGTTAGATGTTTTCTCTCTCATCACTTCATAATCCTGCATTTGACATTGTTGTAAACTTGAGTGTGATACGTGCTGTTGCGTAATATTTTATCTGGCTTTAAAAGATATGTTAAATTCAAACAGTTATCTCTCAATGCTGCTTGAAACTGCCAACGTGAGTCAGTCATGGTTCAGTCTGTTACATTTAAGTATTCGATAAATCGTCTTTACTAAAGTTTGATTTGAGTTTAAAGTATAATGTTATTTCATATTTCAGTCATTGTCACAAAAATGAAAGAAAAATGAACAGAGGATATTATATCGTTCAGAGCTGAGGACTTTATTATGTTGGTGTCAGCTGTTTTAGGAAAGTGCAGGATTCGCAGGATGTGACTCACTTTAAATATGTATGAGGCCATATAATGTCCTCTGCAGACACGTTTATTATTCACGTGATCCGTTATTCCACTCTGCCATGCCGGCCTAAGGCTAGTTAATTGAATCTGTTATGCAAAATACAGCTGTATTGTTCCTGCAGTCAGAGGTAAAATCAAGCTTGATAGAAACCTCCTTCATTCATTACTACCAGCAGCGAAGTGTTCAGTGTGATCAGATGTAGCCCAGCAGGGTGAGTCAGCATCATTCAGCCTGCATTAAGGCCATTAACTTTTCTTTTAGTGTTAATTATAGCTGTTCTTGGAAAGTGGTTCTGTGTCTGACCGGGAAATAGTGTGACATGTCTTTGTGTTGGTTCAATTGGCAAAAGATGCTTTGACTTCTTTCTTTTCAGTATTACTTCCTGTTGGAGAGTTTTTTATTTTATTTTTAGAAGTCTTTTTTTTTATTTTTAGAAGTCATTCACCAATTTTATGAGCAGCAGCGAAAGTTGCAAAGTGCCCTGGTTTCTGTTTTTATTTTACACATTGACACTTTATTGAAAATGTGACAGAGCCTTGACTTTTGGTTTGTTTAAACAAAATACACTGACACACAGAGAGGAAATTTATTTTAAGCTGAATTAAAATCATTCAATCAAGATTAAACATGTTTTGTATTTAATTTGTCTTTTTTTCGGTAATAGAAATATATAGATATTTTAAATGTTATAAACAAGAGTCGTTATTTTATGAGATTTATTTTCTGATATCACAGTTGTGCCATCGGCAGCATTTCAGCTTGTCGAAAGTAAACTAAGTTCTTGTGTTTCGCAGGTAAAAGAGGCCATGCAGAGAATTCATGACAGAGGCAACATAGGAAAACTCATTCTGGATGTTGAGAAGACTCCTACCCCTCTGGTAAATATGTTTTTGTGTGGGTTTTTTTCTGGTAGGAAAGCAGACATCAATAGACAGTGCTCTTAAGTAGTCGGGTCTCTGGAGCCCAAGAAGGATTGACCTTAAGGTTAAGACATTGTTTTTTGTTTGTTTGTTTGTTTCTAAGTGCAATTCTACAAAGAGTTACAGTTTTACAAACGTATGCATCAAGAAACATTTTGTTGATAGATGGTTACTTTTGACATTTCTGATCCCTTCTACATAATTTCGGGGCTCACTGAGGGCTCAGTGAGAGGGATTCCCTCTGTTTTCTAGCAGTCATTTCCATGTGGAACTCAACATCGGATCTACACTTTGATGAGTAGACAAAAAGTGTCAATACCTCAAGGAACTTCTCACCCCCCAGCTCTCCTCACGCACCCTCCACTCTGAAAACACAAACACCCTTCAAGCTGCCAAAACCAAGCTCCGCACCATGGGCAACCGGACTTTCCTCTGCAGCTCCAAGGCTGTGGAACGCCCTCCCTGACCACCTGAGGGCCCCACAGGCCACTGACATTTTTAAACAACATTTGAAAACCCATTTATTCCTAAAAGCTTTCTGCTGAAAAATTCTTTTTAATTTTTTTTTTCTTTTAATCAAAGCTCTCTTTATTGCTTTCTATTTGGCTCTTACTGATTTTACTGCCTTTTATTTGTCTTTGTAGCACTTTGAGATTGTCCAAATGTAAAGTGCATTATAAATGAAATGTATTATTATTATTATTATTATTATTATTATTATTATTATTATTTAGACTTCCTCATGTTGAAAGTTTATTATTTATTTATATTAAAGACAGACCCTGTGTACAGGTGCTCATTATCAGAGGGCATATTTACACATTTACTGTACCACTTGTTGTCAGCTCATGTTTAAGTTCACCTCTGTTTCCTGTATGAGGAGCTCACTAGACAGCTACTGACAGACGAATCATATTTTACCACTAGATGGCCAGCGACAGCACAGAGACCAGTGAAGCGGGAGAGGAAGAAGAGGAGCCGGAGGGAGACAACGACAGCAAGGAGCGAATGCCTTTCATCCATTAAACCCACTGCAACACACCTAGAGACTGGAGAGGCTGCACACATTCCCTACAGAGGAACACAACCACACACACAGTGTTGTGCAGTATTTGCGTATGTCTGTGTGCATGTGCCGTATGCATGTATGTACAGTATGTACAGAATATGTCTGTGCCTCCTGTCTGTTACTCCTTGTTTGTCAAATGATCAGTGAAGAGAAATGTTCGGGTAAAAGAAGACTGACAATATGTTATTTATCATTCTCAGAATAGTATTATTGTATTCTTTACTGTATTAGGAAGTGAGGTTATGCTAGCCAATGGTATGAATAAGTTTGTGTCCATTTTACACTTAATTGCATTTGCTAACAGTTTATTGAATTAGCAACAGACTGAATCAGTGCTAATATCACTATAGGATTAGAACCCTCAAAAACTGATTTGGTAGTTAAAAAAGTGTCATATCATGTGAAGACAGTTATAAAATGAGAGCAAACAACTGACATGTGAGAAAATGTTTTTAATGCTTCTGATCAGGGGAGTGAATCACTTTCTCATGTGAGATAGTAGAGGTGGAAAAAGTCTGTGTGTAGATATATGCATGATATATTATTCTTTGGTGCCAACCGTGTAATATTATGGGATCACCAGTGCCTTCGAGCTACAAACAAGTGTTTGATACTTGAACTGACATCTCATGTGAAGTTCAACAAACTAACAAAAAAAAGGTATTTTTGTAACATATATCAGATCGTATAATTTGTAGGAAGAGCTTTGACATATTTTCCCACTAAACTGTATCAGAACTTTTACTAATAATGGGCGACAACATACAGTGTCACATTTACTGGCAGGTCAGTTCTATCAACCCTGGCATAAAACAGAGCAAATTTATATCTGTGTCAAAGTTTGGCAAATTATATGTACATACAGAATGAGATAAAACAGTAAATTCTGGATTTTCTTAAGGGAGGATCATGAAATGTAGTAAGGTCGTTGCTTGTCTGACCAAAGTTTACTTGCTGGTGCCTCACAACAAAAGTGCCATAAGACTCCAACATAAAGTATTTTTACAATGAGCTGGTGTGTAAAGGCATGGTAAAGGTGATGTGTATTACTTTATTTAAGTATGATGCCCTCTGCTTTATCCCCCATCTGTTGTTAATGAAGTGCAGGAGAAGAACAGCTGGCAGATGTTTGCCACTCAAGCTCACATACGACAGACCGCTAATCAATTTTTTTTATTTTTCATTACTGCATTACATTTCATTTTCACTATTTCTTCGCCTGTGCTTATTCAGTATTTTTTATATTGGCTCGCCATCTGAATTATTTATTACTTTACTTAAATTATTAAAGAAAGAGCTAGAGTCTACATCACAAGGTATTTTCTCATGTATTAAGAACTAGTCAGTGTTTTATAATCATGCCAGCTTAAGAAATTCAAAATGTATGAACTTAGTAACAGCAGAACTAAAAGGAGTAAACACTGCTTGTTTTGAAGCTGAATGATGAACAGTGGAGGGATGATGGGTGTGCTGAAGTTATTAGATTTAGATTGGAAATGGGGATAAGGATGTGTATACACTTTAGAAATACCTTTCAGTTTTGATGCCTTTAATGTCAGGTCTGTTTGTGTGTGCGCGTGTGTGAGAGAGAGTGTGTTATTGAGTGTGTATTCATATTGCCTTGAAAAAAAAGAAAAAACGTGTCTAAAGAAGTGTTTAGCCTTGTAGTGTGTTCACAGAATTCCTTATAAACTGTGGTTTACCTGTGGTCATATATTTTTCTCACATTATTTTGTTGTGTACTTTCTTTGAGTACAGCTCTGTTTACTTGAATAAATTTATCTGCAAAGTATTTTGTGATTTTGTTTTGGCTTTGTTAAAACGTTTGCATGACATTTCTTGTTCCTCATATTTAAAAAAAACATTCTGTGTACGTTTCAAATTTTGTAGTACCAGTGTACTGCACATGGTGCATGTTCAGTTTGTCACCAGATGGCAACAGAGTAAGAGATTTTTAAATTCAGTAATCCTGGAAGTGAACTCACACATATCATTAAAAATAAAAAAGTTCAAACTAGTTTGAAACGTGTTAAAAAATAAGCACAAATTTACCAAAATCAATGAAGCTGATGATCAAACATTAAATATATTGTCTTTGTGCTGTTTTCAATTGAGTCCATGTCAAAAAGGATCAGATAGTAATCTGCTGTTTAATTTATGTCTAACACAACATCCCAACTTTTTTGAAGCCAAGATTGTCAGGGTTGTGTGTGTGTGTGTACCTGTGTCCAGGACAGGGGGCCAGGTGAGGACGTCCATGGTGGCTGAGGCTTCCTTTGACCTCAGCAGTTTACAGATGAGCTGTGTGGTCATGACACACACCGAGCGGCTCACCTGCACGAGACAGCACATCACATGATCACACCCTGTGTCACCCAACAGCGTGGAGGCTCCCTCTGACAATACACCTGATACATTCAACTGCTTTATGAGATTCAGAGCACAGTCGCTGCAGCTCTGACCTCCTACACCACCTCCTGCCAGCTCTCTGAAAAGATGGCCGACGCTCGATGTTACATTCTTTGGTATTCACTTCTTTTTTTTGTTCATTTATGAGTTGAACATGAGCGACTTTGTTTCTGCAAAGGTTGGATCCTCTGAGGTTACAGCACCCCAAACAGCATTTAGGACTTAAATGTGTGTGTGAAAGTATTATTGTTTCTGTTCCAACCTGCTCTTTGGGAATCAAAAACAATATGGGGTAAGTCAATGCCAAATCACCAGAGGGCTCCCAACTGACCATCTCAGATTTGCTTCATAATTTCAATTATTTTGATGTGCTTGTTACTAATAACTTCTGTACAAAATTGTAGGCCAATATCTCCTCTGGTTTCAGGGATATTAAGCGTTCAAAAAGGGGGCGTGGCCTCATATTTAGCATAGAAACCAGTGCTACAATCAAACATCCATAGTTTGATGGCTGATAACTTTAGAACTGTTCACACTAAATGATTCAAATTTTCACACATGATTCTTTGATCGAACGATGCTGTGTGGAGAGCTTTGTATGTGACATATTTCCAGATTTATTCCATGCCAAATATGGCTTCCTGGAATGCACGTTTGTCCATGGTAGCACTTTTAGCTCTCTATATCTCCAGATTTGATGACACCAGATGTCTGATTCTTTGTAATATTTGAGACATGTTATAGTACCTTCAGGAAAACATCTTATATCTGTGACAAAAATTATACTTTCTCATATATAGGACTCTAAACACGCAAAAAAGCTTGTTGTGTCTGTATTTGAATGCTTATAGCAAAAATCTGACAAGGTCTACCAGAAAACAAATGACATCAGCGAAAAGAGCAAGGTCCAATTGATATATGAACCAAATATGAAGTTGGTGCTGTGAAGAAAACTATTTAATTAAGGCTGTTGAATATAGAAGGTTTTATGACATGTGAAAGTTCAAATTCAAACTCAAAATTCACAGCAGGAGTGACATCACTCACTCTCACTTTGTATATTTTTGAATATACAGCCATTTCAAGTTGAACTAGAGTGTCACATCATATGATCCTATAAGATAAGATATTCCTTTATTAGTCCCACCAGGGGGAAATTTGCAAATGAAAGAATTCACGTCTTCAGTCCAACGCCACCAACAACATTAAAGATGAGTCTGTCTCACTGAGGATGGGATTCGAAACATTGTCAAAGTCCAACGTTCAACGTTCACGTGTGTGTTTGTGCTTACCTTGATTCCAGTGAGCATGGCAGTGGTGGAGACACTGTAGTCCAGGTAGGCCAGGGTGTCCGGGTTGGACGGTTCAGCAGAGGAGGTTTCTTCTTTGGCAAATCGTCTGAAAAGAAAACCAGCTTGGTTTATCCACCATCAGGCAGCCAGCAGTGCTTTGACAATACAGGGTTTCATGGCGGTTTACTCCGGGCGCCTCCGGTTTCCCACACATATTATGAACAAAGTCATAATATATAGTGTATAGCCAATAGTCCACAGAATCAATTCATGCGCTGTTGGCAGAACTGCTGCTATGTCTCCCTCGAGATGGAATGAGAGAAGCATGTTAGCAGAGACTGGAACAGCATACAAGACTTTACTAAAACAACTTTTTTTTTTTTTTGCAAGTGAATTGAAAATAGAACTTGGACTCAACACTGCGAAATGAGTTGAAGCTAAAGTACAGCACAGCATCATTTCACATCCTCTATGTTGTAAACACAGAAAAATATTTTATTTCGAGTTGCTGTAACCTGCTGGGAAACAACAAATTCAGATGATCCTCTTGCAGTAGTAGGTCTACGTATTGCAACAAATCAAACTATAATAAGCTAATAGATTTTTGACTTCGGAGGAAATGCATTATTTCATACAGCCTTAATGTTAATGCTTGCAAATGTGCTATTTGATGGCTGTTAAATGGGAAACTGAGAGTTGTATTGCTATACTAAGTCCAATTTGCCCAATGGTTTTTCTTATTTAGCTCCCCCCTCCCACCTTTATACAACATCACACTCTAAAAATAACCCAAGCTGGACCTCGCTGGGTCTAACAGCAGCTTTATTTTTAAAGATTACACAACTGGACGTCTGTGTGACAGAAACATTGAAAAGAAAACTACAGGAGCAGCAACGTGTACTTGTTTTCATGCACTGAAATTTGTCAATTCAGCCTTTGTTAGTGTTGGTTATTCCCATTAAGTGTACACAAATCCTATATTTTACTGCTGGATGTTATCGTATAGTATTTTTTCTGAGTTGTCACCAAGGCATAATATTATTTTCCACTTGTCCAAAACTGACACTGAGTGGAGGATGGGATGAAGAACATTCTGTAATAGTGAATTTCCAGTTTGTTTGTGAAATGAAAGGGAATACTGCTTAGCGCACCTTGTCCCAAGTAAATATTTATCAAAAGCCAGACACAAGGAAGTCATTATTTGCCACTCCACCCGTATACCTCTCTCACCTCCTCCTGATGTTTGGACAAAAACAGAGCTGGAGCCAATGCAGGGAGAGTACCCAGAAAGGCACACAGTGGGTCCAGTATATATTGAGCTGGCTGCAGTGTTTTTGGTTCCTCTCACAGCAGTACAAGGTGTGCCACTGTGTCCTGTCCTGTAGGACCCACTGGACTCAGACATGGCACGTCTGGCCCTTCGTGTCTGCCTTGTTCTCTGCTTCTCCCTGCTCCACTTCAGCTCCGGCCGTCCATCCCGCACCAGGAAGGCCGTGTCCCCTCGTCAGTCGGGAGGTAACTATGTACATCAGGCACAGTTCATGAATAATACTTTTGCCACAAATGTTCATCTGACCTGTGGACTCTTTGTCGAGATGCAGCTGCAGAGGAAGACGATGTGAAGTCCCAGCTGGAGAGGCTGTGGCAGGAGGTGAACTCACTGAAAGAGATGCAGGCGCTGCAGACAGGTACAATAGATAAAAAAATAAGGTTCAAGGGAGAGCAGAGGACAGTAGATTTATGCAGCCTATTTTGTTTAAAAATGATTGAGGCGTTAGGTTGTATTAATAAATACGTTATGCTGCTTTCTCTTACTCTTACTTCTTAACTGAGGCCATGCAAGGCTGTGATCATTGCAGAGAGATAATTGAGAACTTGAGAACTAGATTTTCAACTTCTTATGGTGCTGAGTCGCCAGCAGAGGGCAGCAGCACTCAGAGCACCAATTACATATGTAAAGTAAAAGGTTGAATTGCTCAAGGAGAAGAATATAAGTAACACATAATCAACTATAGGGGATGTATAAACATCTAGAAGATTTTTTAATCTTTTTAATTTATTGAAGACTTCAGATCAGATGACTATATAAGCTGATGAGATAATGTATTGTTGTGGTTATTTTTATTTTTATTTTGCCACCTTATCCATTCTCTGCTGATTTATCACTGTTCAGACCTGGAACTCTTTATACTATGATTTAACAAATGTGGCTGTTGGGGGGGGAGCAACGTATTAAAAAATAGCTTTCTATAATGTCCATTATGATATTTCACTTTTACTGAGGAAAATATTGCAATAGTTTTGAACTCTTTGAATACAGTTACTTTAAATTTCAATTCATTCATGAAGTAAGTACTCTCTGTTTTCAGTCTGTCTGCGTGGCATCAAAGCTCACAGGAAGTGTTATCTCACAATTGATGAACCCAAACATTACCATGAAGCAAATGAAGACTGTATTGCTCAAGGAGGAACTCTTGCCACGCCTCGGGACTTGGTGGAAAACAATGAACTGAGAGACTATGCAAAGAGGAGTGCTCCGGGATCCAAGGACTTCTGGATCGGTGTGGCAGACATAGTCAAAGAGGGCCAGTATGTTGATGTCAACAGCCTGCCAGTCAGCTACTTCAACTGGGACCGCTCCAAGAAGCAGCCCACAGGAACGAAGAGGGAGAGCTGTGTTGCCCTCTCAGTGGTTGCACAAGGAAAGTGGTACGATGAGGTGTGTCGCAGCCTCAAGAAGTACATCTGTGAATATGTCATACCCTGAAGGAGACACAGTGGTTGTTGACAATTTGATGATCATTTATGTGGGTCATTAATTAAAATTGTGCAAAAATGAGTTGTTGTATCTTTACTAATTTGTGATGGAAAGATGATTTTTTTTTATTGGCTGTCTATTATGACATTTCTCATATTAAAATGTGTCTGTGGTTACTAATTGGGTTGCTGATTAGCTTTTATACACTCGGTAGTTGTCATAAACCATAAACTGTAATCATTAGACAGTCAGGTGACATGATGTGATATCAGGTCTCAGGCTATTTCACTATAAGTCTCAAAGACTCTGGTGACGACTGAACAGCACAAGTAAGAAATTCTGGATTAAGTTGCATAGAAATAAAGAATAAATAAATATAAAGGTATATAGGCTACATCTCTCAAAATTGTATTAAATTTCTGCAGTAAGTTTGTTCATTTCTTAAACACTGTTGATAAACACCAGTGCTGACCACTGAACAGCTCAGGTTCACTTCTTGGGAGCCTCCCTATGACACTAATTTAATAGAGCCAAAATAAAAGTTGTAAATTTAATCTTGGGAGCAATGTACACGGCATTTAGAGAAGAAAGACGTCATCTGTGAGGAATCTTTCTTGTACGTTGAACCCTGTTATCAGATTTATATCTTAAAAAGGCAGAACGGTAAGTAATGTCACAGCATAATGAAACCTTAATGGAGCCGGAGTACTTAAATAATTTCATACTAAAATATTTTAGCAAATTATGCTATTGAATTGGATAAATCATATGAGTGTCCTTGTGCAATAGAAAGTTAATTGTCATTAACTTATTTGTATATTTGGAACCTTTTAATCGATCAAATGAGAACAGGTGTGTTGTGCCAATTTCAGTAATAAATAACTTCCTTTGCGTCTCCAGACTCATCTGCAGCGCTAACACTCAGATACAGACTCTCACATGAAGGCTATATGCGCTCCAGAGTCTCCAGTCAATCCACCTGACCTATCTTTGGAATGTGGAAGGAAACCTGGATCACCAAAAATAAACTTGAACAAACATAGAAAGAACATGCAAACATACAGAAAAGGACTGTTATCAAACCTTGGCCCTTCTTGCTGTGAGGTGACAATGTGGAATATGCATTTCTAACTCTATGATCTGAATTGAGCTGCTACACTGCATTAAAGTGTAAATGTGAAGAATATTACTGTGCATCTCACCTTGTATTATAAATTTAACAATGCTGCTGGTGGACTTAACAAACAAGTTAGAGGCCAACTAACTAGCTATTTCTTCTTCATTCTCAGCAGTGATTCCATTTAACTGAAACAGAAACAGAAATGAGCTGAAATTACACAACCATCCTGGCATCCCTGTGGCTTCAGGGTGAAACTGCTGACAATGAACTGCAACATCTTCCTGTGCAAGTGTGGCTGGGGACCTTTGTTGAGTCTCTCTCCTTCACACTTCCTGTTATCTCTTTTATCTCTAATAACAACCTAAAATGCCCTAAAAATATTCTTCATTATAAATAGATTACAAACCAGTTAACATCTGTGGTGCGGCCAAAAAAGGGCCACATTACCTATCTGTGCATTGTGTATTCCTGTGATGGCCACAATTTGCAGTGTGACAGTTTAAGTAAACCCAAATTCACATGTGCCCCATGCACAATATCAACAGAGATAATAAAGGTTGTTGGACTAAATTTTAACACAAGACTTCAAGCTGGGGAAAATAGTAAATCCCTTATCATGCCAGTTAACACTGTCCAAATGTTGGGGGCACTGACTTGTTTAATGAACCAGTCTTTGGTATGAGGTGATCTATGCATTTAATAGCAGAATGTTTGCAGCACATGTGTTTTCCCTCATCCCTGCTGCAGCTTCTGTGCATGCAAGGACTGACCAGGAAGTGCACATGACCAAATGGGACCCTGGCCATCATTCACATTTAAATAATAAATTATGAGTAAGGTTATGAATTTGTGACTTTTTTCTTCATATAAAAATAAATAACTATGTATTATGAAACCATGTTGTGCACTTGACTGAGTTTAATCTCTCAGAACTGCTGTGATGGGATTGAAAACAGCTCATTGTTCCAAACCGACCTCAATCAGTCTCTCACACAAACTCAATCATTAATGTTTTGGTGCCATTCCGTCTGTTTGACACACGCAGACACGCACAGACGTCATCATGCCCGCACGCATCACGTACGCTCTGGACGTCTGGATGAAACGTGACGCCAGAGGCTCGCAGACTGACTGAAATCTCGCGGAGTGAAACACCGGCCATTTTTCTCCATTTACAGCAGGACACTTTGTGCTCGGCTGGTGTCACCAAAAGTGTTGCGATCACTTTGAAAAGCCCGCAAGTTTGGCCGAGTTTAATTTAGTGATCCAAGCATCCAAACTTCCAACAAACAGGACACGAGCCATGTTTGTATTTACCGCTGCAAAGTTTGTTCGCTGACATCCTTCTATCGTCCGGATAGATGCTTGTCTAAACTGTCGCACAAATGGAAATGGTGCCTAGCGAGGAGAACCAGTTCGTACCCAAAGAGGTGAGCTTAACACAGCCCGGGTCGGAGAGTCAGCCTCTGGGCGTCAGCTGTCACCATTGCACATAATGCTCATTAATAATGACCAAACTTTTGCACCTTTTGGGAGTTTGCGATCTTGAGTTGTAATTCCGAGGCTAACTCTCAGTCGCTAACTATTAGCTAAACATGACTTGGACGGCCTATCATGACACGGCGAGCTAACTAACGTTTTAGCTAACAGTTAGCTGCTAGTTTCACTGCGTCTCTTAAAGTGAGTTTATGTTGGTAGCTAAAGCTTTAGCACAATTGTCATTAAGTTATGTGGCTTTATGATCATCAAAAACCACTTGAGCTTTTCAAAAGACGACGTTTGTCAACATTTGCTAGCTGACTCGCAAGTAACATTAGCTCGTAGAATTTGGCTAGCTAATGTCGTTAGCCCTTTAAGTCAGGTTAATGACAACAACTCCAGTTAATCTAGATGTTTTTAAAGTTGCTAAGTCAAATGCCAGTAGCTAAATTACATAAATGGAGCTTATTGCCAGTGTTGTGGCAAAGTTTGTCCCTAATGCTAGTTTTCTAAATGTGCACATCGTCACTTTCATTCCTTCTTTGCACCATTTGTAGCTTGTTTTGAATGATAACTTGTAGCTGTAGCTTGTTGTAGCTCTACTGTAAACCTTAATGTGTATAACGTTAGCTCTCCAGCTAGCGTTCATGTTAGCGGATCTGACAAGCTAACGTTACTCATATAGATGCAGGTGTAGCTGTATAACACAGCGTTAGCCTTGGTCTTTTCTTATTTGGGTGCTTCTGATGTTAGAATGAAAACGTTCGCCCTCTCTGGCCTCCTTCACGAACTCATTTATCATGATGATAAGTTATTAGCCTTAGCTTGTTTATCCTGTTTGGCTTGGAGGTTAGCTAACGTTAACATGCAATATCCTGCCAAAACATAATCTGTTTATCTACGATGGCTGTCATGTTCTCAACAGGAGAAGAAAATCAAGCAGCTCCAGTCTCAAATTGTCATTTGCTTGCTGACATATCGACTCAGGTTAACAGTGTGATTTAACATGAACGTCCTATGGGATACTATCGGCATGGCAGTCATGTTCATGTGCTATTTTCAACTTATTGGAGTCCTATTATTTAATTATGGTGTCTTTATAGCACATTGGCTGCACTGATTCAGCTGCAGTCACACATCAAGCACAGGTTGTCACTCTTTGGTATTTAGGCTGATGGGAAAACTGGGTTTGATGATACAGCACTGCACACATTTTCTATGTATTTAGAACTAAGGTGGAGCCTTAAGCTAAACAAATTATTAATGGGTTATTAGTGGATCTAGTACAACCCTGTAGGCAAACCTTTATTTTAAACAAGAAGGACATCTAGTTGAGCTCGTGAAGAGAAAATTGGGTTTGTTTTATTTGCTTTACACTTTGGCAACTAAGCAGGAATTTCTTCGACTTTCAGCATTTTATGTATGATATGTGATTGTTATTAAGTTAGCTAGAGTATAGTTGGGATTATATAATGTAGTTCCCTGTGCTTCATTAGATCATTTCAAGTGTTTATGTATTTTGTATTGAGGTATGCAAATGTAAATACAGTTTCTTCTGTTAATCAGATAGATTTACTTGACCTAAAGCAGAAATCCCATTGTTTGGAAACATTACATCAAATATAAACAATCATTTTACATCTTTGTGTACATTTAACTGTCACCCACTGGCCAGAGCAATGCAAATAAGTTAGATAGATTCCTTTTGTTGTCTTGTTTGGAATAGACATGAATGCTTGTTGTTGCAACTGTGGTTCATTGTATTTCCTTAACAAAACAATGAAATCATCAGGTTATCCTTCAGGTCTGTAGACATGCTGATAGGACAAGGTCATGAAAACTAGTGAAATATCACTTCCAATACTTGTGTTCTATTGCTGAAATCAATGGCGAGGTTACAAATTATTGACTAATGTTGTGGAACAACACATGAGCTCAAGTGTAGGCAGGGTGTTGTTGGTAACTCAAGCTGGTGTTTGATGTTGAAAGTGGATGACAGTGGTGCTGTGGCGTTCTGGGATAGCAGAAGTCACTCAGAGCTCTCTGCTGATACCATGGGCCCAATTAAATGAAACATATGTGAGGAGATGCCTAGTTAATAACTGCAGTCACATAACCACACTCTCACATGCACTCATGCAATATTTAAGATGGGTGACTACTGAATGAATTTGTGTTTGTGATGGTTATGCTGTGTAGATTCATGATAACACCTCTTGTCCCAAATGTCGTCACACGTACAGACATCCATCCATCTATCCATCCATCCATCCATCCATCTATTATCTACCGCTTACTCCTCTGCAGGGTTGTACAGACATCCTTAGTCACTTCATGAGTCTTGGGTGGATTGGATAGTGATCTGATTTCCAGAAAGCTTTATTTGGACATTTAGCTTCTGTCAAAATGCTTCTCTTGCACTATGACACAGAGAGCTGCAACATCACATTCTGTTGATTGGTAAATGATAATAATGTCTTTATGAATTTTAGTATAGTTCTACACCATATTCTGTTGCAGTAACTATCTGTGTGTTTAATGATTACATTTTCATAATGCTTTGTTGTTGGAACAGCCTTTCAAATGTCATAACAAGCAACATCATGTCACATGTATTTGATTTTAAGCTTTATCTTTACTTACCAATTTTATTATGCTTTCCTCCAAGCTTATATTGCCTTTGGAGGGCCATGTGTGAAGTGTCATGTGTAGGGGTAAAAAGTTTATTACTGATTAATACTTTCAAAAATATTGGTCTTTTTTTTACATGAACAAGTCACAACAGGCCAAAAACAAACAGGCAGTGAATGCATGATGTTTGCCCCAACCATTAAAATGGATTTTATTGTTACTTGAGCTCCTTTATTTTTTTTCCTTAAAGTTCTACTCTGGACATGTTTTAAAATGTGTAAAATGTTCTGCTATGGTTATATTTTATGGAGCTATTTTCAGATACAAGTTCATACTGTCAGGGTCATTTTAGGGGACAAACATAAGAAGAACGTTTTTGAGTGGATGGGATCTTTAAATGTTAAGGGGCCTTTGCTATGAAGCCTGAGCATAAAGCTGACAAAGTCCATTTTTCCACCTGCTTAATGCTCAACTTCAAATGGAAAGTAAAGTTTACAGCTGTGCATAAACCCCTTTGTGTCGTTCTCACACATCTTTCACTTTCACTTCTAGGCTTCCAATGGTGTCGAAACAGCAAGCTAATTTATTCTGTTGAGCTGCCATTTAAAATAAGAGATTTTGCAGTACATATTTGTGAAGATGATCAAATGTTAACTGTCATGGCATCATCTTCCCTTTTCACTGCTTTCAACAGCTATTGCCATTATAGATTTACCAGCCACGGTCACTTTTTTCCAAAACCATTTTTATCTCCAGTTGTCCATCCAAATTCAGTTGGATGAACATGGTCCAAAATTAAAACCTGCCAAAGACCAAATGTGGGTAAATTGTGGGTGTGACAGAATATATTGAAATAATTTGGAATCACAGTGTATGGCCAGGTTTACATCGCTGTGTTTTTTATTATCATTTATTTTTTTTATGTGTACCGCCTGAGACTAATGTGACCCTCACTGTCCATGGTACTTATCGAGATGTCAGTGAATCAAATCAAAGCAGCTTACTACAATGTTATTAGAAATGTGGCGACACATTCCCAGAGTTAAGCCACCAAAAAGAAAACAAGACGCAGAGAAAAGCCACAGAGGTTGTGTATGAACAGAGCAGGAGCCCTGTTACAATGATGCTCGATGCAGTTAGATGGCAGGTTAAAAAAAGTTTGGCTTGTAAATATTCTCTGTTTACTTGCCAAAAAGCCAAAAAGTTCATTTTGACCCTGCTTGCCAGTGTGTGAGGTTTAGTTGACAAATGTGCCATTTACAATTAACTGTATTTAAAGTCGGATTTTGGCTGTTGGTAATTTCACTCCATGCATCAGTGTGTAATGTTTTTGGCGCGTGCCATGTGCAGTAGTAATTACATGGCATTGCATTAATAGGTGTTCGTGAATACTGACATTTCACAACATTATAGTCTGTCATTATTTTTGTGCCATTTAGAATCAGTTACAGCTGTAAAGAAATACAGCCTGTGCTCTGCTGTACCTGTGGCTTCATGTCAGCACCTTGTGATTATATCCACGGTAAAAATAACCTTTAATCTCATAATACACTTGTGTGTTGTCAGCTGCAGCTTCTTTATAGAAGCTGTCAGTCACATTTTGCCAAGATCACAAACCTCACAAAGGAATTGCAAAAACAGGAATAACTTGAATGTATCCCTGTAATTATCAGCCTTTGACCAGCCAAAAGGTTAATTTGTCAGCCAACCAGTGGTGGGTGAAGGTCTACGAGTCCGCCACATTTAGCTTCAAGATGTTTTTAGGGCAACTATACACATATGCTTTGCAACTTATTTTCCTCGTTGTATTTGTTTTAAGTTGTTGTTCACCCCAACTATCTCCATATATTATTAGGGTGTGTTTTGGAGTTGCAGACAGAGTATATTTGATGAGATGAAGAGGATTTCTCAGGTAGCCATGCCTTGTGTGTGGTGTGGTGAAAGAGTGTTAAAGCATGGTGTTAAAAGGATGCATGAATCACTACTATGTAATGGACGTACACTCAGGCCGTTCTTTTTTAAGAGTCCGCTTCCACAGCAGTTTATCAAACCTAAGAAACATGGTAAAATAATGACCACGTTAATGACATACTGAAAGTTGTGTCCTACACCAATTTCTGAAAATATAATCACATTTAAGGTTGGGTATCACTTTAACAAGTTTAAGAATCAAATCCCAACGTTATGTGTGAGGTAGCTGATCAAATATAGCTTTATAGTTTTATAACAGTTGTATACAGTTGTCATTTTCCCGGAGGGAACCTCCCAAAGGGATTAATAAAGGCCTCTGTCTGATATACTGTAGTTCCAATCAAATTCAATTTTATCCGTTTTTTATGCAGACGTTCATCCAGTTAATCACCATTACCTGAGGTTAAGGAAGCTGTCCTGGCTTCATTATTGCATGCTTTGTACTTCAGTGCTTTTTGAGTGAGTTTTTCTGCCAGTTTTATTGTATTAGCTCTCTCTTTACAAATCATTTGAACATTCATTTTACCAAATCACTAGCGCTTCTTGAGTGAGTTTTTCTGCCAATTTTTGCTACTTCTGTTTTTGATATTATCTCTCCCTTAACAAATCATTAAAGCATGAACGGGTACAGTACATACGAGACCAGCTGGTAAACAAACTATGGGGAGTGTTAAAGTGACTTGCTGTGTGATCTGTAAAACCATTTACACAGTGTTACACAGTCAAATGAAGCATGTGCCTGCAATTGCACAGTCTGTTTTGCAACAGATTGTGGACAGTTTGGGAGAAATTTGACAACATGTTTATGTTTTTCTGTTTTGAAAATTGTAGCCAAAGTTCATTGAGGGCTTATCCAGTCATGTGGAGGATTCTTGTTGATTTGTTAGTGATCATATCTTGTATTGACTCCTTGAAAAGAGGTCTGTCTCAAGTAAATTCCTATTAATCCATGACAACCCACAGTGACAGAAAGGAAAATCTGAGCTGCTTTTGCAAGGCTATAATTTTTGGAGATAAACTCCTCCATGTCACCAACACACCAGTTTAATTGTTAAGAATAATATTTGTTTCTATGACTGGAATAAAGATACAGTGCAAACATTACAATTTGATCATTTGCCAAGATAGTAAGTTGACAAATATATAATAACAGTTACGTAGAGGCACCTTTTTCTGCATTTGACTTCTAGAGTAAAATTGTATTTCTTCTAGTTTCATGTTTTTAGTCATGATTTTAACATTTGTTGTCCAGATCAATACAAACAGTCTCAAAAGAATAAACTTGGCATCATTTCATATCTTTGTGATGATACTAAAATAAGTTTTTTTAGTACTTTATTTTGAGGAAGAGAAACATGTTTTTCTACAAAAAACATTTTATTAGTTGATTTCAACATAAGCAACCATACAAGAATTTTCCCTAAATGAAATTGGCAACATTTGAGTTAAATCAGGAAGTCTTTTTTTTTTTCAATTATATCTTCTTTTTTGATACTCTGACACATGTTGTCATGTCATGACATGTTAGTTGGTACCAAAAGTCACATTATGTTTTGAAATCTAGCTGTATCTTTTATACAAATGCAACTTGTAACATAAAGTACTGCAGCTTGACACAAAGCCATATTTTTCCTGTGTGTGCTGGTGTGTTTCTGATAATGACATTTGTTGCACAGCTTTAAGAATGTTCTAACCATTTATTCTAACCTTTAGCTTTTCACTAGAACATGGAGTTTATAGCACAGTAAATAGAATAAAGACAGAGCCAATGCATCATGCTAATGTTTTTCCTGTTCCTGTTGTTTTGCAGATCCAAAATGCAGCTGAGGAGCCCAGAGTGCTGTGTATAGTTCAGGACACCACCAGTGCAAAGACGGTCAATGAGAAACTCACCCTCAACCTGCCTGCTTCCACCACGCTCTCCAAGCTTTATGAAGATGTTGCCCACAAAGCAGGATATGTGAATGGCACTTTTGACCTTGCCAAGGGAAATACGCCAGACATGGTTAGGAGATTCTTTAATCTAGACAGTTGCTTTTTGTTTTTTCCGACATGTGACGCTGGTTTTCTACACAAATCTACACAGCTATCTATGGTATATGTGGTACTATAATTATGGATCTCAGGTTTTGTGATTACCCTGTCAAATTAAAAGGTCACGTTTAGGTAAAAGTTGTATTTTAGGGTTTCAGCATGATGTTGAGGTGGCATGGCGTGTAAAAGGGTGTTTTTTTGCTTGATAATTTCAGGTTTGCAATCAGTAAGAGCCTGTTTCCCATCCTCCATGACTTGCGTGTTCAAACAAAAACTTGGTTGACTTAACCCAGCTTGGCAGGAAAAGCTCTCTATTTATACAATAGCTTCGATAGCTGCAGTTTGTGCAGGATTGAAAATGTTCATAGAGCTCATAGATGCTTAAAACTGCGCTAATCAATATTTTTATATTAATAATGAAGCAAATGACTGTAATGTGAAAGGGGTTGCTCATAGAAATGAACTATAGAATTATCACTGACTCCACAGCTTTATGGAGTGGTTCAGCATCTTTCAGTTCATGGTTTTGGTTTTATGTCCCTCGGTGTTTCTCAATGAATGTTCAGCAGCAGAAGGCAACTGTGTGAAATCTCTCAGAAAGACTGGGACTGTACCTGAATCAGAGAGCCTGATAATTCCCTCAAAAGAAAATGGTGAATATTGGACTTCCTTGACACTTGTAAGGGAACCAGAAATACAGCTCTAAAGCAGTGCGGCATAGGTAAATAGGCAAATGTTTGCTTACGTATCCAATAACAAGTTCAGAAGTTAATTAGTTTGTTTAACAGCAGCAATGCACAACACTGTTGAGCCAGATCCTGATGATCATAGTATGTCAGTGCTGTGTTTATAACCTTTTGTGCTGCCCCCAATTGGTCAAAAATGATTTGATGCAGTTTGAATTAATCATTTTGATTTGGTCTAGTTAAGTTTAAGTGTTTCAGGTGAACTCTAGTGGGATTTATAATAATGGCTGTGTTTGCAGGTGCGGTTAACTTTAGTCCACTTTTAAGTCGTTTATGTTGAGATACATAGTTCCTTCTTCTACAATGGAAGGACAATGTCACCATAACATGACCTCAGTGAAGCTGATAGTGGTGGAGATATCTTTGAAAGTTGGGCAGCGCCAACTGGGTTTTCTTTTTTTCATGCTATCACTGCTCAGAAATGGATTTTGCCATGCCATTGTTCTCTGCCACAAAGAAAATAAAGTGTGCATGAATGGTGTCGCTAAGAGAGACCCTTCTCATATTTAACATAGAGAAGAATAGAATGAATGAATTTTTAACACGTTCGCTCAGTGTTGACTATGAGTTTGTTATGTGTTGTCAGTGTTTGCATACATACTACTCCCTTTTCTTAAATGAGCACAGGCTAATCCTGCTGCTGACCCAGGCCAAAGCGCAGGTGCTGTGTCTGTTGTTATCTCACTGAGTAGGTCAGTGGATTAAGCTACTGTATGTTTCCACTGCAGCACTTTGCTTGCTTGTCCTCAGCTTGCCCAGGAGAAAGACAGAAAGCCTTCGTCTGCGCAGCTTTGTTCACATGTTGGCTTCAAGCTACTTTCCCCGTACTCATCGGTACAGAAAATTTGCTTACAATGAGTTCAGTGGGAATCTAAGTCTTGTGAGTTCATCCAGCTTGTAGCCTGTAGAAAACAGCTTGTTTTGAAGCTGTTGTTTTGCTGCTTCTTCGAGGGATGGTTGTTTCTGCTCACATGATTTTTGTTGTCACTGTGCCTTCCTCTAGGCACCACTGGACCACAGCAGTGAAATGTCCCTCTCAGATTCTGGATTTGAGCCTGGTGGTAAGAGAAACTTCCTCCATCTTACGGACAAAGAAGGAGAGCAGCCCCAGATTGCATCAGTGAGTGAAACAAGATTAACAAAACAAGTTCTTAATTCCTTAATACCTTTATTTTTCAGTACTACAGTGAGATTGGTTTTGATTTTAGATATTAAGATATTTTTCATTTATTTTACTAAAAGGTTCCTCTCTGTATGTTTGTGTCCACAGGATGAGTCAGGAACAGCAGATAGCAGCGGACTGGATGACAGCTCCCAGGAGCGGTTTATTGGGCCCCTACCGAGAGACAGTACTGCAGGTTGCAGTGTTGACTACAGCAGTCCGTCTTACTCCTACTCGTCCATCCTCAACAAATCTGAGACGGGTAAGGTGTTGTCTCTCCTGTTTAATATGTGATATAATTCCTTTTATACAACCCCTTCTGACCTTTTACTTCCTGTCTCTTGCTCCCGCTGTAGGTTATGTGGGCTTGGTCAACCAAGCTATGACCTGCTATTTAAATAGTCTCCTCCAGACGCTGTTCATGACCCCAGAGTTCAGAAATGCGCTTTACAAGTAAGAAACTACGCTTTTAGAAGTCTTTTAGAAGTTTTACTTGTGAATTACAATGTTTAGACAGACAGACAGAGTACTTTATTAATCCCTTTGGGAGGTTCCCTCCGGGAAATTGACTAGAGTTTAGAATTCTTTTATAACTTCTGCCCAACTTCAGCTGGGAGTTTGAGGAGTCTGAGGAGGATCCAGTTACCAGCATCCCCTACCAGCTGCAGAGGCTTTTTGTTCTGCTGCAGACTAGTAAGAAACGGGCGATTGAGACCACTGATGTGACGCGGAGCTTTGGCTGGGACAGCAGTGAGGGTGAGCATTTGTACTCTCCTGTGACCAGACTCACATGGCTTGTTTGCGTGTTAGCTAAAGGAGAGACCATGTGCCTCTGCATCTCTACACTTAATTACACTTTTTGTGTGTTTGTTTTTAGCCTGGCAGCAGCATGATGTCCAGGAGCTGTGCAGGGTCATGTTTGATGCCCTGGAGCAAAAATGGAAGCAGACAGAGCAGGTAGGAGAAAGCAAGAAGTTTTTCTAGACTTCTGACAACAAACAGAAATTCATCAGCCAGTCTGAGGGCTCCCCAGCACAATTACAACAAAAGACCTACTGTGGGAAAAGTGAAATGGGCCAGCAAGCCCCAGGGTTAGTTGTTTCTTATCTCATGAGTGAGTTTTAAACTGCAAACACTTAATCCAGTGTGTATGTACAGCCATGTGTACAGACGCACGTTGGGTTAGCACAAAATTAGTGCATGTGATTGAGCCAGATTTAAAAATAACATAGACAACATTCAATTGTAATGGATTATACATTTTTTGAGTTTACTTTTTGGAGGTTTACAGTGAAGCTGAAAATTGAAAATTAAAAACTAAACTGGCTGTAGGACTGTTGAATGAATGACATCACTCTTTTTATCCAACTCCAGATGACATGAAGATTTAGCTTTCCTTCAAGCTACAAACTAGGATTCTTGTTTGCCGTGTTGGTTTACTGTTGATCCAGAGCATGTAAAAAACAGTTGTTCTGCTGACCCTCAGATGCTATTATACAACTGTTTCCACAGTCTAAATAGCATTACCTGTGACTAGTGAACTGACTGTATCTGTAAACTCAGTCTAGATCCACTTAAATGCTAACATAACATGTTGGTGTAAGCAACATGGGTTGTTGTTAGCGTGTTTCTTTGCTTGTTGTGTGCATATATCCATATACTTTAATATAAGAAAGTAGCAGGGAGAGAAAATGTTGTTGCCCAAACAAATGCTGTATTGTTGGTATGAAACATGGCAGAGAAGGCCTGACTGTCATGCCTCCATATCCTCAGGCTGACCTGATCAACCAGCTGTACCAGGGGAAACTGAAGGATTATGTCCGCTGTCTGGAGTGTGGCTATGAGAGCTGGAGGATTGATACTTACCTGGACATCCCTCTTGTAATCAGACCCTTTGGAGCCAGTCAGGCCTACGGCAGTGTGGTGTGTTTTTCTGCACATTTCATTCCTTAAAACATTTCACACATTGGCAACAAACGCTTGACACTTTTGGGATTCATAGCTACACTTGCATCGCATTGTGATACAGTTTATGACCCATTAGTATTGTAGCCTCCAATCAGATGGACCTGAGATTATTTTTTCTGCCACAGGAAGAGGCTTTGCAGGCATTTATCCAACCAGAAACTCTTGATGGGCCCAACCAGTACTTCTGTGAACGCTGCAAAAAGAAATGTGATGCCCGGAAGGTGAGCACACTGAAAATGTGAAGTGGGAATCGTGTTCAGTGAAGGCAGCGTTCTGCTATTGACCTGCCTGATTCTTTTATAAATGCTTCTCTACACAGGGTCTGAGATTTCTGCACTTTCCCTACCTGCTGACACTCCAGCTGAAGCGGTTTGATTTTGACTACACCACTATGCATCGCATCAAGCTTAATGACCGCATGACTTTCCCAGAGGAGCTTGACATGAGTCCATTCATCGATGTGGAAGATGAGGTGAGAGAACAAATGGCAGTACCTGCTTCCATCAGATTTATGTTACAATAATAGATGAGCTTTTTTTGTTTTCAATTTTCTCTTCCTAGTAACCATCAATAATTTGATGAGACTATAAACTGTGGTGGATAAAGTGTTGTTTTTTTCTCATCACATAACATTTTGATTGACAGATGATAACAGTATCTCACAAAGCAAAGCATTCTCAGTAATAATCTTAATGTCATCCATCAGGTTGACAGTCTTAAATGCTGAATCCATGTCTTTCTTCCCTCCAGTAATGTGTAACATTCAGTTTATCTTATTGAAACCTTCTAAATCACAATATGTCCAGTCGTGAGCGAACAATATGCGATACATACAAATTAACCTCTCAGGCCATAAAGGTAACACCCAATGTCTTACAGGTGGATTTGTTTTTTAATGTTAAATATAAAGAATACATGTGAAGTTAAATGATTTGAAACCTTTCCTCCCCAAACGCTGCTTGCAGTTTCTAGCAATTCACAATATATTTTTTATCCTTTAAGTTATGGCTGACTACTGTGTGTTCTCTGTTTTTAAAAATCTTCTCTGTGATTGGTTTTGAATTTGTCTTCTCTCTAGAAGTCGCCTCAGACGGAGAGCTGCACTGACAGTGGAGCAGAGAATGAAGGCAGTTGCCACAGTGACCAGATGAGCAACGATTTTTCCACCGATGATTGTGTGGATGAAGGCATCTGCTTGGACAGCACTGGCAGCACAGAGAGGGTGTTGAAGCCAAAGGTAATCATCTTGACCACCCACAGTATATATATTGTTGATTGTTGTTATTGTCCTCAGTTCGATGCCTGTCAGATGGTTAAATGTTTTGTTCAAGTTGTTTTTACCACAATCCTGAAACAAGTTCTTTAATATTGGCTAACTGCATATTCCGAGTCAGATATGACACTACCTGAATGATTGTGTAGCTAACACATTGGAATCACAGACATAGCCTTTTCATTTTATTCCACCTTATTTTTCATGAGCTGCTTGATTCAAATACTGACCTTCTTGATTAGAAATTATAAAATTGATGAGCTTAAACTATTGACATGAGAAACTTCAGCTGGGAGAATGTGACTCCTTAATGTGACGTGACGCGATCTGTCAGAGATAAGATGTAGATGTATCACTCTGTTGGATTTGTTGAGACTCCAGAAACACTTTACAAACACTAAACCATCTTTGGCAGAGTACAGACGGCAGCTTGAAGGCCGCACACAAATCTGACGACAGCCAAGTTTTATTATGACCTGTCATCAAGTTACTCATGGAATTAACATTAATTAGCAGCAGTTGGTGTGACCTGCTGTCCCCATTTGACATTTTTACCACAACAATCAGTGTCTGGTAAAAATGAAAAGCTTCTGCCTTGATTTTCTGACACCGAAGTTGGTCTCTTATTGGTGCAAGTACAAACAGAGTCAATCACTGACAGAAGCAAATCATTTTTCACATTCACACACTCATCTTTCACTCATATATGCAGTGAAATGCTCACACTGTAGAGCCCAGCTGTCATTAAAGACAGCCGTGCTGCAACACTAGCAGGCTGAGGTGGAAAAATCAGCAGAGTTCAGTATAGAAAGCTGACACAGATCCATTAAAAACATGCCTGGAAACCCCTGAGTAAATGAGTGGGTATAGATACTGGATGCAGATGAAAATGCTGTGAATCATATGTTGTGACTTATGAGATGACAAGACAACTGAACAGACTACAATCACCATGTTGTACAGCTTCACCGTCATCAAAACGCCAACTTAATTTTTTCAGTTTCTCCAGTAGAGCTTCAGAGAGCAGAGACGCTCTTCTAAGAGTCTTTTGACTCTATGTAGGTTTTTCCTTTTCCTTATACTTGGTCACCTTGGCAATGGAGGAGACTGCTGGAAATGTTATTGAGCAACTGTCTGCTGGCAGACGAAGCTGAAAAATGATGCTTTAGTTCCCTGTTCTTGTTACATGAGATATCCGTCTGTCATTCATAATGTGTACTGCACTTTCCAGATGATGGCTGAGCTGACGCTGCAGGCCATGCTGGTTTTGTTACATTAAACTGAATGATGAGCTACATCCCCTGTGCATGTTTTCTTCATTCCTCTGAAAGCATTTCACATCTTGAGCTTGTATCATAGCTCCTGTTGTTCCTGTTGTCAGCTACCCTGTATGTTGAACATGAACAAAATCTGTCTTAGTCATAACTTGGCTTTTAACTAACAATAAGATTTTTCCCCTCTCTATCCTCAGAGTTTGCTGACCTTTGAGCTGTTCTCCGTCATGGTCCATTCTGGGAGCGCTGCGGGTGGCCACTACTACGCCTGCATCAAATCCTTCAGTGATGGCCAGTGGTACAGTTTCAATGATCAACACGTTAGCAAGGTCAGCCTCTGCTCCTGAGTAACCCGCTTTGTCCTCTTACAGCACTTACATATCGGGCAGAATGACTCAGCAGACTATATCAGTGCTGGTCATCAGTTTGTACTCTACTTATCTTTAAGTATGCACTGAATAATTTTCAAGTACATTTCTGTTGGGCAGATCACCCAAGATGATATCAGGAAGACATATGGGGGGTCCTCAGGGAGCAGAGGCTATTACTCCAGTGCCTTTGCAAGGTCAGTTGTCTCTCATATTTGTCTACAACACTCATGGGTTGACATATCGCATGCTTACAGCACCTTGACTTAGGGAATGCAATAATGATAAACTGGACCCTTTTATCTGTGTTCAAAAGGAAAGTCAAGAGGGGTTTTTTTTAATATTCTTCGGTCATTGTTTTTCATGTTCCTTTTTAAAGGAGCAGCTTCTCTTAGGGCTGATAGAACAATATTTAATATTTTCTCTCTTAAATGTTCTTCTACTTTCATTAACAAAACATCTTTTTTCCCCCCCCAACAGTTCTACAAATGCATATATGCTGATTTATAGATTGAAAGATCCCTCAAGGAATGCAAGTAAGAAATGAATTTAGTTACATCTACTATGTGTAATGGCAAAGTATGTCATCTGTAGGGCATGGCAAGGTTATACACATGTTTTTATATTCTTTACTGTTTCTATTACTGGAGTTGCGTTGCCTCTACCCGTCTCAGACTTAGTATGCAGTTGTAATGTGAACCCTGTGTGTCCTGTCTGCAGAGTATTTTTCTGCAGAAGACTTCCCAGAGCACATAAAGAGTTTGGTTCAGAAGGAGAAAGAGTCTGAAGAGCAGGAAAAGAGACAGAGGGAGATTGAGCGCAACACTTGCAAGGTACACGGTCTATTGGTTAAAGTTCAGTTGTTTTGCTTTTCTATGTGGATAGGTTGGTTCATTGCCCTTCTTTTGAATAAAGTGTAACTGTTATTGGTCTCTTTTTACCTTCAGATAAAGCTTTTCTGCATGCATCCTGTAAAGATGATGATGGAGAGCAAGCTGGAGGTGCATAAGGACAAAACTCTCAGAGAAGCAACAGAGATGGCCTACAAGGTTTGTTGGCTGCTTGTTTTTTCTTCACCATATGATTTTCCAATGACAAGGCCAATTAATGCATTACGTTTTCACAGTAGTGTCTTTAAATACACGAGAAAACAGACTTCAACAAGAGGTTATTTTATCCAGCCACTGTAGTCCACAATAATGTAACGTTATCGAGAGTTATGCTGAGCTTTGGAAAATATTTGCATCTTCATTGAGATGGAACTTTTATTTACTTTTGTGGCCATTTGTGTTTCTGTGCCTCAGCTGATGGAGCTGGAGGGAGCGGTCTCTCTGGACTGCTGCCGTTTGGTAAAATACGATGAGTTCCATGAGTACCTGGAGCGCTCCTACGAAGGCGAGGAGGACACACCGATGGGCCTGCTGTTGGGAGGAGTCAAATCCTCATATATGTTCGATTTGCTGCTGGAAACCCGCAGACCAGAGCAAGTGTTCCAGCCTTACAAGCCTGGAGGTCAGTAGCCAGCTGCAAACTTCCTATGGAACAATCATCTTGTTTTATTGTGTTGCATCGGTAATTGTGTGCAGTTACTTTTCAGAAACTGTTAGGAACAAAAGGACTGTGCACCAGATTTGGATGTAGATGTGTAGATTGTCAAAATACCAAGCAAAATAATTGCCTCATGTTTCTATGTGTGTGTTTCTGCAGAGGTGATGGTGAAGGTTCATGTTGTGGATCTGAAGAGTGAGACCATCTCCTCTCCAATCAGTGTTCGAGCGTACTTGAACCAGACGATCACTGAATTCAAACAGCTTATTGCACAGGTTTCCTGCTCTTCTCATTTCCTTCACTGTATCATCTCTTACTTCCCTCAACTCAAAGTCTTACTGTATTAAACCTTATGTGTATGTGTTTCCAGGCTACAGGGCTATCTGCAGAAACCATGCGTGTGGTCCTGGAGCGCTGCTACAATGACCTCCGACTCCTGTATGTCCCAAACAAGACACTGAAAGCTGAGGGTTTCTTCAGGAGTAACAAGGTCCCGACATTTTCTTTTTAATTCAGATTTTTGTGCTTTTACTCAAACACTTTTAAGTTTGAATTTGATCTGTTTTGTATTTCTTCAGGTTTTCGTAGAGAGCTCTGAGTCGACAGATCATCAGGTTGCTTTCACTGACTCACTCTTGTGGAAACTGTTGGATCGTCACGGGAATACGATCCGGCTCTTGGTCTTACTGCCAGAGCAGTCTCCTGGTACCTTGGCCAACAGAACTCTTTGCCAAAAAGTTGGCAGTGACTCTGATGTGCCCTTTGAAGGGTCAAAGGGTAACAGGAAATCTGTAGAGGCTATCCTCGAGGAGAGCACAGAAAAGCTAAAGAATCTGTCCCTGCAGCAGCAGCACCAACAACAACAGCAACAGCAGCAGCAGCAGCAGCAACAACAACAACAGCAGGGCTCTAGCACAAGTGACAGCCAGAAAAGCTCTGACGCCAGCGACTTCGAACATATCGAATCCCCGACCCAAGAGGCTGACTCAAACTCTTCACTCTGTGTGGCTGCAGACAACAGAGAGTTAGAGAACCGGATCAGGGCTGCAGCCGGGGGGAGCAGCGGTGCCTCCTCTGACCCAGAGAACCACTTTGCCTGCGAGGAGCGCTCGGACTCTGAGGTGAACAATGACCGCAGCACCAGCTCAGTGGACAGCGACATCCTGAGCTCCAGCCACAGTAGTGACACACTGTGTAATGCCGACAGTGGGCCTATACAGCTGGCCAACGGCTTGGACTCGCACAGCATCACGAGTAGCCGTCGCTCCAAAGCCCATGAGGGCAAAAAAGAGACCTGGGACACTGCTGAAGAAGACTCTGGGACAGACAGCGAGTACGACGACAATGGGAAGAGCAAGGCAGAGGCTCAGTACCTGTACTTCAGAGCAGAGCCGTGTTCACAGGATGACTCTACGTGGGATGCACAAAAATGTACAAACTTTTATTCATACAGTTTAAAGGATTAAGCATCATTAAATTACATCACAGTTTTCATTTTATCAGAACTCAATGACTATGTTCTTGCAGAACTTAGAATATTTGTCAGTGTTTTCCTTCCTGACACAATCTGACTAATCTGCCTGACATGTTGTCTCTTGTGATTTGCTTCAGGTTTAGTCATTCATGTGGACAAGAGAATAACTTTAGCAGCATTTAAGCAGAACCTGGAGCCATATGTGGGAGTCAGCTCCACCCAGTTCAAGGTGTTTCGAGTGTACGCCAACAACCAGGAGTTTGAGAGCGTACGGCTCAATGAAACACTCTCATCGTTCTCTGATGATAACAAGGTCAGAATCTATTTTAGAATTTATTTTGTTTGATTTGAGTCCTTTCTGTTGTGGTGAGCCAATACTTGAACTTAGACTTAACTTGGACATTTTATTACTTCCCATAGATAACTATTCGACTAGGAAGAGCACTGAAAAAAGGAGAATACAGAGTGAAAGTTTATCAACTACTGGTAAATGAACCAGAGGTAAGAGCTGAGAGACTTTTTAGTTTCTATGCTTAAGAAGAACATTGTAATCGCAGATATTTCTGATTTATTCATTTGCGTATATCTGTTTCTCAGCCGTGCAAGTTCCTTGTGGACACAGTGTTTGCCAAGGGCATGACTGTCAGACAGTCTAAAGAGGAGCTGCTCCCTCAGTTGAAAGAGCAGTGCAAGCTTGACCTCAATATTGACAGGTAAGACTTGGCTGTTACACATTTATTAATCAAAAAAAGAAACGTGTAGGTGTTTACCAAACTGTGTATTCGTGTGATTAGGGTTCGTCTCAGGAAAAAGACGTGGAAGAACCCAGGCACTGTGTTTCTGGACTACCATGTGTATGAAGAAGACATCAGCATCTCCTCCAACTGGGAAGTTTTCCTGGAAGTTCTCAATGGTAACACACAGTCTGTGGTTTCTTATAAAGAATGGTTATTATATAATAGAATGTTTTTTTTTTGTACCTTGGGAATTCTAAATACTAAAACTGTGCTGCTGAAAGTTACATTTTTCACTAAGTGCCGATGTGGAAAAAAAAACAAACCAAAGGTGAAATCATGATCTACAAATGGCAGCAGATAAAACTGGACTGCAGAGAAACATGTGTCCTTGTTTCTAGACGAAGTTTCCAGGTGAAATTAAGTACAGATAAAGTGCAACTTGATCCATTGTCTGTTGTGATCCATTTCTCAGAACCAGAGAAGATGAAGTCCATGTCGCAGCTGGCAGTTCTGACCCGGAGATGGAGCCCCGCTACCATGAAGCTGGGGCCTTTCCAGGAGGTTATTCTGGAGAGCAGCAGTGTAGAAGAACTCAAGGAAAAGGTGTGTCTTTGTTAACTTTGCCACATAATTTATACTGATCAAAGATTCAGAGGTTCAGTTATTCACCTCTAAAAAACATTGAGCCTTCTCATCCTGATAAACTGACTGATTTCCAATATACAGGAAATAAATACCCACAAAATAAGACTATAGATAAAAACGGCAACCATTCACAATCATTACAATTAATTCATTAATCTAGGGAAACTGGAAAGCGTTACAAAATTATACATTTGCTTTATCAACAAATGGTCTAAGTATGATTCAGTGTGACCAATATATCTTTTATTTTTTATTTTGTTTGCAGCTCAGTGAAATCAGTGATATTCCTCTCGAGAACCTGGAGTTTGCAAAGGTGAGACACAGCACCTCACTCAGGACGCATTCCTTTTCATGTTACTTTAGTCTCCTTTCTTCTGAATGATTCCACCTTTGACTGAGAATCCATCTGTTCCGAGCAGGGTAGAGGAACATTTCCATGTGACATTTCTGTGTTGGAGATCCATCAGGATTTGGACTGGAACCCGAAGGTGTCAACTCTAAACGTGTGGCCTCTATACATCTGTGATGATGGAGCCGTCGTCTTCTACAGGTAAACAAGCTCAAAACAATTACAGTCTTCATTAAAGTACTAATGCTTCTCTTCCACTCCTCTGTGTTTTGCTAAAATTATTTGACCGACATATAGGACTGTCAGCTATGTCATCAGTTTTGTTGGACTGTAAATATCTCTTTATGTTCATCATTTGAGTTTATTTTTTGTTTAAAAATCTAAGATTAAGGTTGTTCTTGTGACAATTAGCGAAATAAGATTAATAAATAATAAAGTATAGATTAATTACAAACACAGTTCACTCAAAAATAATACATTTTGTTTTTAAGTTATTTGAACATAAACCAATTCAAAAGTGTAAGGACAAAACATAAAAATATTACTCTTTATAGCTTAGTCATAATGAAATAAAGCTCTTGTTTGGTGATGTAAGAGGGGCTCAGTTTTTGGGATAAAATATGAAAATAATTTCAATGTTGAGAGTAGTATATGTTGCTGACCTGCATCACAACCTCTCAGTATATAAAATTTTAAATATTTGTGAGTTGAGATCAGCATTCTTGTGATTTTTGTGCAGGCACAGCACAGAGGAGCCTATGGAGCTGTCGGAGGATGAGCGTAATGAGCTGATGAAGAAGGAGAGCAGCCGTCTGCTCAAGACCGGACACCGTGTCAGCTACTCGCCACGCAAAGAGAAGGCCCTCAAGATCTACCTGGATGGAGGCCCGGCCAAGGATCCGGGGCAGGACTGAGGCGCAGAACACAGCTCCCGGTTGTTGGGATCGTCTGGCTGCTGCAGCAAAGCATCCAGGCTATGGGACTCTCCGTCTGAGTGTTGGGCCCGATAGTTACTTGAACATCAAGCAGCGTTGTGAGGCTGATGTGCTCTCACCCTCCACTTTGAGCCCCAGGACTGGCTCAGAAACCCTATTGTGCACTATAGTGTATTGTACTGTAAAGTTTAAAGGGAAGTGCGAAAGCTATTCAATACAGAAAAAATAATCAATACTGTATAGACAAATCAATTGAACGTAAAAGCTCCAGAGATGGATACAGAGATGTTAGGACGGTGAAACTAGGCCGGAGGGCATCCATCCTGTCTATTTATGTCTGCCGTCTTCTTTCACATCAGTCTCCTTCACTGTGCGTTTCTCTTCCTTGTTCAGGAATAGTGTTGATTCTGATTCATCTGTGACCTTCTTGTAAGTCCATGTGCTCACACAGTTTGAGCACTGCTCTATTAGAGAAATCATCCTCATCTTACCTCGCTCACCTTCCTTTTAAATACTTTAACAGCACATACAACCAAGAACTACTTATCCAGCCTTCCTCAGTCTCACCTCTTCTGCCGAGGCAAACCTCACTCTCCCAGTGACTCTGACACTTTGAGACATCATTCATTCACACGATTTGATGAATCAAAAAAGCAACAATTAAGAATTTTTAAACTGCAGGTCGTCTCTGCTCCTCGAATGCCAGAGTAATGTCCCTACTGCTGCTCTTTGTGCTTTATAGGAGCTTTACCTCTGCTACATCACTTCCACTAGATATAGTGATACATAGGCTATGGGTCCTTTAATACAAAGTACAATGAAACAAAACCAAGTAGACCATGTTAAGAATCTCCTTGTTTTGTTTTTGTTTATTGTAAATTATTATTTTGCTCCAGACTTAATCATTCAATTAGGTTTCGTGAGACACCAGGCACACATCTGTTGTCTGTATTAACCTTTAATTTAGAAAGTGGATTTCTTTGGCTTTTGTTTTCTTTTGCACCATGTGAACTGGGTGTACATCTCTAGTGTCATCCGTGTGTGTGTGTGTGTGTGTGCGTGTGCATGCGTGAGTGTGTGTGTGGTATACTGAGGGGAGGGAGCTGTCTCTGGGTTTTTGGCAGAGAGTGTGAGGTTTTTTGGCTTCTACCTGCTGCTGCTGCTGCTTGATAGACTGGCACCAGAGGGGTGTCGAAAGCCCGCTGGACATCTCAGTCTGCACGGGCAACTGGTCTGAGGACTGAAGCTCAGCATCCCAGCCCCCTCTGGGCTCCTGATGCTGCCACCAGCTCTTCACTGTAGAAATGCCAATATCTGAAGAAAATCTTTTCTTTTTTTTTTCTGTCGTTGTTGTCATTGATGTTTATTTCTTTGAGATTTAAATCATGTGTGAAAATAGTTTAAGATGATTTTAGAAATTAATTAAATTTTTTTTCATAACTGCAGTTTTCTGGCACTGTAAATTAAAATGACTCAATTTAACTCACAAATCATATTCACCTTTTTAAGAGTTTCGGTGTTTAAAAATAACTTTATTTTTCTAAAGGCAAGAGTTGTACAGGCTGCATGTCAGGCTTCAAGTGCTTAAGAATAGTACAGAGGTTGCATTTGACAGTTGTAGCTGTATGCGAGTTAACATCCAGCACAAGTGTTACAGCTACATTCACACATACATCAGGTATTGCTTGCGTTAGAATTGCACCTTCCAGCCTGGATGCTGAAATGGTCGCATTGCTGTACATGAAAGACAGAGAGCACAGAAAAGCAACATGAGGTGCTGGGGACTAAAAGGTATTTTTTTTAAATGTTTGGGAGCACGGAAGAGTGCAACATATGCTGGAAATGCAGTTGTGGACAGCAGCTGAAATTAAAGTGTGAGCTGATAAACTTTGAATGATTATAACTTCAAGCAGAAATCTAGCAACAAGGCTGCAATTTAGTAATATGGAATTACTAAATTAGATAAGTGTTTATGATAACATTTATGATTAAACTAGAACTATAAATGTTAGTGTTTTACAGCTGTATCATTCAATTTCAAACAAGGTCCAAGTCATGGAGGCATATAAAGTATACAGGAATTTAAGGTTTAGATTGTATTATTGTCCAATGGGCCTACATGTTGTAAAAGAAAAACCATGCTCTATCTGCACACTCACGTTGCCTGATTAGGCTTCTTCTCAGGACTGTGTGGGCACGTACAGACTGTGTTTGATAGGCATTTTTCAGAGCAGACATTTTGATTCGCTACAGTAGAAAATAGCATAACAGCTCTGTTCTTTTCAAGTGTCTCAGTAAGCAGCATGTATAACACCAGGACCCTGAAAGTGAAGCAGGAATGAAATTCAATCATTCCTTTTGTTATTCACCCCTTTGCTTTTCCTACAGTGACCTGTCAAAATGTCTTCCATGAAAAAGGCTTTCCTGTTAAGTCTTGTGGGACATCTTACACATAATCATTCTTATTAGTACATAGAGGTGGTTGACATCATGTAATTCTCATTATAGTGCCACCTGCCCAGAAGACTAATCAGCCACAACAGCAACACCTGTGAGAGTGTGCAGGGACTTTAAATGTTTGCTACAGGATTTGAGGGTCACTTCTGAGAAAATGAGTCAAGAAATAGGGTATGGGCAAAACAGTAGTTTAAATGTAGTTACCAGCTTATTAAGTACACCTGTGCATTCTAATGCAAACTTTGCAACCAGTCCTGCCTTTGCTTATAATGATCACAATGCGGACACATTAGAAACAGTTCAAATATACAGTAGTGACATCCTGTACAAATTCCTCAAGTGTAGACTCAGAAATAACCAACAGTTGAATTTACATCCCATTAATACTGTGCTAACAAAAACTGATCCAACTGTTTTTGCGCATGACTGTGGGATTGATTGTATTAGGTCGTGCAGGCGTAGCTAATAAACTGTTAATTCAGTTTATGCTTCTAATGCTGGGAAATGCATTTTTTCCCCAGTGCAAAACATAGAGCATTACAGTTTGAACTGGCACCAAACATTACAGCATCAAGAGTAATTCCAGGCTGACAGTCAATCTGGACACACCTCCATTCCAGGAAACCCCCCTTTGGCTCTACAACATTCAGCAGACTGTCAATAACATTTGTCTATATAGCCGGCATTGACTGTCCTGAACCTTTGAAAGTACTGAACCCACCCTGACAACAAACTTTACTAACACTGTTTACCTTCATGTGAACTGAAGTGATTGACAGTCAAACATCAGACCAATCAAAAACAAGTTCTAATTATTGAACCAATATAGACCACATAGAACCAATATAGATTAAATGAATCAGCATGGCATGTTGGACAGCGTTTCCTCTCGTCATGCATATAATAACATGTCATCTCTGAGCCATAAAAATGTTAAGGCCTCAGTCTTGGCAAAAACAAATGTTGCCTCAGCGGAACAAAGCAACATGAGGGTCTTGGCAGGAGAGCGCATATTACAAGGATCAAGCAGCAAGGTTTGCCAAAACATTTTCTCAGGAATCAGAAGGGAAAGTGCAGAGGGGGGAAAATCTTTGTTATAAACAACTTTGTGATATTGAAGCAGCTTTACTCTTAAACAAACTTCGGCTTTATCAGACATGTATATGGATGAAATTAGCTTCCTAGATGGCGCTATAACCGACTGTCATAGTCACTGACAGCAGCTACATTTGAACAGATTTAGAAGAAACCACACATGCTCTGCTAACATCTCCTGGTAGTGTTGAGTCCTGTAGATGAACATAGGAGTAATATTGAGGGAAGTGATTTTCGAAGCCCAAATATAATTAATCATTGCCTGCTTCTGTTACTGTTTATAAGTACAGTCCATGAGGCGTAAGCATTTCTTTTTCGTCCTAGTTCACAGTAAAGTCCACTTTTCTCTGTTTCCATCTCACAAATTTAAACAGTGAGGTGAGTAAATGAAGGTTAGATTTACAGTACAATATAGAGATGCAGCAAACAGTCAACAAACCAGCATTTACTAACAACACTGGACTTTGCAAATATAGTGTTTCCTCTTTTCTGTTAGTGACTTATATATCTACAGTTTCAGAAACCTTTCAAGATTTTAAACCTCAGGTCTCAATTAAAGGAAATAAATATATTTTTGCCCATTTTTCATGCTTTTGCAGCTTTGGATAAAGCTGGCAAACAGAAAGTGCAATGCTCTGGAGTCAATGTGAATCAAACCAAGCTGTGTCTAGAGTATGTAGTCTATCTCTGAGTATAGAGAGTCTGTCAGGTCCTCTTCGCTTGAGTCCTCTTCTTTAAGGCACATGGATCCTCGCCTGTCAGAATCATGCATGTAAGGCTTTAATAGCTTGGATTTATTTGAACAGAATCGACTCAAGAAGAAATATAAGATGTGACAAATTCTGTGGTATTAACTGTGCTGCACTCACCCCAGGTGCTGGCAGTGGAGATCTCCTGCACAGGGGCAATGTTTCCTGGGTCCCTCATCCCGAGCGTCCCAGGCCAACAGCTCTACCAAGTGGTTGGAGGCGCCAAAGCAGCGCTCACGCTCAATGGGCTTGGCCGAGCAGACGGGGAAGAGCAGGGCTGAACACACAAACAGAGCAGATACATTTTCTGAGAGGATGCACAGAACCACTGAGCAGCATGTACTGAACTGAGGGCTATACTGCACCTCTGTGGAAAGCACAGCAGAGGTCTGTGCTGCAGTCAGTCTGGTACTGACAAGTGCTGCCAGCCTCTCCTTTGGTGGCATTTTGACTGCACTGACCCCACACACACAGCTGCTCAGCACAGCACTCCTCATCTTTAGTACAGGACTGAAAATACATAACAAAAATGGCTTTCATTTTCAAGATATACTTCATTAAATGGACAATATTTCAGCAGACACCTTTCATTGAATGCAGATTTTTTTTTTTTTTTTTTTTTTTACAACACTGGCATTTTAAAAGTCACATGAAAACATTCATGCACAGTCAGCTCAATGTGGATGAATCTCATCGGAGCATTAATAACATTAATGATTCTCTAAGCATGAAGTCTGCTGATGACTTTTTCTTGGGTTAAAAATAAATGAGTTCAGTGAGTCAACTGGTCCCTGATCGGGTGAGACAAGTTCCTATTCTGACATACCCTCTATGAATTGTTAATTTGGGGATATGACAAACAGGGCTGCGGTTATTTCGATGCAGAGTATTTCAGTGCAGCACTTTTGACAAGACACAGATCCTGTCCTCTGTGTATTCATTATCCCTGTACACTGTATCCTCTTTGGCAGACTGCCACTATCTTTATGTCTTTGCGTTGCTTTTTGCTCTGCTACACCAAGGCCAGCTCATCCGACGATGACAGTACAAAATCAGCAGCAATAACTGAGTCTTAAATAAAACCAATAGGTGATGCTCCACAGGGAAGACTCTCATTACTAATATTCTTCTATTTCTAGACGGCCTTTGATGGAGTCGAGGGAAAAAAGAAGAGCTCTTACTTAACCTGGACACATGCTGTCCTTTCATGCCAAGCTCATAGGACGGAGTGTTCGCAAACAACACACTCCAATTACACTTGTGGACACACTGCAATGCAGTCGAAGTGAAACCTCAGCTGCCTAGAGGTGACTGCGCGTGTATGTGATTGAAAGCGACAGAGCTGGGAAATGGTGCATTTTAAAGAAGACTGAAGATGCTCATATGAAGGTAACTTAGGTTCACTCACCACATCAGTTGCTTTGCAAGGCAGACATCTGGAGTCGTGTGTGTCATAAAGGCAATACCTTCCCTTCCCACAGTCCTCAGCAGTCATACATCCCTACAGATAAGAAAGAGGAAGGATTACAACCTTTTCTAGCTCCATGGTTTGGTCCAAACTCAGGTCACCAGCATTCAGAGAACTTTCCAGTTATCTATAGAAATGATGCTGTGTGCCAAACATACAAATATATCAGCCTTTGGCCACTCCATCTGTCTATCATGTGACCCTACATGGGATTCAAACTCAACTATAGAGGAACTCTGGTTTTGATACATATCCAGGTCACAGCATGCAAAATGAAGAACTAATAAAACTTTTAGGCTGCACAGACTCCTTTGAAGCTAATTAGGAAAAGAACCTGCAACATTTTATTTTTACCTCTTGTAACTAGGGCACTGTTGTCCCAATCTTACCATGTAAACAGCTGTTTGCCTCTCCTGTCTCTCTGTGTGTCGAACAGCACACCAGCCAAATGACTCTGTTCCCTCAGTATTCAAAGTGTAAAAGTGGAGCAGACTTAGAATATACTGAAGGTGATTCAGGTAAACATTTTAACTGCTGTGTTTTACTTGCGCTGTAACACTTTAAACCAAATAAATTAAGTTATCAGAAAGTTGTTTTTTTTTAAATTGGGCTTTTATATGACTATATTGTGAATAATAATGTTTCTAAATCCGTGCTGTTGTATAAGAACCCCTTCTGTTAAAAGCTTTAAGTAAAATCAGGTTACAAGATGCATCTTGTAACTTGATTTTACTTTCAGGATTAAAGTAAAATCAAAATACCATTTTGCACAGTCATCATTTTGATAAATGCACTTGAGCTGTACATCAGCATTTTTCTCAACTTCTATTGTATACATGGTGCATACAAATTAGGATTAGATCTGAATGAAGACATGAATGCACACTGTACTTTCCACACACACTGATACATTTGCAGATTATGCAAAGTTATTGGCTGTGGGTCAAAGGTCATATGAAAACAAGCTCTTTTTTTTTTTTTTTTTTTTTTTTTTTTTTTTACTGTATATCATATAAGACTGCAGGCAAACAGAATAAACTTACATGATCAATGTTGTTCCCGAGCTCACTGGACTGGACAGCTGCAGTGATGTTGTTTGTCTCCTGTGTGAAGGCGGGATGTCTGTCAAGCTTCATTCACAATGGAAACAATCATCACTTTTGTTTACTGTGTATAAACCTACCAGGTCTACTGAGGTGTGTCCAGATTGACTGTCAGTCACTTTATCAGATGCAGTTTCATTGTGATGACTTGGATGAAGGTTATTGGGGTGAGGGATGACAGTCTCGTTGTTTCTCTGGAAAGATTGGACATATGATCAGAGATAGATTTCAGATGAAAAGATGCGTTAAGAAGTCACTCCCATATTCTGGCGCTTTACACTGCTGCATCTGTTTCTATGCTGTTTACATTTTTATTATGAGATGGAAGATTCTGCAAAATAATGCTGTGTCATATAAAAAGCTGAGTGAAACTGGCTTCCTACCTGCTGAAACGCATCCTCAGGCTTCTGCTGCGGATCCTCGGGCAGCTGCTCCACCTCCACAAACATGCGGTCCGGCTCTGTGTGTCCCTGGTCTGTGTGATCCTGCAGGATGTGGCTGATCCCAGAGTCCACTATTTCAGGGAGGATGCCATTACAGACAGCTGTGAGAGCCACAACTAGCAGGGCGACCCGCATCATGATGCTGCAGGTCCTGGTCCCGATGCTGGTCCTGATGATGCTGTGGTCCTGATGCTGTCCGTCCTGATGCTGCACTCAGAGGAGGGTGTGGTGATGCTGCTGAGAAACAGCGCCACCACAGCTGATACGCCTCCATCACTCTCACGCTCACTCCCAAAACTCTCATTAACTGGTTTTAATGTCAGTATAAACGCAACATGCTAAATGACTCACCTAAAACATAGTTCCGGCCAAGTGTGATCACTGTTCAAAATTACTACGCGCATACGTATAAGAATCGGTACTCTGGCTTCATGCTAGATAGCTTATCAGTTAACTTTAGCTGACCTGATTAAACACAATTAATTGATTAACAACTGATATCTGGCTTTAACAACCATATTTTAAAATGAAAGCAGACTCAAAGACGATCGTGTTTTCTGTATCAAGTGTTCAAGGTGAGGCTGAACTATTGAACCTGACATATCTTTGAGATAGCTAGCTTAAAAAGTAAGGGGCTATATCTAAATCTCTGTAAGTCATGTGTTGATTCAAATGCAGCTTTATAGCGACATACATACAATGTAAGTGACGAGTAGATGCAAAATACTAAAAACTTATGACAAACAGCAATAATTGTGAAAAGAAATAGTCCGTATGAAAACTGCTGAAAAGTGTCAAACGAGATTTGGCCATTTAAGTTTCTAGACGATATTTAGCTGTTAAAGTCTCATTTTCTAATGCGGTGAGCAACTCAAACAACGTTTTAAAAACTTACCTTCAATGTCGTGAAAAATTATAAACCACTTGCTTGACCTCCCTTTAGGTAAGTGATAAAATATGTTTCATTAATTGTGAGAGCGGGTCATTTAAACCAGACACGCCGTAGACGTAGTTGCACAGTCTGGACATAAGATGGCGCCATTTGCCTTCACAGTAAACACATGGGGGCTGCAGACGGTGCTGTTTGCGTCTATGTGTGCGGTGTTTGTTCAGTGCTTTTTGTCCATGTGCGGCACAGACCGTGATTTCTGCTGACTCTCTGTGAAAGGCATGTGTGGACTAAATGGGCGCCAGGTGGCTTCATTCAAAACGAATTAGTTGCACCTGAACTGAATGTATCAGAGTGAAGTTTTCCTCCTGATATTTACTTTTCAATATTGATGTGCGGTCCCTATATTCATAATCTTTAGTTGAAGCTCATGCACACACCTTTAAATAACCTTTCCAGTTTAAGCATTTAATGAGCTTTTATTTCTCTGCAGTTCTTAGATTTGCAGCCAGATTTAATTCAACCGCTTAAATCCAATCTTTGGTGTAATTAGTTACTTCTTCCTGTGAGGCGAACCTGAAGATGGTGGGTGGTCGGTTAAGTCGTGAACTATGTGGCATGAGAAAGTGTGGATTAAACAGGAGCCACGGGAGCTGCTCGGGGATGTGTCCGACTTCAGAGCACCGCCCTCCAACACTGGGATCAGCTGCAGAAACAGAGAAACTGCCTCCTGTCAGCCTGACTGAACACACCGACAGCACTCACACTACAGCCTCGATTGACCGAGGACACTGGAAGGAGGAAGAGTCTGGACTGGGTTGCGATATGAGGTAAGTTCTTCTCTTATACACCTTGTATTTTATTGTCCTTCCTAAGCAAGTGTGTGGTGTGAGACTGACACACCTGACAGAAGTGGTGTTTTCCTTGTTTGAGACAATCACATGTGTTCCAGTAGAGACTTTAACCAGGGCTCTTGTATGACAACCAGACATGGTTATATTAAAAGTTATGGCACAGGGATTGAAAACCAGGCTGCCACCAGGTATATGAGCTCTCTGTAAACCAAAACACTGGCCATTATATTAGTATCGGTGAGGAAGTTAATAGTGAGATAAGGCCCATTTGTTCTGTTGCCAGTTTGCTCTAAGCAGGGTGTAATGTTTTCTGGTGATTTTGGAGTCTTTATAAGCACGTTTTAAATCTTGTGTGTTATTGTGACTGTGGCGATTGAACCCTGACTGAGAGGAGTCAGACATCTGGGCTTGTCTCTGACAGCAAAACGATTATCTGCACTTTTTGTCATAAATCACTTTTGAGCACCTATGTAGCTGCTTTTCAGACATGCCTCAAGGCAAACCCATTCAAACTGGACTTTTGATTTTCTATAAGTCAAAGACAGTCAAAAGAATCAAAACAGGTAAGCTGGGTGATAATCATCCCTAAACAAGCTGTCCTGTCAGTACAAGTTAATGAACTCTGGTGTTTTAATTCTTTTCAGCCATTCTCAAGGCTCACTCCACCTGCTCAACAGCTTCCACACTGTAAATAGCCCTGAAGCCTGTCTTTGGGGTTGTAATGGCACAAACTGCATAATAAAGAAAGGTGTGGTGTTGACAGGCTGTACTTTCAGGTCACTGAATGAATCTCAGTAAGTGAGGGAAACCACCTGTAAATGTTTTCTAGTGTGGGTTAATATGCAGCTACTGCTACTGATCAAATACACTGTTGAACCTTTGATAAACACTGGACTCCTGATTAAGCAAGAAAGAACAGTCAAACTCAACAAGTTTGGACCAATGAGGGAAAAAAACTGTCCTAAAGATAAAGATTCCTTTCTGAAGCTTTGCAACGTTTTCAGTAGGGCTGCACCTCTGCTCCTTCTTCCACGTTTGAACGCACCACGTGAGCACTCAGTCGGGGATGATTCATATGTCTTGCAAGATGATGCACGATTTGTTCAACATTTTTAAGGAGGGTCAGTAGAGTCATACAAACAGTGGTATTTCTCCTTCCCACCGCTGCATGAGCAATCATTTCCTGTGTGTACTTTATGACTGGTTGAAGACACAGCGTGCCCTTCTCCATCAAACTGTGAGATCCAAACTTTATTACAGAGTGCCTCTGCCAGTGAACGTGCTAACATCTAAACAGTGTTCATACATATAGTATCTGGTCTCTGGCCCAGACGCTGATGGTCTGTGTGATTTATGCTCATGGAAATTAACAACCTCTTTGCGCATAAACATTCAACTGCAAACCACATTATTCTCCTCTTGGTGGAATTTCCCTCTCCGTAAGCCTTTTTTGAGTCATTCATGTGCTATGATACAAAATATATGGAATGACAAAATAAACAGTGTATTGCTCAATAAGACCGTCATCTTTTTGCGATGCAAGTATTGCGTTTTTGCCAAATTGATGCCAGGCTTATGCCCCAAACATTTTCAATGATTACAGGTTTAACTCAGTTATGTTCTTTTCCTTTCAACAAATACAGTTGCTGTAGAGCAACATTCCCGAATTGCAGGGCTGTATATTAGAGCTGTATGGACAAATATAGCTAATGTTCTGGACTTGACTTTAACACACTGAGAAACCAGAGTAACAAAGCCAGTCAGCAAACTGATTCAGTCAACATTTACATACAAACTTCCACATTTTTCAAACTGTCCTGACTGTTGCTGATAGGTCTAAAAAAAAAAAACCTTTAAGCATGATGGGCTTCAACGCTGCTTCAGTCGTGTACAACTGCAAAGTTTTGAGCCAGTGTTTCATTTTTAGTTTGTAATTACCAGCTTTACTGGAGTTTAGCTTAACAACAGTGTGCGAAGATAAAAACAGCATTATAGAAAGCTGCACAGGTCCCTCCAATCATGCAGCCAAACGAAGGCCGACATTAAAATGATGTTAATGGCCTCGTCTTTCACATATCTCGACTGTAAATAACACAGCAAGGCATTTCAGACTCCCACTCTTGCAAATCTGAGCTGCCTCTGTCATGACCTGTCTACGCCATTTCAACAGCCTTTCAGAGCTATGATTGACGCACAATTGAGTGTCAGTCATGCAAGACGACTCACCTGTAAGATGTCAGTGCTGTAATGGTTGCTTCAGTCAACTGATCTTCCTGTCGCATTATTAGTCAATGGTTATAGCCTCTTGCATACAGGTAAAGATATAATGAATACTGACAAATGTGAGACATTATTTAAATGCTTAATAATTTAGATTTAGACACAACAAGTACTGTAGTGAAAGAGCTAGCGTACATGGATCAAACAATTAAATGGATAAACGAATGAAAGCCTCACTTAATAAATCAGAGTAATAGTACAATGTGAGGGTGTCATGCTGTGGAGGAAAACAATGTAAATGTGTTTCACTCAGCCTGAAAAAGTGACTGAGTGGAAGATTGTACTTATTATTGCCAGGGACGTGTCGTAAACTTTCTCCTTCCTCTCTGCAATATGTTTCCTTCCTTGTTCCACAGCATAAAAATGGACGCATGAGTCCAGACGTCAGCCACACAAAAGAGAAACTTTCAGAGATAGATGGGGCATATTGTTCCCTGTAGCCTGGTGGTTGGAACTCAAAACATTTGCTGGTCTATCATTTCTGCTCTCTTAAAAGATGTCGATATAATACAATGTATATTTTGACCTATAACATCTAAACCAATGGCAGACTTAAAGATGTAGCCACTGAATGATGTGCAAGGAGACTTTGCTATGGTAAATTCCCCCCAGGATATCATTAACACTTTCCATCTGGCAGGGACGAGGGCACACTAAATAGGCTTTTAAACATATCTCAGACATGCTTAAAAACCACAGAGGTAGAATTTTACAGAGGGAGCTCTGCCCCAAGCTTTGATCTGGACAGGAAACCAGACACACTCGACAGGAAGAGTTTGGATGGGAGGCGTCTCAGGGAGCTCACGCACTTTGCTGCAGCACTCAGGACCTTTTTGAAATGTGAAATAAGGCGTTCTATCTGTTTCCCAGAGCTTCACCATGATTCAGTTTAAGTACCAAGACACTCCTGGTGTTGCAGCAAATCGAGAATGTCCAAACGTCAATCAAGAATCGTTTTTAATATTTAGTTTTGTGAGATGTCTGTTTTGGCCTGCTTCAGTTTATCGCAGGTAAACCCAGAAAACTTGACCATTATTGAGTTGACCCTTGTATATTTTTGTGTTAATCAGAGGATGTCTTGTTTACAGGTTCAAGCCCTGTCAATATTTTTTTTTAGGTCATGTGCTGTTTTCTTCTGCAACATGACACTTGTCTATTCTGAGCTTGGCTTTACTGATTGCTGGCTTAGAGTCTGCTATTCCTGCCAAGCAGTAATACTGCCATCGAAACCTTCACTGTGCCCCCTCACGTGATATGGATGAATGAAAGACGCCACTGATTTTTGACACTCAGTGACAGTCAGTTTGCAGTTTGTCTTTTGCTTTATATGTACTACATTTTGATATTTAAGAGTATCCATGTCCACTAATTATTCACCTTCTGATGGCGATGTGAATCAGTTTTCTTTGGCCATCTTTCTTAATTTTAGAACATTGGACACAGTCACTGTAATGATAACAAATTCAGTATACTAATTTATTGTAACACATGTTAATGTGTGGTTAGAGTCAGAATAAGTGTTCAAGTGAATTGTTTGTGTCAGTAGCTGGGCAGGCACAACTCTGTACTCAGTGTGTCCAGATAAATCATTCTCCAAAGAAGCCATGTGGTGAACACACTTCATGGGCCAGATGGGCCTGCAGACAGCGGCCCTGAAGCTTCATAAGCTGGCTCTTGTTCGTGTAAATTCACTGTTTTCTCCTCTGAAGGTGACTGACACTCACTGCATTGTGCCAATGGTCTACCTTGCTCATGACTGCTCTTCTTTTGTTTTGGCACCGCTGCGCGAACATGCAGCCAGATTACAGAGAGCTGAGATAATACTGTGGAGCTCTGGGGCCTGGTGAAGGGCAGAGCCGGCGGGCTGAAGTCCACATGAGCACACTGTTTTCTGCTTATCACGCTTACAGAGGGTTCCTTCCTGGTTTTCTTCAGTCCAGTCTGTAATTACTGTTGCTGGCCAGCTACACACTGCAGTATGTGCATTTCCCAGCACTCCCAATGTTTTCCTTGTGTTGTCAGCTTCCCATTGTATTCTGATGCCTGAAGCTATGGTCTCTGCGGAAACAAATGAAGACATGGCGTCACTGGTCGTTAAGTATCTTTACAGTTTTGTCAGTGTCAGTTATACTGTGTGTTTTAGATAGAACTGGCTGTTGCAGTTTGCTCTGGCAAACACATGCTCAGTTTTGGGTTGACATGTTACTGTACATGTAAATGTATTCAATTAGTTTGGGATAAGAAAGGCAATATTCTATAATTATTTATTATCAAGCAAATCCAATGAGAATGGCTTGATTGTCACAGACAGGGTTGGGAAGTTGGAAAGTAACACATTGTTGGCTTTGTATGGTATTTGTTGACAGTGAAATGTAGAAAAATGCCAACCTTGTCCTGTATGTGTGTGTTTTCAGGGAATGATGGTTATGTATGTGTGTAAAACCATGCATGTTTTGATTTTTCTTTTTACCATCCAGGTGTAACAGGTACATTTTTCACATTCCTAACATTCCTCTCTATCATACTGGAAGCTGATAGCTTGCTATGTCTCCCAGGCACACAGCAGTGCTTTTATGTGTACTCAATAGCAAATCCATCCTAAAGATACTTTGCTCCTTGGGCAGCGTGCCACTGTATAATAAAGTAATGACATAAATAATGATAAAGTGATATGTAAGGTATCAGGAGATTGACATCCTGGAATAAAACTGCAGATATTGCTGTACAAATAAACTCACTACCATTCATTTCATCAATTAGCTGCACTTGGTTTCACTCAATCAGATCATTTTCTAAACAGACAGGAAACATAAAACCTGCATAAATGTCTGTGATCCTCCTAAGCATTATGTGGTTCTGCTATGATGTGTGTGTGTGTATTCTTTCCGCTTCGTCTGTCATTAGTTGTATTTTTACAGCCGCTCTGTGGATTTGTTCTGTCTGCCCACAAGTGACTTTCCATTCTGTCAGCCTGAGATGGTGAAGTCATGGGGCTCTGTCTGAGACAATGTAGTTTGAGTGTTGAGCATTGACTTGGCGATTAAGACAGTAAGTGGTACCTTTTCATTAGTCCTTGCAGACTTGTACAACAGATGGTTCCAATAATTGTGCCTTTTTCTATTTTTTTTACCATTTTGCTTGAACCATTTTGCTTGAACTGAAATGTGAAAGCATAAGTGAGGTCAGCATGTCTTTATGTGAACTTTCCACCAAAGGCTCAAGAGATTATTGAGGACTTGCCAAAGTTTAGGATAAAATGATGTCACCATAAAATTATTATTAGCTGTTCTTGTGAAAAGAAAATGGAAGATTGCCTATATAATACAGTTGTCTTTTTTATCCTTTTTTGACAGAACTTGACAAATCTCTTCTTCAAACAAACTGACTTTCAAATCAACCCTCAAAGGAAATAACTGCACAATCCAGCTTTAGCAGCTTTATAGAAGATATAATGTAGGCCCCAAACACACCACATACCACATGGTAGAGTACACAGCAATTTTCCCATCACATTCTACTGCCATGCATGAAAGATTAAAGCACCTGCATCGTATATCATGCCTGTCTCAGTCATCGCTCGTCACTCATTGACAATCAGGGAGCAAATTCTCCCAAAAAACTGTGGAGGTGGTCCTGTGACCACTTGGCTGGTGGAGCCAGTTAGAGGGAAGCTGAGTGTTGGACTCATGCTGATGGGGCAGTTCAGAACTCTTTTAGCCACGTGGCAAAGGAATGTCAGCTCATTGAGTTTGAGGCTGGATGTCTGCTGTGAAAGGCCTCAGGGGTCTGCAGTCTACCAACAGGACAGAGGCTGTTTAAAGCTGCAGAGGTGTGTAAAGTAGGCTGAGGGTCTCTTCAGTGTACAGTATTTCTGCCAGTGTCTGGGCTGGTTGGTGTTCCTTTCTCTGCCTGAGTCATTCTCATTCTCTGAAATGTAAAACAACAGCAGCATCAAAACAGGATGCAAACACAGGGCCAAACAGGATCTTGTGCAAATTAATATGCTAATTTTAGCAGAGGGACAAAATGTTGGTGCTTTGGGAGTGACATTCAAATCACAGTCAAAAATAAGGTGGTGACCCAACAATGAACAGTGATTGGATGCAGACTTGTTTCACGCACTGGTGTATCATCCCCGACTAAAGCTCTCTACAGACTGTGTCATGACACAGTTGCCAGCTGAGGGAGAGAGTGATGTTATTGTAGCTTACAGATGGGCTTATCAGTTCAGTCAGATCTCAGGGACATAAAAACATCAATCAATGGGCAAGGTGTGGTGGAAAACCTAAAATAATATCTGAACTGTAACATCATCAGTGAGGTAACACACAGGCAAATGCACACCTTGCTAATAGTGGATTACTGCGTGGGTCTGCTGGAGTCCTGCACAGCTGGCTTGACCTCTCCTCTTAGCCTGCCCATCCCTCTCCATGGGATATTAAAATATCAAAGGCAGACTTCTCCCAAAACTCACAGAAGCTGTGGTCTCCACCCAAGTGAGCGCTCACATGCTTAATGCAGAGAATTTCCACATTTTGCTTTGATGTTGAGTTTCTGGCACAGATTTTTTGGCATGATTTTCAACATGCTTGATGGTTGATTGGAGCAAAGAGAAAACGACATTGTATTTAATTCTGTCAGTTCAGCTCTATTCTGACACAAGCGTGTGTTTTATCAACAGTGTCTTTCACACGCAGGCACATATGTAAGCATACTGAATGCACACCCGTCAGAAGAAGGTGGACTATTAAGCATGCGTACCCAATCCCAGTTAATCAATCTCTGTTTGTGTGGGTTTGCATTACAATTAGTTTCAAAGACCCCTTTTTACTGCTTGTCTGCTTTTCAGACAAATACTTTTGCGGTCTACTTATCCACCGTCAGTGCTGCGCTCCATGAATGAAAAGCGTTTAATAGAAACTAACAGTAGTTCTTTGAAAGGCAGTTGTAGGAAAATCATCTTTACCATGTTGAGCATGGTGCTCATGGTGCAAAAGTTATTCTTATAGAGCTGCAGAACATACAATTGTCAGCAAGAAAGTTCAGCTGTTAGTCAAGACTCAACAGCAGTGTCTGTCTTCATGTGTGTACTGAATGTTGAATGTAGTAAATGTAGCATTGTTAATTCTTTGGAGCCATTACATTAGCCCTCTTTGCCATTAAGAAAGTTTATATTTCTATATAGAGGATTTCATGCTGCATCTAATATATTCACTACAGTTCATAACTACAAAAACATATAACTGAAGCCCATTTAAGAAATGCCACAGTTTGAGCAAAGTCCCAGTGTCTTGTATAATTTTGATTATTTGTCCATGGTGGAGATCTCATTTTAAAGTTTCAGTGGTTTTGTTCTATTTAAAACTATCACTGAACCTTGAAGCTGTTGAAAGGTTGCTCCTAGGTTGAACCAATAATTCCAATCTAAAACCACAAACAGCTCCTTTTATAAGCTCACGTGGTTATGCCTCTATAAAGCAAAGTAGTAAATATGCTTGACGTCTGTCTGCTGACGACGGACGCGCTCATGTAATTTCACTCTCTAGTATTTATCTCACAGTCTTGCCTCTACTTGGAACGTTATCTTGTCAATGTGGGAGTTGACTCCTAATGAGGACTGGTACTGAGCGCCCTCTTGATAAGTCAGTAACGTAAGCTGAAGTCATAGAGCTGATGAAATACAGCTGTTGTAAACTTCATTTGTATTACTTTAACATTGTAATCCATAAGACATTTGAACTAATTGGGAAAAAAAATGAAACATGTTAAAGCTAATAATAGAATATGGAAAAAAACAGTTGCCCAAATCTCTCTGTGAGACTCTTTGCCATGAAATGACATCACACTCTTATGTGTCTTGCCTCCTCAGACTGGGCATGACAGTGTGGGCCAAGCTGAGGGTGTAGCCACATCTGGCAGAGAGTGCTGAAGTAAGCAGGAGCCTCCGCACACCAAACCATCTACTGCGGCGGGGGAAGATGGGAGAGACAGAGGAGGAGAGGGATAATGTGGGAAAGCTGTTTGAGAACTTCGTCCAGGCCTCGACCTGTAAAGGGACCCTTCAGGCCTTTAATGTCCTCTGCAGGCAGCTGGACCTCGATCCCGCAGACAGCAGCAGGTTCTACAGCAGTCTGAAGGCAAAGGTCACCACCTGGAAGGCCAAAGCACTATGGAGTAAGCTGGACAAGAGGATGTCCCATAAGGAGTACAAGAAAGGCCAAGCATGTGTGGGCACCAAGGTAAATTTATGAATATGTCTTATACAGCTGTACTTTAGTTCACTAATCATAGGCCAATCTAGATGGAGATTCTGAATTTATAGAGGATAGAAGATATATGCAAACTGAAGCAGCATTAAAGTGCTTTTACATATTTTGCCCATTAACTACAAGTTGTATTTATGCTTTCATCACTGCCATCTGTAAGCCATACATTTTTAGCTTCCCTACTTTAAAATTGCTACTCTTTCTTTCGGTTTACCATGAAATCCAGTCATTTTCAGTACAGTATGAGAAAGGTATTTCATCTCAATGCACATGTAGTGCATTGTTTTGTTATGTTACAGTGATAGCACACTTATTTGAGCTAGTCAACTGTACAACACATCATCTTTCACAGTGACCTTTGTTTCATCAGGTACTTCCTTGTAGGATAATGAAACTTGCGAATGCAATACTTTACAGGAGCCAACACTGATCTCAACTTTAGCACCAACTGCAGTAGAAGCATTTTCCCAGTGGTTCAAACTGCAGATAGCTGACAAAACAAAAGAAGACAAATATACACTTTGATTGCATTAGGTCTCTGCTGCAAATAGAGTTTTGTAACTGTGTACTGTGTTATAATTAAGGAAGCGTCTTTGTGACTTAACCTCTTGTTGTTCCTGTTTTTTTTAAACAATCAGCACTATGTTGCTCCTCAGGACTGTTAACCTACATTAGTAGCATAGCTAAGGAAATGTCATGGTTGTCACTATAACCTCAACCTGCCAAGACACAGTCTATCGACTTCATAAACACTCACTCTTTCTCTGCAACAGCTCTGAACACAGGAAATTAAAGAGATATATACATCGCTTTGCACTCAGACAGGTGCTACATGACAAAGCTGTACAGAAATACAAACATCATGAAACATTACCTACATACAATACATAGAAAAACGCATTGCTGAACCATTAGTGTATCCAGCATGTGTAAATGTATCCAGCCATAGAAAACAGTACAAATACAGCCAAGAAACATACACAGCGTTCTTTAAACACAACAAGCAACAGATGTGCCCATAATCAAATGAAACACGACACAGAATTTCATAAATACACAATAAGAAAAACAACCTGACAGCTATACACTCCTTCATCTAACCCTGTAGCCAAATAACACAAAAACAGCCAATCACATTCAGAGAGCAAATTACAGACAAAGAGGAAATTCCATAAACACACGTAAGACGAGAACTGTAGAAGCGCTATTATAGTTGAATTATGAAGAGATGGCTGCAATGGGGACAAAGACATTATGTGAGGGTGTGTGACGGTGGTGGTGGGGGGGGGAGCTTTGGCAGTAAAGGTGATGAGGGAAAGTAGGAAAACCTGGAGGAGTGTGATTACCTTTCAGGCATCAGCTGCCTCCAGCTTGAAAGAGTGTTTTTATTGCTCGGAGAAACAGACAGCATCACTCAGCAACTATGAATATTTGGCCCCAGTTATACTGAGGGTGTGCTCTGCTCTTTATTGGCTCTTCCGTAAAGGTTGGAGCCAGACCCAGGTTGTTATTAAAGTGTGCTTTAAATGCTTCAGTGTGAGCTCAGTTTTACAGGTTCTGTCTAATTTAAGCCAACACCAAAATAGGTAAGAAGAGAGAGAAAGTGTGACTCTCCTAAACTTCTGAGCCAAATGTTTTAGTTCACATTTCGTAATTTAGACAGTCCACAGGGGTGAGTTGTAAAATACAAATTGTAACAAACCAAATGTACAAACACAGTTGAAACACACAATAATTGTTATTTATTAGATTGTCCTTTTCTTCTCAAGATTTAATAAGTTGCTTTTTAATTCTCACCACATGCACAGCACGAGTGCAGTCTGAAGCCTGGTTTAATCACTCCCAGGATAGACAGTCTGCCTTTCCTTGATTACCAATTTCTCCTCTCCCTGTGTGAACCACAAGGTGACGGCTCGTGTTTTTATGGCGACTCAGCTCTTTAAACAGTGACAGATGTGAAATCACTCAGCACCTCGTCTTCATATTCCCGCTGTAGCAGCAATCTTTAAAGGATGTGATGTCATCCGTGTTTAATGGCCTGACACAGCTGGCTGCCGTGACGCTGACATGTAACCACGGTGTGTTTATTTCTCATAAGCCTTTATTGTGATCTTTTTTTATAACCCATGATATGATGTTATGAACAAGAACGTCACTTCCATTGGATCCGTGTGAAGCCACGGATTCAGTATACTGGTTAGACCAAGCTGTTCTTGCAAACAGACTTTGCAGTCACGCGCTTTAACAGTTGTGTTTGAGGTTTGGGTTGATGTTTCTTGAAGCCCTATTGAACTGTAATTAGTAGTTATTCAGTTGGAACAAAATGTTACCAACAAAAATAAATTAAAAAACAAATTACTGTTGGTCAAACAAAACTAACAACATTGTGATGTCTCTTTGTGCTCTGGGGGATTGTGATTAACATATTTCACTTTGGTGTTTTACAGATCAAATAACTGAGTAATGGACAAACTTACCATTTGTATCCACTTTAGTTTCCTAACATTGAAAACAAAAAGCTGTGACAGTAAAGAGCTCCCTGTATTAGCCACATTGTCCACTAAGATGAAAAAAACTCATATTGACACAGTTCATTAACAAGGTGGGGGACAAATGTGACTGGGGCGGGGTGGAGCTGGGATGAGAGCAAGGTCACAGGTGGGAAGCTGAAAGGAAGCGTGTGTGTCCTGACTCAACAGATGTGGTGCAATCTGTCAGGAAAAGCCTTGTGTCAGGAAAAATATATCAGCGAATGGAAACGGGTTTGAACAAACAGCCTGTTACTGCTAATGCCTGATAGTCAGATGAAAACAGCTACACGAGATTAGATAGAATTATACACAATGTGAACGTACATCTGAACAAACTGAGTTAGTACTGTTCACATTTGACAACATCCTTCAATCTCTGTGTCTGGCTGTGTAAATAGTCAGTGCACTTACTCACCCTTTGTTCAGAGAAAAAAAAAAAAACGAGGCCAGCAGGCAAGCTTGTCCAGGCAGCGCTTCCACCACCTGTGTGCACTTCACACCTGAGATTACCTCATCCTGATAGCCTCAGGCAACACATGATGACATACTGGGTTCCTCATTACCAAACATCCCCTGTGAAGCCACCTCAGAGTTCAGCCCCACGATCCTAGAGGGAGAATATGGAATGACTAAAGCAACAATCATCTTGTTTTTGGTGCAGAGTCAAAGAGCCATTTAGGGTATGATTTGGGACTTTGGTCAGCTGGCACTGTGTCCCCTGGAAACATCACCCAGTCTGATTGTCTCATGATGAGTCTGATATGGATGGGTGGCACCCCCTTGCACTGTCCCTACTTTTTGTTGTCCTGGACACATAGCATGGCAGGAAGTGAGTGCTCCCACTCAAATATGTGGCAAACCCCTGTCTGTATGCTGGTAGGATTTAGAGATTGGGTTTAGAGCGGTAGCTCTTTGTGCTGTTGGATGAATGGAAGGTGAAAGACCAGATATTTTCTGTACGAGGCTATCGAGACAGGAGACTGTCCACCTTGTCGAGCACAGCAGGGGCAACCTTCAGAAGTGGTTTGGCTTTGGGTTCAGTATCACATCTCCTCTCTCCACAATTCTCTAGAGTGCCTCTTAACATGTTTAGAAGGAAAGGGGATACAGTTTGCCAGCACACATGCGTCAGTTCTTTCATCTATCATTCAAGAGGATGATGTCATGTTTGAGCCACACATTCTCAGACAGACGCTGTAACCTCAACACACTGACTTCATGCATTTTTGGGTTCAGCCGATGCATGAATAACATCTTAGGTAAAGGTTGTAATGATGGTGTTTAGGCTGATGGAAGATGTTCGCAATTAATTTTTGGGCGCTTGTGAAATCTCTTACGTTTTACTGACAATCCTTACACACGCAAGTCGTCTCCAGACTGCAATGATCCTCAGAACCAGTGTCTATTCTGCTGAAATGTCCTTTGTTGAGACACTCTAAATCCCTAAAAGCACCAATGAACAGTAAAGTGCTGCTCCCTGTTATGATCTGTGTAGATGTTCTAATGCTCCCTGATATGTTAATAAACAAGTAGGATACATCTCAGCCCCCTCTGCGAGAAAAGTCTCAACCTTCTGTGATTATAGACTTCATTTCTCTGTGCCTTGTGTGGGTAATGAGAGCAATTTGTCATCCTCTCTGATTTAGTGCCTCATCATCGGAGGAGGCCCCTGTGGCCTGCGGACCGCCATCGAGCTTGCCTTAATGGGTGCCAAAGTGGTGGTGATTGAGAAGAGAGACTCCTTCTCGAGGAACAACGTGCTGCACCTTTGGCCCTACACCATTCATGACCTACGGGGCCTCGGGGCCAAAAAATTTTACGGCAAATTCTGTGCTGGGGCCATAGACCATATCAGTGAGTATCTAATTGTGCAGAAACAAAACATGTGGCCGATGCATGGTGCTTTTTGTAAACACACACTCTTAGACTCTCTGAACCCTGATTTTCTCTTTAAATTCACAGTAATAATTCTATTATTGTTTATTATTGTTTATTATTTTGCTTTTTGTCTTTTATATGGGTTGTAAGGCTATAACTCTGTAAGGCTGTTTTTCTCTTTGGAATCTTGTATCTGTCCATCTTGTCCTGTATCTCCCTTCTTTGACCCTTTAGTGAACCTGTATGAGCTATTCAAACTATTGATGCATGATTGTATAAGTGTTTACCATTGTCTACAAATCTTTTGTACTTATAGACCATAAATGGAGCTAAACCAGGAATGGACAGGGATTCAGAAATAAAATTACTTACATTTTCAAAACTATAGAGGGCATAATGATGAGATATTATTGAATTTAATTGAATTGCCTTTTTATTTATTTTAATATCATTTGAACGTTGATTCTTTTTCATCTTTCCAACATAACAAGAGGAAAAGCAAAGATATGAGGGAGATATGAGTAATGGAATTCAGACCTCAGTCTAAACAGTGTCAAGACATCACAACACAAAACATGATGTTTGGCAGTGTTTCACATCTGTATGCAAACAAAAATATGTGTGGGTGTCTGCTTTTGATAGGCATTCAGCAGCTGCAGCTGATCCTACTGAAGGTCGCCCTGATCGTTGCGGTGGAGTTTCACATCAATGTGGAGTTTGTCAAGCTACTGGAACCTCCCGAGGATCAGGAAAATGAAGGTATCCATCCACAAGTTTGCTTGAGTTACACGTCCAAACAATAGATTAGCAGTGCTTTTATATTGAGCCACTTGACAGCTGTTTTATGACCTGCAAGCTTTGGGAAGATGAGGAGATTTAAGCATCTGGAAACAATATGTCTGGGTCATGAAGTAGGATGGGAATGAGAAGTTTAACAGTGTGTAAAGCTAGACATATGAAGACATCAGGCTGCATCTGCCAGGCTGTTAGACAGACTCTGTGTGGCTGCCTTAAGGATCTGTATTTACTCTCTGTACACTCTGTAGTTTGGCACTCCTCGTCAAGGCTTGTCAGGCACTTCTGGTCCTGCAGTATTTAATTTCCTTGACAGCCACCAATAAACAGGGGACAAACATTGGCACTGATCTAGTTTTTCATCATATTTCGATGAGGTTAATGGAGGGCAAGCTTACTGCCCGACTTTCCTGTTATTGCTGAAATGTATGCCTGCTCTGTGTGGCACCTACTTGTCACATTAATACCAGTGAATGAGCAATGTTTCCTTTGTTTACAGCAAAATGCAGTGATATATTTTTCTATTCTTATCTCTCTCAATTATGTTTCATAGCCTGTTCTCTGCACTGTAGATTACTTGACCCTCTCATCCCACAGTGGGCTTTAAACTCAGAGGAAGAAAGTGACTTGCATGCTGTTGTCAGGTGTTGTCTCTTCTGTGATACCAATATACTGATAACAACGAGAGCCTCACCTAAATTTAGACACAAACTTATCCCCCCTTGTTCTGCTGTGACGGACTTAGCTGTGCCCTTGACATCATGGAATGCATTTTCCACATGGTGATGTTACACAACAAAGCGCCAAGCTGTTAGCTGTGCCGGTCTCACGCTCATGCAACGCTCACACTGCGTACATACAATGGTGAATATTAAACTGAAGCACTATTTTTTCTGCTAGTCAGGTTAGGTGGCTAGATCCAGTGCACGTTACAGCATCTCATCCTGAGAACCATCCTTAATTCCTTTGCTTGTTCTTCATTAAGCATTCCTTTTCATACATTTGAAACAGAAGACATTTTTTTTCTTATTTTACTGCCTTCATATAGCAGCAAAACAGCACAAACGGAATATTCCTAGGATTAATATTCTGTGTTTTTTGCCCTTACTTTATCAGTGTCTTTGTTTCCATCTTTCAGGGATCGGGTGGAGGGCTGCAATCCGACCTGCTGATCACCCTGTGGCTAACTTTGAGTTTGATGTGGTGGTGGGGGCTGACGGACGCAGGAACACTCTGGAAGGTGAGACGACACAAAAGGTGAACAGTATAAATGCCTCAAGGATGCACGTCACATTGCCCACAAATTACAATATAGAGTTACCTTTTCTAGCTGAACACATTACCCAAGTGTCTTTCACAGATAAGCATCGTGTTTACATAACACTTTCTGTTCTCCAAAGTTATCGTGAACTTCATTTGTTCATTACTTCCTTTTGTTTTAGCAAATCTCTGAAGCATCATGTGGAACCAAAGTCATGTTACAGTGTTGACTTAACTCAGATAAAACCCAGCACACCTTCTGTTTACTGAATTGTCCAAGACATCCAACAGGACTGTTTCTGGACTCGCTTTGAATAACTTGTACTTCCATTATTTCTATTGTGACGCTATAAATAAAACTCACCTTCGTAAACTTGGATAAGGCCATTGATCTCTCCCAGTGGGAAAGGCTATACATCAAACTGTGAAACACTGTACAGGAATAGAGGCGAGCTGGGGCTCAGTGCAGCAGCTGATGCATGCTGGACTCTCTCCATCTGTCTGTCTCAGTGTTTCAGTCTCTCTCTAAAAAATGCTGTCATCAAACAACCAATTCGCATCAGATGCTTATTCCTAAAAAGGGCATTCTGGGGCAGAACAAGAAGTTTAGCTCATTCTTCAATAATGAAGAAGCCTGGGGGAACTGATTTTCACCCACGGTCAGTTTGCTTTTGAGCTACAGCAACAGGAGTTAAAAACAATGAGATCTGCAGAAAGGAGCAGGTCTTCCATGAATTTTGAAAGTGACATTACAAAGGAGAGACAGAAGTTGCCGTGTCACCAGACTAAAGAGAAACTTCTTTCCTCTGTATGTGAGAGTCCTCAATTCATCATCGGCACAAAAAAAATAGTTTTTATTGGAAAGCAAAAGGAGACTACAACTTTCCACATTTCATTGCGCAACCCTATGTTGTATAATGTTGAATATACAAACTTTGAACCTTGTAATTTTAAAATCTACCAGTAAATGTTAAACCTTGATTTGAGTCTATTTGATGTGTGCTTGGGGTTTTTGGTTTTGGTTGGGGCATAGAAAGTTAACATTGAGAGAACTCTTGAATTTTGTTTCTCTTGTCTCTGTTCTCTTATTCAAGATATCTGAAATAAACAGTTTTGAAAAGAGCTATTTTTCCTTTACAGGATTCATTGAATCAGATTCCTTGAACATATGAATAAAATAAAAATCCTACTTATAACATTTTTTGAACTCTTAAACCATGAGGTAAATTGCTAATAAAATGAAAGAGTTTTACAAGTTTTACAAGTGGTCCTTTACTGCTACACATGCACTTCTGAAGGTTATTTAAGAAATAGGTATTTAACTTTGATGACAGCATTTAATCCATGGCTTTTGTTCAGTTGGCTATATAGAGGCTCACCTTGGTAAGCTGCTTCTTATCTGAAAATAACTGCCTTGTAATTATGGCTCAATGCTAGATTTCCTTTGGTATTAACAGACGAGCAAATAGGCCCGGTTTGCTAAGGAACATCAACATCCCCTCTGTTTCTCTGTTTCCTTCTTTCTCTCACTGTCTTTTTCTCTCTCAGGGTTCAAAAGGAAAGAGTTCAGGGGGAAGCTGGCCATCGCCATCACGGCAAACTTCATCAACAGGAACACCACTGCAGAAGCTAAAGTAGAAGAGATCAGCGGTGTGGCCTTCATCTTCAATCAGAAGTTCTTCCTTGACCTTAAGGAGGAGACAGGTGGGAGAGAAGCATGGACAAACTATCGAACTTTCAACAGTACAAATCAGATCACTCCAAATGTGCTCTACAACAATATGATGCCGATTTGTGCTTTTTAGTTTTTAGTCACTGTCAATCATGTGTTCCAGGTATCGATCTGGAGAACATTGTGTACTACAGGGACAACACGCATTACTTTGTCATGACTGCCAAGAAACAGAGCCTGCTGGACAAGGGAGTTGTCATTAATGTAAGCAAACATTGTGATCTGTGGTGCCATATTTTTCATTTCAGTATATCATGTCCCCAGTCTGAACTCATAACGTTTATTTTACTAGTTTTTATCTATAATAGGGTTTTTATTTCATATCTATGTGCAACATTACTAAAAACAATTCTGTGAAGGGAACAGATATACAGAAGTTATTCTTGATGTTTTAGAGCTGCTAAGCTCAAACTTACTCTGCGTGAACTTCTCCTGACTGTGGTGCTTCTGTTCAACAGGATTACATAGAAACCCAAATGCTGCTTAGCAGTGAAAATGTTAACCAGGAAGCTCTTCAGTGCTACGCCCGAGAGGCTGCTGACTTTGGCACCAACTACCAACTTCCCACGCTGGATTTTGCCATGAATCACTGCGGGCAGCCAGATGTAGCGATGTTCGACTTCACAAGCATGCATGCCTCTGAGAACGCTGCTCTGGTCAGGGAGAGATTTGGACACCAGCTGCTGGTCGCACTGGTTGGCGACAGTCTACTAGAGGTAAGCAAGGGCAAGACATATCAAGTTAAGTAAAATGAGCTTCATTCAGGTGGAGCTTCGTTCCTCTTTCCTCTCTGTATACAAACTCATCCTTGATGACGATGTTTGCCTGCAGTCATTGAGGTAGTTGAATTTTTCATCATTGGGATGATTGTGGTAGTCCTGAAGCACACAGGTATAATTACTTCATTTAGACATGTTAGAGATGATTGTGCAAGCTGTGCGAGACTGTCTGCATACCTACACAAGCAATCACTATTTTAACTGTGTCTAACATGTTTAAAGTCTGGTAGGCAGCACTTTGATATGTGGCCTTACAAAAAAACATGACAGTGTAGAGAGCACCAAAGTCTGTCAAAAATAACTGAAACATAATAATCAGTCTTTTTCATATATATAAACACTGATGATGTGTTTACGCAAGTTTTTTCCCTTTTTCTTTTTCCCCTTTTGTTTATCTTCTCAATTTTATTTTTTATTGTTTGTACATGCTTTCCTTTTTTAACTTTGTTGTGTGTTCCTGTCCAGCCCTTCTGGCCAATGGGGACGGGCTGTGCTAGAGGCTTCCTGGCTGCCTTCGACACAGCCTGGATGGTAAGGAGCTGGGCACAGGGTCGGACGGTTCTGGAAGTGCTGGCAGAGAGGTACGTGCACACAGACACACACACACACACACACACACGCACATTATATCTGAGAAATACATAAGACATATTTATGCCATTCAATACCATTGCGTGTTTAGACTCATGCACCATGTCTTTCTATAGGGAGAGTATTTACAGGCTACTACCACAGACAACACCTGAAAACATTGCCAAAAACTTTGAACAGTACACCATAGACCCTGGGACTCGATACCCCAACCTCAACTCCTCTTGTGTGAGACCTCACCAGGTGAGAAAAAGTACTCACTTTGACAATATCAAATATAAATCTATGATTAAGTATTGGCTCCATTTTTAACAAATATACGCAACTTGTTGAGTGTTTTTATTGTAAGATTTTTCCCTTTTCTTTGTTGTTCAGGTGCGTCACTTGTACATCAGTGGAGAGCTGAATTCCTGCTCTCTGGAGCGTGCTGCTACTATCCGTCGGCCTGTCAATCTTAGCAGACGAGGTAAGTTTAGCAGGAATTTGCTGAATCCTGCGTGTTGTGTTTATGACTGAACCTGCTGACAGTATTAATAATAGTGCTGCAGAGTTGGGGACTGACAGTAAAGACAGAAGCTCTATATGCTGTATGTTTGACTCATGTAACTCAAGTCATTCTTTGAGGAAATACATGTCCAGACAAAGATGTGTTACATACCTCTGGAGCCGCTCCCATCATTTCTGTCATGACCTTATTTACTGGCACACCATGTGTTGGTCCATTCATGTGACATCATATCCTCTACAGCCTAAACTTCCTGAAGGCCTACGTGGGTGATTTTTGTTATCTGAGGAACTGCATTGTTTTATTGAAAAATGTGACTTTCCCATTGCTTTTGTAGAGTCAGAGATCAGACCGGCAAGGCTTCTTACCTGGTGCCAGAAACAGACGGAGGGCTACAGGAATGTGACCATCACAGACTTGACGTCTTCTTGGAAAAACGGCTTTGCCCTCTGTGCCCTCATCCACAGGTTTAAGCCCCAGCTGATGTATGTAACACACATCAGATAAACTGAACCTTTCCATCCAAAACCATTGTCACTGACATCATCTTATCTCTTGCATACGTGCATTCACCATTCACATGACCAAACCTGTGTTTTTGTAAAAATGCTGCACTCTCTTAGTAACAACTAGTTGTGAGGAAATACATTTCTTGCGGGTGTGTTAAATATGCTTGGCATGAGAGCCACTCTTTGATCTGTGTGTGTTTTCTACTGTGCTCTCTACCTGCTCCTCGCAACCTGTAAAACACTTGACCCTTTTCAGAGTGCTGATAGAAAAAGACTTCATACATAGCTGGTCTGCACATAAAGAGCTGGCAGTTTTCAGTGCAGCTTTGTGCATTTCACAAGCTTTTATCAAGGGCATTTTGTCAGTGAGTTTATCAGCGCAACTGAAATAAATACTGGTTTGTAGTTACCTCAAAATAATGGCACTTTTCATCTGTTAATCTGTAGCTGTGGAGAAAAACAACTCATGTAGAACTTGGTGTGCTTTCTTATCTACTTATAGGACAAACACCTCCTTAAAAAACAGAAACTGTACCTTAGTTTCCACTTTTTAGGGCCAGACTCCCTTAAACAGCATGGGATTAGTCAACGCAACTGTAGATTAGTACATTTACAAATCTAATTATATCCTCTCACTCTGTAATTAATGCTTTCATACCTCACCGCATGCCACTACAATTTCATGTGGTCCTCTATGTTTCCAGGAACCACTGGCATTTTCCCCCTTCCCTCCTCCATATGCATGCCAGTTAGCAGACTGCAGAGAGGGGAGCACGTTCATAAGAAAGAAAGAAAGGAAGGAAGAAAGACTGGGCCTCTGTACTTGCAGAATAACACTAAAGTTTGTGTGTGCTGCTGCTAGGTTACTGCTCTCTTTACATTATTCCTCATGGCGTCTGCACACCGTCAGAGTAGGTAGCGACGTCAGAGCTGTTTTTTTTTCTCCCATTAGAAGTCATTTGCTACCATTTTCTCCTGCAATTTGAGTTGAGTTTCTCAGAGTTGAAAATTGATTGAGTAAGATAAGTTTCTGTGTAAAATCATTCCATTGTGCTTACGTCCACTGTTTTCATATCAGTGTACATATTATCTTACACTCTGCTCAGCCAGTCACCTGACACCTGCATGAAGGTCTCAGTCAGGAAATAATCCTTTTAAGAGCCACAGTTACAAACCTGTTACATTCCTGTCTCATTATTCAGGGCATCCTTAATAGTTAGAATGGAAATGACAAGAAGTGAAAAAAATGTGTATAGGCTGACATAGTGACTATATATTTTTCCCATCTGCTTTACCATGACATACGTAGCCTGAATCTTTTTTATTACCTTCCTGTTACTCAAGCCACCATGACTCTCTTTTTCCATCAGAGATTTTGACTCATTAAATGAAGAAGACCATGTCGCAAACCTCCAGCTGGCTTTTGACATCAGTGAGCGTGAATTTGGGATCCGACCATTCGCCTCTGTGAAAGAGCTGAGTGATGATCAGGAGCTGAATAAGACCAGAATGATCACCTACCTGTCCAAGTTCTATGAACTCTTCCGTGGCACACCTCTGCCTGCCTCAGGTAGACTACTGCACTCTAATGTATTCTACTGCATCCTACTCATCAATAGTATACTTAACTCCACTGACTGTACTCAACTATACTACTTGACTCGACTCTATTCTACTTGATTCAACTCTACTGTACCCGGCTCTTCTCTACTCTGCTAGATACAATTCAACTCCGCTGTCCTAGACTCTACTTGACTTAACTCTGCTTTATTCCATTCGACCCTTCTCGACTCACCTTGACTCTGTTTTACTAGTTATAAACACAATTGCCTGTTGTTAAAATACTGTTTTTGTCCTCTTCTTTGTTTCTGCTCCTTGTCTTATTTTTATTGTGTGACTAAAATATGTACAGACAACAACAAAGAACATAAATTCCAGTGAAAGAGGTTTTGTAAGTGTTGTGCAGTCCTATAAATCAAGTGAAGTGACATGAGAGGAATGCACATCCGCATGTCTCTACTGAAGAGCTATTTAATGCTTACCTACACTATGTTGTTTTATTTAACCTTTAGCCAACCTTTTACCCTCCTCTGACAAGCAATTGAGTGATTCAGAGAGGCTTGATTTATTAGTGGAGCATTTTTCTAGACAGTTCCAGTAACCCTCTTTTTATCTAATCTATATGGTCAGCTTTCATTGATATTATCTGACATTTATGGCTGTGTAGCTGTGGAAACAATGAAAATACTAATGCTGTCATGTGTTATACTGCAGGTTCCACAGGGGTGGATGAAAACAATGAAGATTATCCGTCTAAAGAAGTCAGAAGTAATAATAATGTGCTCAATCTTGCACTGCCCAGGAAACGGGTACCAAAGGTAACTCCACACTGAAATGATTTAATCTGAGGCACTAAATATCATGAGTTGACTCTGACTTCCATTATTTCTGTTCATGTGGGAATTATATTATGTATATACAGTGTGTCTTGTTGAATGGGTCTTAAAGGGCAATGTATTCAGTGAACGACGAAAGACTTTTTCCTGTGTTTTTTGCCTTGAAACTCTTTCTCCTTCTTCTGACTGTAAGATAATCAGTCTAATTTCCTTGTGCTGTACTTTCAGGATGAAAAGAAGTCAGACGGTACTGATGCCATTTACAAAAGGAGGCGGAAATTCTGCAGTTATCTGGAGGAGGTTTGTCACCACACTGCCTACTTGTAATTTTAAACTTAACCGCTAAAAAACCTGTTGATATAGTAGAATCTTGTCCTTTGTCCGTCTCTCATTAGGCCACCAATCTGTCAAGTAACGGTTCTGCAGTGCGAGAAAGTCGAGAGCCCAAGGAAAACAAAGTACGCTCAATGGCTACTCAGTTGCTGGCAAAGTTTGAAAGCACACCCAGCTACACCGTTCGGAAAACACAGGTAAAAATACAACAATGTGTTTAGTATATTACCATACATTTTTTGTATTCTTTTATTTCGTTGTTTTAAGTCGTGTTTTCCACAACTAGTACTTTAGGCATTTAGGCTAGTACATTAAGGCTGTAAGTAAGTAAATATAAGTACGACCATACTGTATGTACGTATCCCTGTATTTATCTATATACATACTTTACATCTTTTCTGTCTGCTTATAGTTATAAAAGGCTATTTGCCCTCTTCTTCATGGATCATAAATATGTTTTAAATCTCCCTTGTTGTGAGCTGGAGCGCTGACAGTTGTCTGTGGTTTTAATTGGACAAAACTTTCCTTTTCCTAACGACTTCTTTTGTCTGTTATTTCCAGAATTTAATGTTTTCAGCCTTTTCTATTTCTGTGCTTTTTTGTTAACTCTCTTCTTGACCTTTCTGCAAAATCTCAGTCAGACTGTGAGAGGTCCTCCCCGCTGCAAACTCTTGACCTGACTGAGAGTCTGCACATTAAACTCAGGCCTCTGGTCCCACCTAAACCTCCTCCTGAGATACAGGTAGTCTGGAGCTGCCAGACGGCAGATAAGACACACAAACAGTAGCCAAAGGCACTGGGACAGTCTTTCAAACTAGCCACAGACTGTAAAGCTTCACATAAAGTAAAAATGTAATTGCATGCTAATTCTGTCCTGCTGCCCCATGATATGTATATGCACTGTGTAGTTATGTACATGAAAACAGTCAAACAAACATGCACACAGACATTTGCAAGCACATACCACCCGTGTTTAAGCTCGAATGATATACAGCAATTTACCTAAAATTGGTGTTTTCTGACTTTTGGGGATTTTTAAATGACCATACTGGTGGTTGTACATTCTTCATTCCTGACTGACTTAGACCCTAATTTCACACCACAAACTGACTGATTGTGCAGTTATATGTAGAACTAGGAACCAGCACAAAACTAGATTGGAAGCTCAAATAATAAAACACCAAGTTCATGTTACAGCTGCCATCAACTGAGGTAAAGCCGGTGCTGTTTTAATTTTCGGTCAACAGTTTACATTTTCATGTTAGATGTGATACTGAAAAGCTGACATTAAAACAAATTGTCTTCACTGTATGGATTAGAAGTAGTGTCTTAAGTCTTAAATGCAGGTATGGCTGAACCCAAAATCCAAGTTTCCAGCTTTTAAAGATACTTTTACATTTTTGCTTAATTAGTAGTCTCACATCTAACATTACACAGAGGAATTTTTTCCCGTCTTTTAGTATAGAGTGAGCTGTGGCATCTAGAAACATATACAGTATATACTTCTATAAAGTTTGCCCATTAATCTTAACAAACCAGACAAAATAAAGAGCTTAGCCGTTACTGAAGGCAAAGCATTGTATTCATGAGCTAAGCTTTTGGAAAATCATAGCCACAAGGAAAACAAAGGTCAAAAATGTCAAGAAAAGAATAATAATTTAACAAATCTCTTTTATTTAAATGTAGCTGTTGGCTTTCGCAGGTCTCTGATGTTAAATTGCCTGTTTCGTTCTTGGCTACCTCAAGAAGAAAGTTTTAAAAACAGTTCCTGCTGGCAACTGCATTACCATGTGAGGATTACATAACTCTGGCCAAACATAAAGCAGACAGAATATTGACTGTAATGGGTTACCTCTGCAAGTTGATTTTCATGCTGTGCTGTCATGACTAATGCCTCAGAAAACTTTGAAAATGGTTGGCAGCCTTGCAAAGTATTTGTGTAGTTAATGGGCTGAAACATATAAAACCACCTGTATGGTTCTTTAAATTATATACAGCTTCTAAGTGAATGAAAAATAAGACCCCAGTTCACATGTGCACTGCTGTATATTATCCCTTTCAGTTTGAAGTCAGTATCAGACAAGCAGCAGAGCACTTAGTCCACCTGCCTCCGAAGACTCTGCCCAAACCCCAGCCCCCTCTGTCCCACCATCCATTTTCTGTCGTGAAGCTCAGACATGTTGATCAAACACACGCTGAGACGAAGCCCCAGCCTCGGCCCGAGAGCCCAGACCCCCCCGCTTCTTCTCCGTCCTGCCACTCAGCAATCCAGTTCATGTCAAGAGTCCTCCAGCGCCTCAGGGAGGTGGATGAACACATCTCTGAGGTGATCACTATCTCCTCCTTCATTTCTTTAACTTCTCCCTTCTGTTTACGTCTCTGTCCTCTTTTTGAACCCTCGCGATTGTCGCATGTCCTGATCCCCAAAAAGGGCCCCAGAGTGAATGTTGATTATATATTATGCCCTGATTATACATTTAGGCTTGTGTAATGTGTAGTCAGATGGTGAAGTAAGCCCCTAAATTATCCAGCCTGACGAAAATGGCAAGAGCAGGCCTACAGACCTGGCACGAGCTGAGACAGACACACAGGCGGATTATTGGCCAGTCTGAGTCCGTGTGGAACAGGTCGGCCAGGGCCAGGCTGCAGGCATTGGCTTACGTCTGTAAATAAGCTATTTAGATTTTTCAGATTTGCCAAAAGCCTGAATGTGTTGGCTCAGATCAGTCCTCAAAAGTGTTCACCTTATCAAGTTATTTAGTTCAGAATGAGATTTTCTGTTGAGGAAAGTGGTGACGTGTGAGATATTTTAGTTTCAAATGCGGTTTCATCTGTTTCGGTCTGTTTCTTAAAATACAGGGGACTGACAAAATAATTTAAACACCCAATCACAATGTCAACAGATCACTGTTAGAAACACTGCCATGAGTGAGGAGTGTGGCTTTTATATCTGTGTTGGTTAGTTTAAATCAAGAAAACTGAAAACTTTCTTTTGACAGACGAAACTGCAGTTTGAATAGAAATGAATTTTTTGGAGCCCTGTCAGTGTTTCATGTTGCTCTCAACACTCTCAGGTGTTGAATGTTCAACGTAGCTTATATCTGACTAAATACTGCCAACTGGCAAATCCTCAATCGAGGAATCGTTTGACATTTTGGGAAATATTCAGAGAGTTAGATGAGAAGATCAATATCACTCTCATACCTGTGCGTTAAGTAGAGAGTTGGAGCCAGGAGGTGATTAACTTTGCTTAGCGTAAAGCAGGGGAAACAGAAATGAATATAAATGTGAGCTTAACACAATCTGTCCCATTTGGATTTCTGCCTCTTGCTGTGTAGCTAACACACATTGAGACTGGTATTGATCACTGAACTCCTTTCAGATAAATGAACTATTCCTTTAAGTAGCTGTCTTCATTATTGTAGAACTTCATTGATATTCTTTTAAACTAATCTTAGATTTATCCATAATCCTTTTAATTAATGTGGTTTGAAAAGCTTTGACTCAATATATGATTTATTAACTAGATTTTTTTTTTTTTTTGGCTGAACCAACATACTTGTCTGTGATTTCTCTGCCAGGTCTGTGTGGCTGTCTCAGTTTTCTGTTCCAGTACAGTATGAGTAACCACATCAAGTGGGGTGTGAAATTAATGTAATAAGGCAGCCTTCGTTCCACACAGCAGCGTTATTGTTCTCCTCCAGACAATGTACACTTTGCTGTCAAAGCCTGCCTCTCATTGGGAAAGCAGAACAGAAAGGCCTTTCATCATTTAGCTGTGTAGTGCGCATTAAAAGGTTATTAGTCTACCTAATTATGTCGACACACAGAAAGATCCACAGTTGTTGGTGGGAGAATGTGTCTCATTGTGCTGAGGAGATGAGAATGATGGCTTTTCTTTTGTTCCTGTGCTCCGTGTCATCCCGCAGAAGAAAGCTCAGACACAACAGACTAGAGAGTTTCAAACAAAGAGTATCAAGGAAAAAGCCGTTCACCTTAGTGGGTTGTTCTCAGGAGACAACTCAGCCGAACTCAAGGTGACTATCTGAAGCTCGACGTGTGACCCCACCCTTGCCTTGTGTTTTGCACCACCTGCCCCTCACAGTGTGTTTATTTGCATGTGGAAACACGTCACGTTTGGGATCATAAGTGTTGCATGTCGGCAATTTTCTCCCTCATCCCAAAGAATTTCATATTCAAATTTCAAAGTTCAGAGTCAGGACATAGTGCGTCCCATATGCAGCCAGTGGTTGATGGGTGTGTAGCTTGGTTAACATTCATGTGGGAGACTCGAGTTCATGTCCTGTCACAGACCTTTTTTTTTTTCTCCGTTCTTTTTCACTGTTACCCCAGATTTTCCCAACTTTAACCATAGTTTATCTGCAAAACCACACCCTTTCACTAACAATCTCATAGCTGTGAAGAATTTCAAAAACATATGCACTGAATGTCAAAAAACACTTCATTATAGATTGTTTTGTAGAAACATCTAATAATGAAAATTCTTCACCTAGATATTGAAATATTGAGATATTGATTGAGGACACCCTCATGGTTTTGCATTTTTTAGCCTATTTCTGTCACCAGCCATGATTGGTGTACAGTGCCATGGGGTAAACTGTCACTTTAGGATTTTCATGATTATTATACTAGATGTGATGATTTCAGACATAGATGGTACTACTCCAATCCCAGGGGAAGAAAATCTATTATCAGCCTCTAATAAAGTGTTGAAGTGTCTAAAGTGATTTTGTGGATGTGGTCTTGGCACACCCTTCCCTTTCATTTATATACAGCACACATCTACACTTCGGCAGTAAAATAAATTTTTGCATTAAATATTTTTCTATTTTTCCTTCATTGCTTTTATTAGGCAGTTTTATTATTAGCTAACATTTTGTCCAAGCCATTCATTTATAGTATAAGGGGAGTTAACTAAATATTAGAAACACCTGTGAGGATAACAAAATGATATTGAAATCACAAATGACAGCCTCAGAAATGACCATAAAATTGAAACATCTCAGTAAAAAACTGTTGGATTGCAGGACTGTTGTATTAGACTGCCATAGTTTTGTCTTGGTGTACCTAATAATCTGGCAGGAAGAGTTCATCTCCATGATGTCATGTTTGCTCCAGTAGTGAAGGCTCAACATATCATCCTTAAGGCAGCACACAGAAATCTTCCAGATACAAAGAGGGACTGTTCTAAAACAGCTTTTTAAACAAACATCTTAACCTAAGATTTACATGTCCTCATTTATCGTCTTAATAATAATGGACAGATTTATGCCAAAGGGCTGCTGCTTTGCATGAGAGCTTCACTTTTAACTGCTCCTTTTGCCCTTGTGCTTTTAATTACCAGCAGTCCTCACAGAGAAGTGTGTGTTCTTGTGGTGGCACTTTGTGGGTTTCTCTGCTCCACCCATCCCAAACAGCCTGCTCCAGCTCAACAGCCAGATGTTATAGCAGGACTTACACTGGCTTAATATAAAGGATCAATTCTCGGTACACAGTGATCATCCATGTCTTCTTTTTTTTTAATGTTTGGATCAATGCTTGGATTCCTAAAGAGCGATTGGGAAACTCTTTAGACATGATTGATGATGGACTTTCTCACTGAACCGTTTGTGTTTATCCATATAACCTTGTGATTGCCTATAATTAACTGTGTTGCTGAATGTAAGTGTGTAGTTGCAAAGAAGTCTGAGGCTTTAAAGTAAAAAAAAAAAAAAGTGGTCACCCTCTCTGAAAGTGATTGCAGACACAGAGCCTCAAATAGCTTACACACCTCAACTGTCACTCAAAATATCTCCAAGATGACATCTGATCTATAACTAACTGAACACAGAGTTTAAATGTCTAACAACTAGGTATTGTGACCTGATTTCATTCATTCTTATTGCAGTGTCATAACTACCTAGTTTGATCATGTTCTTATGAGGTTTTAGTTGTTATATAAATGTCCTCAAAGATCGAGTGTGAAAGTTTACTCTTGACCTTGGAAAAACAAAATCTTCAGTCATGGTCCACTTACCAGCTTTTTGACTTGAATTGAAAATTACAGAAGTGGAAACATAAAACTAGATTAAACGTAATTAAATGTAATTAAATGTAATATCTTTTCAGTGCAATAACAGAAATTTCTGTGCAATAGCATTTATACCATCTTTATTCTCATATGAATAATAAGGGGGATCAATAAAAGTTATCTTATCTTAAACATACTGAATATTCACAAAGGCCTTTTTTTTTTTTTTTTTTTTACAAAGGAATGTTTTCTGTCAAGCAAATGGTAAAAAAGAGTTTTTGTTATAATAATGAGTGTGACATTAGTGCTCATCCTCATCTGCTGTCATGGTTTCACTGTTTCATCATCACTCTGCCTGTGCTCTGTTTCGCAGGGCGGCTCAGTACGAAGGGCGTTCCCCCCGTCGGGTGACAAGTGTCACTCGTGCGACAGGCGTGTTTATATGGTGGAGAGGGTCTGTGCCGAGGGTCTCTACTTCCACAGGGAGTGTTTCCGCTGTTCTACCTGCAGCTCTGCCCTGCGACAGGGAGCGCACGCCTTCGACTCTGAACAGGGTTTGTATCATTAAATGTCAACATCTGCATATTGGATCTGCATGTTAAAAAAAGTTCTTACTAACGTTTGTTGTAATCTTCCAGGAAAATTGTACTGCAAGCTTCACTTTGATCAACGCAACAATGGGAGCAACCTACGGAGGAACTTGTCCTTACGTTCAGTGAGTTCACTTCTAAACATCATCCATCTTGTTTGAGCACTGTGAAATATCTAACTTCTCCCTCTGTCACATCCTCTGTCTCAGACTCGTTATGCAGCTGGAGTTCAGGAGCGACGTGCTGATGATGGACAGAACTCCGAGTCCAGCATCACAGCAGACCGGCAGAGTCCGACCTCAGCAGGTACCTTCAGCTCGTTCATAAGGAAACGCCTGAGCTGGCCCCTGAGTGTGACTCGTGCTGTGTGTAGCGCCCCCTGGTGTCTGTCCCACTGCGTGCGTCGTACAGCACAGGCCCTCGCCGGCCACCTGAGGGACAACGCCCAGGACTATGCATCCCTGTATGAGCTACTGAGCCTGAGCTTGCCCCTGCTGTTCGTTTTACAAGAGGTACTGCTGCAGATGTGCACGGAGGCTGTGCCTGATGGGCCCAGCTCTGTGCAGCATGTCCTGCTGTGGCTGCAGGAGCATGTCGGCCACAGGCTCGTGTAGACATCCAGCAGACGTCCGCTGTTAATGTTTGACTCCAAATATCATTAAACCTGCGGCTGAGTGGTGCATTAGCTGGAGTGTTCTCATCTTATGATCATTTGTAGCCGTGCACAAGCACCTTTTTAATGTTTACTTGCTTTTTATGATGATGCTGTAGATTTGCTCTCAGTGTGTTGAATGCACTTGTGCATCAGCCAAAGAATAGAGATACTGTAGGTTTTGCAATTTACTACAGAGATTTAGGGGAAAAAAATAGTCTCATGTCTAATGAAAGCTGCATCAAATAATTTTGCAGTGGGTTTGATGTGGAAACTGTACAAAAATTGTGAGGTTGAAATAAGTGAGACAGATTTTAAAAACCAGGCCGCAGGCAGTGCATTAAACCCTTGAGACTGCTGAACTGTCCGATCATCATTGCTGTAGAATTCATCTTTTTACAAACTGTCTTGGATCCTGCAGTTAAAGTAGATTAACTCAGGTTATGACTGACTGACTTGATGCACTTTATGTATGAGAACTGCCTTATGGACGTCGCAGGAAATTGTCACATTGGATAAATGCCTGTCTCATGTTAACGCTGAAACACACTCTACATACTGTATGTGTCTAAACATATATATGCAGGTATGTGTGGTTTACACACATGTCAGCAATTTGCTTATAATCTTTATTTACTCTGAACACTCAGTTTACTTTTATGAACTGATTTTTTTTTTACCATACAATGCCAAAGACTCTCATTTACTGTTGTTTTGGGGAGTTTCTTTCTCAGTATTTAGTTCTGCTCTGCTGCCATCTACTGTTGACTCTCAAAAAAAAAAACCATGAAGGCAAAATGAGATACCCTCGGTCATTTTTTAAACTGTATATCATTACCAAGACAGTTACGTTTTAAATCATTGATTGAAATGTTTTCAGATTTACTGTAGACAATAGAAGCTGGTGAGCCTGCTGTGATGAGTTTGAATGTGCTTGCCACTCTTGCTGTAATTTTAAAGCAGGTTGTTGGAAGATCAACAGCAAACCTCTTTGACTGGAAGCCACACGGCTGCTTCCTATGCAGAAACACCATCTAATGATGCTTATGAAGCACTTTAGAGTTTCAGAGTATTTTGTTTTTCTTCATAAAATATTTGAAAGTGATTTTTGCAAAAAACTTTATTTACTATAATTTTTAAGTGTTTACGGCTCAACATGCTGGATATGATGTTTCTGTTTGTTTTTCCGCTGCCTAATATTTCAAGTTGAATTAC